>CM055744.1:16324571-16764571 GCA_029465975.1 Dallia pectoralis
TGACCTTTCCAGGATAGAAACATCATAGTGATATTTGCGTAACGTGGTCAGTTAAAGACACACTAAATTCCTGCTTTCATTAAAGTCCGTCGCCCTCATCAAAAACTAAATAAAACGTCTCGGTATGTTTGCTGGGTTGTACAGACTTGAATTTGTAACTAGTGTGAACAAGTGTGTGTTTGATCGGGCAGGTGAGCGTGAGCTCCATACTGACCTGTTTTGGATGGAACGAGGCTGGCAGCCAGTGTGCCCAACTATCTGCGTGATGTTCTTGGCCTCGCACCAAGCACTCTTGTCAGGGAAAAGCGCCAGGCGGTTGATGTGGGCAGGCGGTGCTGCCGAACAGAGCGTAAGCAGCAGGCAGCAAATCACAATTCTCTGCCACATGACTGCACCTAGGGAGGAGAAGGGCTTTATTGTTATAACAATCTGATATTTGGGTGTTCAGCTACATAGCTACATAGTCGACTGTTATGTTCAATGTTCTTGGAATAGCAAATTGAAAAAGAAACAAAATTGCAAAGGATTTTTTGGGGTGATATAAAATCTCTTGCCGTTTGGTCATTGTTTGTTTTCCATCGTTCTTTTATTAAAACCTTGTAATTATCTGTTCATTTGCTTTGTTGTGTGAACTTACAGAGGCCAGTGAAAGCTACACACCCCTGGCATTTGCTGCATTCAAATAATATTACACAGAAAAAGTTACATTAGATCGACTCAATCTGCCCTAACTGGTCAACTTCATTTGTAATAAAAATACTAATGTTTGTATTTTAATGTGGAGGTGTTGCATTTTGGGTTTATTTGTGTATGTCCTTATAGCGTTATGGTCTGTTTGAGGCTAGATCCGGTTTAAAAGGTCTTTGAAGTCCAGACTAAAATCTGCTTGAAAATTAGAGACTATCGTTTGATGAAAAAATAAAACCATCCTCAGCCATCCTATGTATTTAGAAGAACATGGTAGGTTTTGCTTTAACAATTTACGTGGGCTTTGTCCTTTAGAGCTTTTTATACTGACAATGTGTTCATACAAACATAAAATAATGAAGCAACCAAAAAACAAACCAAGTAATCAATATAATGTCTACTTGCCGTGTTAAAAACTTCCAGCAAAGTGTTTAGATCAGGCCTAATCTAATCCCTTTTTTGGCGTTAAGATGGGGTCATTACAGTAAAATGTGACAAATGTTCAGCGGGTGTGTGTACACTTTCACTATGTTTGACTGTGTGTTCGAGCTGGCACAGAGGAAGAGTCTGTGGGGTGAATAGAAATATGTCTGCTAGACACCACCTGACACTAATAAACTAGCAGCAATGTCCAAAACATACTCTCTATAGTTTCTCTGTAAAGCTGCTTAGTTCAGTTTCGTTATTCACAAACTTCTACAAAAAACCTCTTGTTTCATATAAAGTTGGTTTGCCACGTGAATAAGCCTGCAAAACCCTACACAAATACACAGTTTTACTTCCATGTGGTTTTATGGGTCACTTTCTAGTATTGAGAACTTTGCGGTGCCTTCGGGCAAATAACATTCCTAAAGGATTCAATATCCCTGTTCAACAACCAAATACCCTGCAGCTGTAAAACAGAGCGTGAGAGGCAATTGGGGAAGGCAAGAAGCGCACAAGAGTCTCAGATATATATGACTAATTTCACAGATGGGGGATTTCATGCATCCCATCTTTTTCTATATATGATCTTACTTTAATCAGTTAACCTTTTGACTCATCGGGCCAATTTTAGTGTTGATTAGTATCCTGAGTTTTGCTGGCCATGGATTGTGGCGAGCAAGAAATAGTTTCACATGTGAATGCAAACACCCAAGGCTTAATTTCAATAGCTACTGCACATTTTAACACGCCTCACAGAGTGCACCGCCATTCCCTATATACAGTAGGCTATTATGCTGAATCACGGACTTCAGGGAACTCGATTATATTTATAGCGAAATAGCAAAAACGATGGAATGATAAAGTTTGGAAAAATACAGGCGGCCAGTTGGACAGAATGGAATCCGATGGGAATAATTATAACGCGCGTCTCCAAGGTTAAAGGTCAGCTCTCCTGACAAATGACAGCTTTCAATAAACACTGACGGCAATTGACGTATGCAACGTGACATTATGGTCGATAGTACGTCGGCATCTATCCGAGCTAGGCAGAGAATCACAGTAACACGTTAACTGTGCGCCTACACATGGGCGATGTAAAGTAAAATAAATCCGTTAACTTACCGTTATAAGTCACCGATATGGGGCAAATAAAGAGCCCCCCGGAGCTTCAACACCCGGGTCACCCAACACCCGTTCCGCGGGAGACCGGAGAGACGATGGAGTCGATTTATTAAAAATGGAAAAATACTGCTCTTAGCAATCGGTGATTCACACTTGATCGTTTTCCTAGATAATAATTACATCACCGGTCAGAGAGAAGGTCAGATAGAGAATGTGGAGGAGATAATGCGCACTAGAATCCCAGTCTCTCACTCCATCTGCGCACTTGGTCCCTCCCATCCGCTCTCCTCAGTGTTTCCACATCTTCTCCCGACAAAATGTTTTACCGGTAGACTTTCTTTTGCGTGTCGCGCCTTCACTTTGCTGGATTGTGGTATAGGTGCAGCCAGGATCCCCGCTGTGTTAGGGACGACCGGGAACAGCAGGGGGAATGGGTTCGGCAGGTCTGAATTTTAGTTTTACAGCCAACCGAGGCTTGTCCATTTCAGCTCTTACATGCTCAGGATTCCTGACAACAATTTATATGGAAAATATGTTAAGCTCCCAGGTCTTTGTTTATTTTCAGAGTGTTTTAAGATGTTGTTCTGCTTAATATGTGACTAAAACGTACACACGCTTCTATTTGATTTATTAAGACTCAACCTGTGAATTATTGCAAATACAGGCATTCACATTAGTGTCAAGTTAGATCTCAACTGTGGTCCACATTTATCTCTACCAGCACAAGACATCTTTGAAATATATTATAGGTGATCATCCTTTGCTTATTCAAACTTCGGAATAGCACTTGAATGTCCTTTTCATGAGAGCATGCATGTGTGGTTCAAAGGTTAACACAAGAAAATATTTTTTCTGTCTGCCTTTAGATTTTTGAAAAAATTGCTAGACTTTGCTAGAAGCTAGGTGGGAGACAGAGAGGCTAAGCAGAAAAATATTCTATGGACTGATCAAGCACTATAAAGCATGGTTGTGGCAACATCATGCTATGGGGCTGCTTCTCTGCGCTTGTGAAGAAGGCAAAATGGATGCAGGAAAGTGGAGACATCTTGGAAAAACCTCACCTGGGACTTCGGAGAAGATTAATCTTACAGCAGGACAATGACCTCAAAAATAAAGCCAAAGCAACAATGGGGTGGCTAAAAAATAAAAAGGTAAATGTCCTGAAGTGGCTCAGTCAAAGCCCAGAGAGCGGAAAAGGTTGAAAATGGTTGTTTCCTATTCAAACTCACAGAGCTTGAGGAATTTTGCAGAGCTATTATGCAAATATTGTGGAGTACAGCAAACCTGAAAGCTACTAATCCAAATAGACTCATGGATGTAAATGTTGCCTTGACAAAATATTGAATTAAAAAGCTGAATATGTTTCTTCAATTTTTCAATTCAATAATGTTCTTCAAATTGTATTTTTCATTTGTTTATTTGTGTGGATCAGTGGCAAACAGTCCTAACAAAATGTTAAAAATTCCGATGTGTGTGGATACTTGAGAGCCACTGAATGATTATCCATGTTATGTAAAACAAACACAACTATTTCTAATTAATACAGTGGCCTGTAAAAATTGCTAAAATAATTATGTGACTCTCACAATTTATAATTATTTTAATGTCAGAAATAATATTTTTTTCTGACGGAATGCAGTTGATTAAACATTGAGTAAGTGAACTTCCCAGAAATTAACAGTCCATTTGGAGGCAGTTGGCCACATTGTGTTGGCTGGCCAGGATGTTGTAAATGTTCTGGTGCTCTACCAATGTTATTTCCAGACATAACATGTTTTTGAAATAACTCTATTAAAAGTGAAATATCCCAGCATTCATTGGGATAAAACATTTAACAGGAGAAATTGGAACTCACTATTTAATGTTACACCCACAGTGGATGTCGATGTAGTAACTTACAACATTTAGCAGAAAAATTATTCCATTCACAATTCAACTTATCTTATTACATAAACATTGTACATATATATATTGCCTTATAATTACCGGGTTTGTTCCATTCAGAAGTTACTTTTATAAATGTCGTTACATTTGACGGTGTTGCATTTGCTGCTAGTGATGGAATTCGGTTGTCCTTAAGTAAACTCTGCCTGTTGCCACGGCCACAGGTACATCTCTCTCCCAGTCTGACCTCGCTCTCTGGTGGTTCCACTGGATCCAAAATATCTAACATTGGAAATAGAACATGCCACATGTGATGGAAGGCATGTTATCATTATGTTATGTTGACATGCATTGTATATCTGTAAGAGTATATCTGATTAGTGAGACATGATTATTAGTGATGATTTCTGTTGATGTCTTTTGTTCTGAAGAATCTGTCAGACAGGCACAGGCAGGTTCATCCTTGTTGCAGAAACCTACCACCTCGTGTCTCCTTCCATTCCTCTGCAGGTGTACAGCTTGGATTCTAGCCATAAAAGCACCCATACGTACCAGGGGTTTGACTTGCAGACGGATGCTTTGATAGGTAGGGAAGGGCAGAAAAAGCAGAACCTTTAAAGAAAACATACAGTCTTTTCTCTGTGACTAACGCATTGCAGAATGCGTGCAGGAGTTTACACGTATGTATTTGTAAGCGGGTCTGTGTTTATGCTTGTTTGAGTGTAAGAATGTGTTTGTTTACAGACTGTTCGGACGGTACTGCATCTACTATGGAGAGAGATACACTTGAATGGGATTTGTAAATGTATTGTTTTGTTTAAAGACAGTATGTTTAAGATTCCATGTCGATGAGCGCTGTAGGAAATGTGTAAAAGTGAGTTCAAGTTCATAAGTGAGCTTGTGACTTTGAATCCATATGTACGTGTCTGAAAGTGTTTGATATATGCCTTGAAGTGAAAGTGTGACTGTGTGTGTGTTCAGACGTGCTCGGTGCAGTACTCACCTGTTAGTAATAAGGGCTGAGCTGCAGTCCAGAGCTGGCATTCTAGAACATTCCACAAATTCTGCTGCACCAGGGGGCTGGAGAAACACACATCCAAAACACACTTCCAGACTCATACAAAGACACAGCCATACCAGACACACACACACAGTTCTGCCAATGAACACACACACACACGTGTAAGCGGTTCCTCACAAAAGACACATTAGCTAACATGATATGTCTGCATGCAGTATCACTGCCAACACTTAGAAAAACATGGAATAGAAGATTTGCTGAAAAATAGATTTGGTCTACATCTGGATCATTATGCACTTTGATAATGAGAAATTAAACATCAAATAATTATAGGGAGATAATAACGATTAAAAAAAATGCATTCTGGGATATTTGAACACTGTTTGTAAGAATGTTAGTATCAAGCCAGAATGTCTTCCCTAAAACGGTGTACTGCATCCTGTGCTGCTGGTGTAGATACGGCATAGGTACGGCAAAGATACTGCATGCTCACCATGTCATCCAACCTGAATTTGTATTGCTGTCTAAAGTGTGACAATGATTCCACCCGTATGTGTGATATGTACATGCAAGTCATTCTACAAACTATAACTCACGTGCCCCTAAAGAGATAATAAATATCACAGGCACATAACTGGTGTATACATGGAGGGTAGGTAAAATCTAGGTGACTAAATCAAGCTAGCAGCCTTGACAAATTGTGTCTTTTCCAACCGATTGCTTAAGGTTGCAGCCAGGAGTTCTTATTTCGGCTGTGACAGTGTCCAGGGTATTGCATCATGTGTGGTGCAAATTAGCTCAGTAACAACCCGGGGCGATGAAATGATTTCTGGACAGTGTTGTCTCATCGGGCTTCAGCTCCAGGGTAAATGTATTCTCCTCCCAGTGTGTGTCTCAGCAGGTACTACCTGATTGAGTTAGCAGTGTGTGAGCAGAATGGCTAACTGAGATGTGCTAGGAAGACATGTCGCCATCTTTGATTCTACCCAATCTGTTGTTGGAGAAACTAGAACTCCACTCCTACAATTCAATAATTTGCTGCAAATATACAAACATATATTGTACAATCATAAATGCATGGCACAAAATAAAACTGGTTTTAGCAGGTATTGTTCATTCATATTACAACGTTTTTGTACATGCTTCCTTACAAAGTGGAGAAAAGTTTTTGCATCCATGGGTGCTTTAATTTGTATCACCATTTCACAGAACCAAGATAAATGTATATACAATGAAATATAAACAAATAAATTCCAGCACAAACTTACTGGGACCCTTCTGAAGAGTTCCAAATAATTAGAATGCGGCCGATGCTTATTTACTGGGTTATTTATCTCCTCTGCTGCAATTTAGAGATGCCTACAGGGTTTAGATCGTCCCTAAACAGGGTTTTAGAAGAGAAAACGGAACATTCTGGCACCTGTACTATTGTCAACATGGTGAAGAGCAACAAACTGAAGATGTCAGACACAAAATAATCCTCAAACAAATACAATCTTGAGATTAGAAGTCTATTTCCCAAGGCATTGGAATTCCTAAAAGCACAGTGTGCACTACATCAAGAAATGTGGCTGCAGGAAGTTGCTTTAACTTAGACATAGTTGGTTGGAACAGTTGACAAAGCAGCCCCCGGAAATGCTGAAAACCTTCAAGCTGACCTTGAAAACCGTTTTTGCACCCACCTGCTACACGATTAGTAGGATAAAATTATAGTTCCAGAAAGACCCCACTGCTGAGACATAAGAAAGCATGATTAAACTTGGCAAATTCCACCCAACAAACCTAAAGTCTTCTGGGAAATGTTGATAGGAGCTTTGAAACAGAATGTGATCCTTTTGGCAAAGTAGATAAGTGCTTTATTTACCAAACGTCATGTAAAAGAACATTCTACCGACGTGCGTAGACCAAAAATATGACTAGCCATTTTACACCCATAACACATGCATGCCATGACTCTACAAACGTAATCATGTTCTGGTTGAATCCTGGATTTTTGGTGACATTTAATAAAAATACAACTCAACTTGTTCCGAGCAAAACATGACAACAACAATAAGGAAAGATGTCAACTGAATTATAAAGATCCATGGATATTAATTGGTAACGACAAAGACTGTTATACTAGTCTGATAATTGTGTAAAGAAAAATATCCAGCCCACCTTTTTGTACTTTTTGTCTAACAAAGTATTTAAGTCACATATTTGGTCGAGACAGGTGCCAAAGAAGATGCATCTTATCCAAATAGCGAAAAAATATAAGCTTTACCTCCCCTACACTCATGGCTAAAGTAACACCGGTTTGCTGCAAAGATCGTTCACATCCCATGCGAGATATTGCGGGTTTTATACCGCTATCCAAGCATCTCCCAAAAATATGAAGTCCTAGTTTTTTGTCTACCCGGAGACCGAAAAAATATGTCATGTTACCCAATGAAAAGGCATTAAATAGAAAGCACATTAAAATGAATAAATAAATATTATAAAAACACACACACCATGTGACCATTGAAATAATTTATTATTAACACACAATAACAAAGTAAATCAAGATAGTTCCGACAGTCTTTATTCACTTTAGTAAATATATGTTTTTTCAACTGTTCTGTAACAGTAATTACATTGTGTGACAAGGAGACGAAAAAGATTATGTAGCAAAATAATAAAGGACAGCAACTTTAACATCAGCCAGTCGTCTACTGTTCCTGAAATATAGAACAAATAAACGGTTATAATATTATGGCGCATTAAGTCGCTAGGTGCATAGGGTGACCTTAATGACATCATCACATGGCATCTGTGATTCCTTACCTTTACCATGTGACCATGGAGCAGGTAAGGTGCTCTGAAGTCATGCTGGCAGTTGGAGTAGCCCATGCCCAGTCCCAAACCTGAGGCGAACACCACAGGCCACGTGCGCCCTACAAATACAAATGCTAGTTCACATTTCCAAAGTGCAAAAATGTTTCAGTGTTTTTAAAAAACACTCAAGACTACCTCTGCAGTCTGAGGCAGAACACTCACGTTTGAAGAACAGGACAGAAAACACGATCCCCACGCCAACGCCGGTCCCTACAGAGGGAGAGAATCGAGGCAGACACATTAACTTCGTACAAAGGCGAGCAGGGAAACCAAGTTCGCTGCATTCCTTGTGATTAAATATTAAGCTAATGCAAACACACACACACACACGTATGGAACTACTCTAACATTGGTGGCTGGTGGTTCCACATGGTTCCTCTGACAACATGCCTTGTAAACAGGACCTGGATGACAACACATTGGCCTTCTGAGAAGATTTGAAGCCGTGAGACATTTGAGACAGAAGGACGTAAAACGCGAGTTACGAGGGAGCCAGGGTGAGTGACGTACAGGTGACCGACGCTGCCCGGAGGTGGACGATCACATCAGAGACCACACAGACAGTGTGGACCATAAAGGGAAGCCTGAGGACAGGGAATGTGTTTGTTTCACTGAGGACCGTGCCCCACCCAGCTTTGGGCCAGCAAGAGCAAACACATAAAAACAACTGTTCGGGCCCCTCCACTTCTTAATTGGATTCAGGGAGCTATGCAGCATGACGATAGGTCGCTGCCAGAAGACACAAACGCTGTTTCCTCAGTTGCCCTTACACAACTTACACAAACGTCAAACAAGACTGCATAAGTTATAACCCCCCGATGCAGTTGACACACACATTATGATCCTCTCCAGCGTCGCTCTCCTCTTTTTTCCAGCCCTATGATGTACATGCTTGTCTGTTTAGCCCCACAACTTATCCCCTTCTCTCCCCCTCCCTGTGATAGTTGCCGAATCAAAGTGGAGTTGGCCGAGTACAAGGCCAGATCTGCAACAGATTTACTGTTATGAATGTCTAACCACACTGTTTGACTCCCCCTGTAGCTCCCATCCCTTTACCCCCCTGCCCCCACACACACACTCCTGACTGGATCCATAATTTTACTGTTCTGTTGTCCCTCCTCCTGCGCAGCTTTCCTGTCTGTCGTGATTGGCAAGCTATTAACTGGAACCCTGCTGCGGCCAATGAGATTTCACCACCTTACCGCCCATTAACTCGCCGTGGGTTATTGTAAAGCCAGCTGTTGCTAATACAGCGTTTTGCATAATACAGTCCAATCTTAAACCTGCAATGTAGTAAGTAGGTATGTGTGACATCTGATGAAATATGTTTCATTATGGACACCGAATACTTTCACCAATGAACAGGTAATACATGTTATGCTGAACACATCCCAGAAGTTGTCGTCCGAGTAAAGTATCAGTCGATACATATCTTCAACGTCAACTCTGTAAAATTAAGTGAATAAATCTGAGGGATAATCCAGATTCAACTGACATTAATATTTTAGAACGAGAGCTTGAAATATAGCCTGATCAGAAACCATAGCAGCATATGCTCTGAACCACACCTGTTATCTACTAGGTTAAGTTGTTCCCCAGGCTACAGTATACAGTGAATATTAGTCTGGAACACCTTCCGATTCAAGTTGGCCTCACGGGAGGGCCCAAGTAAGGTTTTGACATTAATTTTATTGATTTTCAGCGCTGCAATGCATCTTTTAAAATGGAGGCAAGACTCTAGCAGGAACGGTTTTGGAACCGAAAACCCCTGAAATTTCCAAGTAAAATATTGCATCTCTATATTGCAATTTGGATTATAATTTTACATTTTTCAGTATGTTTTATAGGTCGCAATTTCCCATAGACACACAAACACTGGTAAATAAACGACCTGAGTGAATGAGGAACTTATCAAATGCAGAAGCTTCCATACAGATGAGCTGCATGGAACAAATATGCAATAAATATCTGATCATCTTCTAGTTAGATGAGTAAGAAACTGATGCCATTGCCTTTGCAGTAACTAGATCTCAACCCAACTGATCACATATGGGACATTTCGGATTAACGTGTTAGACAGCGCTCTCCACCACCATCAAACTCCCAATGAGGGAATATCTTTTAGAATAAAGATGTTCCAGCGCTCCAGTAGAGTTCCAGAGACCCATAGAACTCGTGCCTGTGCACATAGAAACTGTTCTGGCCACACTTGGTGGTCAAACACCTTACTGGGACACTTTACCTTGTTTTTTTTTAATTTCATTTGGCACCGCCGTCTGTGAAGTATTAAAGAGAACCAATTAAATTGTATAGTCTGGAGTTGATTGTTGTATTTTTTATGTATAATATAAAATTACCTCAGGTTAACCCTGTGGTGACCAGCCCGGGCACCTGGAAAATTAAACAAGGGCCTTCCTGTTACTATGTTGGACATGCACAGCCAAGTCTCCACGACAACGCTATTCGTAAAAATGAGACTAAACATGTTCGACAGGGAGGTCTATTAAATATATAGGTATCTTATAAAATGATTGTTGTAGTCCTTAGTATCACGCTAGTGTGCTATTTATAGACTGTTACAAAAAGTAAAGCACAAATGAATAACCTATGAATCTCAGCAAGCCAAATGAAGACATTACCCTATAGTATAGTCTATTATACCTAGCGTTCCAGAACTAACACATCAACATAAAGAGCAATTGAGAAGATATTTTTATTATGGAATGACGCTTAATTTCACTGTAATAAAAAAGAACTATAATTGTGGTATGGGAGTTGTTCTAGTCTACTGATTTGAATCCCGAGGATAGGCTAACAAAATTTATTGTTGTGCTACCTATCTGAGGCAGTATCAAACTCAAGTAGAAGTCATTTGCAATAAAGATTTAAAAAAGTATAACGTCCCTTCTCGAGAAAAGGTCTCACCTTCAGGTTATAAAACTGTCTTTAATTAGTAGCCTGGGACTTGATATTTGGCATAATAATGAAATCACCACTTGTTAGTAAGAGTTGCGTCCAAGTAAAGACCTCAAGGATAGAACAAAATAAAGCCTCTTGGTAAAAACTAAACCAGATAGAAAATGCACTACGTTCTGTGTGAAAAACGATCCGAACGTGTGTCGGTTATGTTAAAGACAACCACAGTCGGCCATGTTTTTCTAGGAGCGTTGCACCTTTATTTTATCACTCCATGCATTATTGCATAAACATCAATTTCCTGTAAGAAACAATGGAACAGTTTGCGGCTGTCGCAAAACGCACAACATGACAGTGTGAGAAAGTGACCGTCATTGGCACATTGAGTCGCGGGTTTGAAGGGCAGGACATCGGTGTTTCGTTGATTTTGATATACCGCGCACAAGTGTTTAAGTTGACTTCTGCATATATAACATAGTCGAAAACAAACCATGCATTTTAAAAACTCTGTTGATAACTATTTGTGTTGGAATGTCAATTGACCTCAACGTATTTATCGTTGAGCCTTGTGCACGGAAAAACCTTCGAGGTTTTCGGTAGTCTGTTCAAATACATTCATTAATAGATACATTCATTATATTTACCTAGCTTTACTGCGCTATCAGCTAGGCATCGGTCCCACTTCCTTCCATGTTCTTCTGCCATTTTACTTATTTCTTCTTCTGCTGCTCTTTCGTCTTCTTCGTTATAGTCATTTTGCAGTTGCTGTTTACAACCAGCTATAAGGTGCATTACCGCCTCCAATTGGTCTGGAGTGTAGAGCAGACCGGTCTAAATCCTACAAATTATGGTCACCTCTCCCAGGAAGCGAAAATACATAATGAAATATAAAGCAGTTAACCAGCAGTTTAACTTAAAACAAATTATTCCTCAGATATTATAACAATATCTATTTTAACACTCATAGTTATGTGTGTCATTTAGCAGACACTTATCTTATCTCACTTAAAATGTATCATGCTGATATTGCTCCCCAATATATACATCAGAAAATGCTAGATGTGACTAGAAAACACTAACTAAACATTAGAAGCAGTGTATTTAACTATTTACAAATAAAGAACAAACAGTACAGTACCATTGATGTATATAAGAAATGAGAGACACACGTGGATACATCCAAAAATTCACATAAAGACCTTGTTAATTGCATTTTAAATGTTTTTCAAGCTTTTGTTGATAGGGGAAGAAATTGTTTTAATCAAAAAACCTGAAAGAGACTTTTGCTAAAATAAAAATAAGAGTTGATTAAAAATAATGTCTTGTCAAAAATCTATCTATCAAAATAATTTAGAAAACCAAATATCCAAATTTCAAGCATAAAAAATATTTGCATGAACATAATATTATCTCTCCAATGTGGCCTGTCGTCGCTGCCTCCAGGTTTAACAGCAATACCAAAATTAATGTAAAACTGCAACATGAACTGGAATTAGTTCAAGAGATAAGAGATGTATAACTAATCTTAGTCAGAGAATTCGTTTTGAATTACATGAAGTATATTAACTCCTTATACCTACCTATAAGGGATTTCTATAGCAACCGCGTTACGCACAATGACAACCAGAACGCGATTGGTCGACCATCTGTTGGACGCGTTACCCATTCCTCGTTTTTAATGATCCTCGCGATTCAAATCTCTTTTTTGTCTGGAATTAGACCATTAGTGACACATCAAATGTCTTTGTTGATTTGAGTATGTTCGAAAAAATAAATTGAATGTAATTCATATATGTAATTAATAATACCCCGAAACGCAGATCCCCAAGCTCGGTTCGTTGCCTTATTATCATCTCTCTCAGATGTTTGTGTGCAAACTATACTAACATAAAAAAAACAAAAAAAACTATGAGTGAGTCCACGGGTAATGGTGGTATGCCAACTTCATCACATTGTTAAAACCTTGTTTGATAATATTGAACACCTCGAATGTCCCCATTGCCCCTCTTCAGTTCCCTCTTCATCTACTTTGCTGCGTTCACCACTCCTCTCCTCATTCCATACTTGGCAATACCTCACTTACTCCCCTCCGATTGGCTGGTTCGCAGAAGTAGCGTGACCCGGATGTGCAAGCGCACTTGTTTTCTCCGTGGCCCTTCCTGTACCCCCGGTTGAGGAAGTGAATTCGCTGACAGGGCTGGGTTCCGTGAGGCAGGCGAAAAGAAACACCATCTACCTGGTTGGGGGATAGAAACAACAACAATAATAATAGTATAGAAGAACAAGCACAATAATACGAACGTATAAAGCCACCAGCGACATCATATTCCCCTGCCGAGATCGTCACCGAGCGCCGTGGACATGGTAAGGCCGCGCAGACGAGTTGGAGTCATGGGGATGGGTTGCTAGTTTCTGGTGGGGCTACTAGCCCAGAGATATCTGGCAGTTAGCAAGCTCGCTAGCTCTCCTTTTATAGAAAGTGCTGTGTTGCGTTTTGACAGTGGCATATAAATTAGCGATTCACTACCCACATTTATGTAGCCAGACGACAAGTCATTGCTAGTCGTTTGATCATTTTTGTCAGTTAACTAGGTTGACTCCGTTTGCGCACAATAAAGTTACAGGATGTTTTGGATTGAGAAACTAGTTCGTGCATTAGAAAGGGGGTCTCTCTCTCCACCCCCCTCCTGCAAAACACACGCCCCAGGGTTAAAATAGTACTAGCGCCGGTTTGCCTATCGCTAAACTCGGACTGCTCCGCCCATTCCCTCCCATGCATTTGAGACGACGTGTAAAGCACAACTTATAACTTTTCCCTTGCATTTCCCAATGTAGTTTCTATGTTCAGTACCTTTCTTTTCATTTAAAACTGTCATGTCAAAACAATTTAAAGTGTACCAATTTAACCTGGCCGAAAGTATGCATAGCCATACAGTCAGTAGGTTATAGAATCATAAAAACAATATGCCCAAGGACTACAGCTAAAACCTTATTAGTAAGTCAACTCTGTCTTTTTGTGACCACGTTTTCCCCAAACTGTTAACTCTTGCAATCTTCAAGTTTAAACAGTCCCTGCAGAAAATATGTGGTCTGACAATATTCTGGCACATTAATCTGAACTTTACAGAATTGGTTATCTATGATGTAACTGTAGTGATGGGTGTGAAAAGCTCCAATCATATGCATTTCTCAGAGTTATTATTCTAACAAACATGACCAGATTTCTTTCGCATGTTTGGACATCGTGGTACTGCAGTGCATACCATATAATGCGTGGTCCAGGACGACAAGTGTTTAAACTTTGGGGGAACTAAAACCCCTGTGGAATGGATATGGCATATGGGCTGCGTGTTGCTTGATCCACTCTGTACCGGTACTATTGACTGGAGTAGGAGTATGTATCAAACTGGAGGCCCCGTGGGCAGAAACCAGCCTTTTAGTTTATGCTCCTTTACACATTTCACTGACCATAGACTATATCTCCAACTATGCATGTGGATTTTGTTAGACAATTTTGATGAAGTGGTGTGGGTTTCTAAACCCTATTGGTATTTATGTCATAATAACACGGTGTGCTTATATATATTTTAACCTGTATGTAAGTGCAGAGACAGTTATTTAACCAAATATTGAGGAGTTGCTACATTTATACAGTGTTAATGTTTCAACCGGCCGTCTGGAGTGCCACCACAATCTTGATGTGGCCCAGGGCGAAAAATAGGTGACATCCCTGCTGTATCAGATGTCTCTCAAATTTGGATTTCAAACACGTTGTGTAGGTCCTGTTTTTGTGTTGTACTGATCTATTCCTTCCTTTATTCTACTGATATATTCCTTTCTTTATTGTACTGACCTGTACCTTTATTGTACTGACCTGTACCTTTCTTTATCGTACCGACCTGTACCTTTCTTTATCGTACCAGCCTATAGCTTTTTATCGTACCCACCTATAGCTTTTTATCGTACCCACCTATAGCTTTTTATCGTACCCACCTATAGCTTTTTATCGTACCCACCTATAGCTTTTTATCGTACCTATATCTTTTTATCCACCTATAGCTTTTTATCGTACCCACCTATATCTTTTTATAGTACCGACTTATAGCTTTTTATCGTACCCACCTATAGCTTTTTATCGTACCCACCTATAGCTTTTTATCGTACCCACCTATAGCTTTTTATCGTACCCACCTATAGCTTTTTATCGTACCCACCTATAGCTTTTTATCGTACTGCCCAATACTCTTCTGTATTGGACCGACCTTTAGCCTTCTTGATATGTCTTTGGTGCTTATTGGCTGCTGAGTCGAGCCCTAAAAGGGACATTGGACGTCTACTACCCCACACTCCGATTCTAGGGAAATGTTGGCCTTTTCATCTCCTAACTTTGAAATCACCACCATCCTCTAGTTTTAAGGTTAAAGCCGATGTATCTGTATCTATGGAAGTGGCATAGACCCTTCATGAATAGTTACCATTGGCTGTACATTTATTGAACTAAAACACATTTGTAAGAACCAGTTTCAGTTTTCTTTCTAAACTTTAGACACTAGTGTCATGTCCAAAACATCCAAAGGTATTTGATGTTGAACTAAATTTCAACATGTCAACATGTACTGTCACACACTGCTTAGACTGCTAATGTGACCTCCAGTGACTTAAGAGGACTCATTGTTTTTTAGAAAATATTTTGACCCAATATCTAAAATGTATGATTTTCAGGCATGTTTGACACTAACATCTAATCAATCACACCCTTTAACAACCACAACACACCCACTAGAGCTCATATGCATCCTGTGTCATTTGATTGTTTTGTCATTGTTGTTTGATTCTACAACTTCATTGGAGTGTACATGTGTCAAATTCAATTGATTAAGAAGAAGCACACCTTTATAAAATGTCTTTAACACTAAGCCATAAAGTCAAAGCAAACTCTGTTGGCCTCTGAGTTGTTGAGGCATAGAGTGTGGAAATGTAATAACATTTCTAAATCACTGAAAGGTCCCAGAAGCACAGTAGACTCCATAATTGTGGAACAGAAGTTTGGAACAACCAAGACTCATCCTAAAATTGGTTGTCCGGCCAAACTATGTATCCAGGCAAAAAGGGCCTCAGGCAGGAGACTATGAACCTGACGGTTGCAAACTACGCTTCTGAGATTCTCTGCAGAGATGGGAGAACCTGCCAGAAGGGCAAACATCTGAGTAGCACTCATTTAGGCCTTTATTATACTGTTAGACAGAATCTACTCATCCTGCCTGATGAACTCTGAAAGCATAAAGAAAACGATTCTCTGATCTGACGAGGCGCTAGGCAAACTATTAGGCTGATTGCTATGCACTAGACCTGGTGAAAGCAAGATCGCTCATGACCTGGTTAATACCATCCTTATGGTGTAGGTTGGTGGTAGGAGTGTCATGCTGTGGGGATGCTTTTCAGAGGGGGGAGGATAAACAGATCAGGGTATAGTATTATGTCCAATATTGGGGTCTGGTGACATCGTATGTCGCTCTATTATTTTTATGACTCAGCGTAGGACTGGTTGGAATGGCCTATAATTTGAAGCACAGGCGGTACCTATATTTCTCGCAGTATTAGTTTTTCTGAATTTCGATATAAATCCATTTGAATGGCTGGAGGGGTAAAACATTGGTATGACAATTGCATGTGAGCTATTAATATGGTGCTAACTATATTACTGGAACACATGTCCCATATTACAGACAGACTCGTACCCGTATTTAGCAAAACTGCATTTATTGAACAAATAAAAAAACTTAAAGATACTTCAATCTCTGGAAAACCGAGAACACAGTTACGGCATTCATTATGTTGGTCCACCCCTGACTTTTTTTTGTCATAAGGACAGTGGCAAGTGATGTCTGATTTACTGGTCAGAGCTTTTTTCTTCAAAGCGCTCCTCGATGCTTCAGTCGTTTGCGTAGGCAACATTATTTAGCTTTCATCTTATTACCAAACGTGTTTCGATTTGAGGTGATGGAACAGATTGCTTGTGTCACTACCCTTTGCTGCCACTGTTGTCCGTCATACTTTGCAAATGACCGCTTTCTGCTCTTTCAGACTTTTTAAACCCGAACCATATCCCTATAATGCATGTTGTACTGGTCTGTTTGACCAACTCCTCTTTGTCGCTTTCAGCCAGTTCTTTCGTTTATAAACAAGTCTGTATGGGATGTCACGTTTTCCACAGGATTCGCTAGCGTAGGCTGATAATGATGATATAGCTTAAAGAAATTCTTTCCTAGAGTCTCTACTGTGGTAAGACGGTATAGTCAAAATCCATACCGTAGGCCAAATCCCTTCTGGTATATATTTAAACCGTTCACTCATTCAGAGGTATACCCACGATTACCCAATTAGGTAATGGGTTATGTGAAATTACATATATATATATCTCCACCCAGATGTGGGGTACATACTTTAAGCTGATAGAGTTTTATAGAGAAATACATTCAACCAATCATTCTAACTTTATTGTCCTCTTTCCAACATGGACATATTTTCAAATACCTAGTGGGTTTCAACACACTGTTCTGCACCTCCAGCTCCACTAAAAAGCCGGCGCGTAGGCCTGCTTATATAAACGTTTCTCCTTTGGATTCCAGGTATGATACAATATAGCGTTGAGCAGATGTCTTGTCTCCCCAGCCACCCTCTCTCTCTCTTGACCACAGCTCATCCATCCTGTTGGTCCAGTCTCATCACCGCCTCTCGGGCCCCGGGATAGTCGTTTCGGCACAGTGTTTAAACCAAGACTAAGGCGTTAGTAAACAGTGTCAGGAAGCGCAGGTGTCGGCTGAATGGAACTGATTAATATGCTTTGATCCACCTAGATACTACCTAGAACTGTGGGAGAGGGCACGGAGTACATGGTCGGGAGCAGGCAGGCTAACGTTTTGTTTAGGGAAAGACTGATTTTGTGGACTGTGATTCTTTTAAATGGCCAGATGTTCTTCCATGGCTTGTAGTCTCAATCTTGGTATCATCAGATGACTTCGAATTTGTTAAGGGAAGTGGTCCCTCGTGTGTCAGAATTGAACAATGCCATTACAGGTGCTGGTCATATCATTAGAATATCATCAAAAAGTTGATTTATTTCAGTAATTCCGTTCAAAAAGTGAAACTTGTATAATGTAAACATTCATTCACACATACTGATATATTTCAAGTGTTCATTCCTTTTAATTTTTATGATTATAACTGACAACTAATGAAAACCCCCAAATCAGTATCTCAGGAAATTAGAATATTGGGAAAAGGTTCAATATTAAAGACACCTGGTGCCGCACTCAATTCAGCTTTAACAGGGTATCCGCGGGGTCTTGAAAAGTATTATAAGGTGATAAATCAATTTTGGGAAAATTAAGACCCTTAAAAAGTATTAAAAAGTCTTATCACGGCTTTATAAAGTCTTAAATATTGAATTTATTTTTTCTGAATTAGCTGTCCAACAGTCCCAAAAACATCGTAAAAGTGTGTGAATTTAGTCATTTTTATTTTAAAAAACGTTCGTAAATTGCCTCTGAGATCACCAGAGCGGGCAGGCGGGCGGAAGTTCAAAAGCACAATGTACGCTCTGGCGTTCCCAGTGCGTATTACAACGCACCGAAATGTTCAAAACCATCAACAAGGCTGGCCACCGCACCCTGGAGAGGATTGTGAAAAAAAAACCATTCAAAAATGTGGGGGAGATTCACAAAGACTGGACTGCAGCTGGCTACTTTGAGACATCCCTGGTCATTCGTCTTTAGGAATGAAATGTTTTTATTGTATCAATATTGGGTTATGTGAAAGGCTGGGTAGTGTTAGATTTCTGTACACGTTAAACTGTGTTAGTACGCAGAATTACCTTTTCAGAGCAAATACTTATCATCGTGCCAAACAGGTTTTTATAATTATATATGTCTGTTGGTTGTAGCATGCGCTAATAGAGCTACATTATTCAGCCACCAGAATCAAACTAAAAACGGCAACTGAAAACCTCTCCAAACGGGCACATACATGGGCAGCATCATGGAATTGTAGTGTTAAGCAGATGGCTTGTCTTACCAAGTAAATAAATACAAAGCCAATACGTTTATCTCTCAACCTGGCGATCTTTATCGTAATGTAATGTAATGCTCAGGCATAGCATGAATAGAGCAGGAATGTGGATGCAGCTGGTTTTTACACACTAAGCCCTAATGCGCTGTGACTTGGTGAGTGTATCTGATTGGTCTAATGCGCGGTGACTTGGTGAGTATTTCTGATTGGTCTTCACGGTTCAGATCGACAGTTCCTAAGGGACGGGCGTTGTTTAGGTGACACAATCCTGACCTTCAGTCATTGGATATTGATGTACAGGTGGCAGCTGACTGAAGTTATTACAAAAAAAATTGGCACACATTTAGGATTTTATTTTTTTTTTTTAAATACCGGGGTACCGATGACGAGAGCGAAGTATCCTACAATTATAAAATGAGTCCATAACACAAAATGTTGAGACAAAAGTGGTCTGAATTTTTTCAGAAGGTGCTATCTAATTTTTATATAGCTTTCTGCCGCTTGGTGCCCAAGCAGATCAATTCGGTGATAATTAAAATAACTTTTCTCCATAATTATATAAAATATTTACTTTGTTTTCATAGTTGATTAAATATAAAATGTGTCTGCATGCTCATGTTGTTATTTAGCCATGTGTTTTTACCTCCAAACTCTGTCCTGTGCGTTTCACAAGAGTTTCACCTGTCGAGACAGGCCTCAACTTACTGCATTGTTTAACCTGGGGGTAGGTGTTTTCTCTGCTTGCTTGTCTGCTCGTCTTTCCCAATCGCCCTCATCTGTGTCATTGCCAGATCCGTTGAGTGGGAGTCAGGGAGGTGCGGAGACAAAGTCTGAGGCTGTGTTTTCTATATGTACGCGGACCAGCTGGCCAGGGTTGGGCAATGTGTGCAAGGACGTGGCGACTCATCCACTTGGATGATCTATTTGTAGGTGGCAGACGGTGGCTACATTGTACACAATGAGGGTTCTGGATCTGTGTTGTTCTTTGTTATGTTAATATATGCGTCTCACGTTACGTAGTCTTATGCTGAACATTATGGCTAATATGGGATGTATTCTAAATGTAAATGCATGCATTCTAAGTATTGTACATGCACACCCACAATGTAGGGGGTTATTTCAATGGTCGCCAAATGGCAGAGACGCATGTTTTTCTGACTTTGTGTGTGGGCCACATCGAGTGCTTTATTAGAAAGAAACCATCAATTGACTACTTCATTGTCGCTACTTTTTCTCCTTCTAAACCACAGGCCTCAGGTAATATATGTTTTTTAATTCCATATGTTCTTAGATTTTATAATCTTTAACCTATATTCTTTTACATTTTTGGATCAGAATGAGCGCCGTTGTTCCTACTGACAGGATGTGCCGTTTTTCATATTTTATTAAATTAGTATCTGCACCTGCAGCTAACCCAACTAAATCAGAACTGGCAGAAATATTCAAATTCCGGAGCCAAAGAAACCTGATTCATGAATCTGATTCATTTGGCGCCCTGTGGTGCCAAAATGGATATAACAAGGGCTCTAATATCAAAGATTTGTTCATTTGCAGCACAGCCCATTGATTGCCGACTGACATGTTTTACTGACTGAAATACAGACTTTTTTCAATTGTTCCAATTTTAGACATAGATATAGATAAACATTACCAGATTTCTCAATTGTAATGGGTAAGAAGAGACCTGCCTTTGTCAGTTTTATGCTGAGAGAAACATGTGCCCCAATGGCTTTCGACTATTAAGACTCCCACCAGCACTGCTGTTTGGTTCAGGCGGTTTTTGTAGCATAGCTAGCCATGCGGTAAGATAATTTTAATCAGTAGCCAAAAGGTGATGGATTGAATCCCTGACATGTTGTTCAGTAAATGTTTACCTATGAGTTCATTGTTTAAGTGCGTTAAATGCAGTTATCTGTGGTTATTATGAACCCACCATCTACCGTGTGAAAGAGGAGACATATATTTCTCACCAAACACACATGGACGTATTCGCTACGTCAGGTGGAGATGGTTACCGAGGCTCCAGTCACGCCTGCCAACTGTGGTTCCGTGTCTGTGGTTCCGTGTTTGTGTGTTCCCATCACGTAACGTAGAACTTAAAAAAAATAATCTCAGAGTGTGCACAGGCGTATGAGCACCTGTTAAGCGGAGACGAACTGTCAAGATCACCAATAGGAGTAACATCTTGGGAAGAAGAAGCTAGCATGTTCTACTTTTAACAGGCGGATAAAGTACCCATGTTGCGGAATTATACATTTAGTGAAGTACAAAGAAAGACCCGCTACTCAGTGAAGTAGCGTGGCTTGCTGATCTACGTCACAAGTAAGGCGCTGAGTGTGGCAGAGGTTTCACATTGATTTGGCTGAAGGCGACAAACCATATCACAAGTCAGTGAGTGGTTTGAAGTTTTTCTCACGATTTGCAAACTTAAACTTTCCAAGCTACAACATGGATTGTGTGAACAGATTGTGACTGATAAAGAACCTGTTTGTTTTCAAGAGAATTTTGGAAATCATCAGAATTAGGCAGACTTTTATATCCGACGATTGCGGTTTCCACAAAACGTGGCGTTAACATCAGTCAAGATAATAAGATTGCTTTGTTTTTCCTTCCGAGATATTTCAGGGTTAAAGCTTACAGAGAACCAACTGGATCTTGAAATATACCTGGAAATCATTAGATCATTAAAAACATTTCTTTACCTGGCTTTTCCGTGTAGACCAAGCCAGCTCCTTCATATGACCAAGTAAAACCTAACCAGCCAGTAGCATATGACTCTTTTTTTCTGCTATTGGCTAGCTGCTGTGGTAAGTTGTAATGAAACTCTGTCTGCCTGGGGTTGAGGTCACCCCCTCTGTGTTTTGTCTGTTCACTCGTTCCAGAACGTTTCGGCAGCTCACTCTGTGCTTGGATGCACAAGACAATTCCTATCGCACTGGGGATTTCATTGCTTGTACCAGTAAACAGGAACAGAGTTACATATTGTTTTACCTCACCGTCCATGCCGTTAGCCTAAATGTCCAGGGGCGCCACTAGCACATTTTCCCCCTGATATGACCTGATATGATAAGCGCATCGTTCTTTCTTTCCCATGAACCAATCTTTGCACACGAAACTCCCTGTGAGGCACGAAACCTACGACCGTTTTTGAGGGGAATGTTGACGTTGGTCACGTTTGCTAATTTTGTGTATTGTTAATTGAGCTTGTTCAGTAGCACACAGGCAGCTACAGGTACATGGCATTATTCTGCCTGACGTGATGCAAGCTTTTATCAAATATTTACTAAATCGGTGCCATTTAATTTGTTTTGATTAGTAGATCTATTCAGGTCGGCCACAAGAACGTTGTTTTGCCGACCACATGAACTAGTTTGTAATGTTTGTGGTGTTTGCTTGCTAAATTGCTAAGTTAAAGGACTGGTTTTCTTCAAAGGCTAGTTGCCATGCAGACTGGATAATGGTTTTGCCGCTTGCTTCGCTGTGGAGCCCGTGATGAGGTCTGGTACGTGGAAAAACTCAAGGCCCCCGCGGGTCAGCAGCAGGATGAACACTTAAATCACAGTGTGAACCGCCAACGGCCTCAGATCGTTTCAACATGTGAAAAACTCTCCTGTTTGTTACTGTGTGAATTACACGCGTCTATTTAATGAGCTGTTTAACTATTGGTCTTGTTATACTTCATATCATCATCTCATCTCATACTACTGAATACTTGTTATACCTATGATACTTAATGCTGTTTGTTGATGTTTAATGAATGTACGTTTGCATAAAGCAGAGCTTCTGAGCCCTGTTCCTGTGGAGATTGGGTCCTGTAGGTTTAGTCTCCAACCCAAATCTAGCACACCTGATTCCAATAATTATCTGAATGAGAAGCAAAATCGTGTTAGTCGCAGCAGGGGGTCGGCTGGAAAACATGCAGTAAATCCCAAATGAACTGCTCTGGTCTTCACCCTAAGCCCTTCAGTTCTCCCTTCATGCATGACTCCAGCCATTTGTCTTCGCCTCACCAAGTGTCCTAAAGCTGAGGGAGCAGGAATGAGCCGGAGTGTAGGGGCTAATTCCATCCTCTAGGGGACTCTTTTAAACGAGTGTGCAGCGACACGGGGCTCCGCTAGCAGGTAGCTAGTAGAATACCATATGGCAATGATTTGGTTATGAGGCGCTTACAATTTCACACAAACTAATGCATAGGTGTTCTAAATAATACACACAACACATGCATTTGTTGTTTTTGTGACGTGACAAAATGTGTTTTAAAATAAATGTTAATTTGGGATTTATTTTTCCACAACAGGAGGGATTTGTTAGTTATAATTCCATGCCTGTCTTCTCATGTATCAGTTGGTCACTAATTGCTTCATTTTCTATAAGTCCGATACTATCAATCAGATTTATTTCACGACAGGGTTGTCTTAAAGTGCTTTCACAAACACCCGACCTGAACCCGAGTAAGAAGTGTGTTATGAAGTTGACGCCTTTATTAAAACTCCTGTCCGGTCTCTGTCTCCTGGTTTTAAATCATCTTTGTTTGATAAATAATAAAAAGTATACTTCTAAACATTCCATGGAAGTCACCCTCTGAGATTGGAGAGCACCAGCGTATAGGGGATTAAATGGGCACAAAGCTGACAAAGAACTCCTGATGTGTTCTTTAAAAATGACTTAGTCAAAGAGAAGAGTTGTTGTTCTAATAACTGACTAACTTACAATAGTAGAGTAGTTAGTCTGCCTTAGGTTTTTGGGCTTTTGGCTGGAGGCCAGGTTTCCAGACCATACTGAGTTAATTTACTTAATGTGATTGGTCACAGAAATAAACGACCAGTTGAATAGAAAATGCCATCAAAACATATAAAACCCAAGATGGGTATTTTGTGTGAAAACAAGCAACAAAAAAGTACTTTTTATTTTTACTATTTCATTTTAAATATTTTAATCGACATGGTTAGTTGGAACACAACTGGTGGGAAAATGTTCTAATTTACTGCAGGTTTTGGAGCTCTTGCATCTGTTGCCACTTGAACAACAACCTAGCTGGTGTTGACAAAGTCAATTGCAACTTGCTTTCCCCCTGTCAATGAATTTACGTGTGTGTGTGTGTGTGTGTGTGTGTGTGTGTGTTTCAGAATGACCAGCAGTTAGACTGTGCTCTGGACCTGATGAGGCGTCTGCCTCCCCAGCAGATAGAAAAGAACCTCAGTGACCTAATCGACCTGGTGAGTCACCGGCAGATTATAACAGTCCTACCACCTATATTACATTACCTACATGACAGTCCTACCACCTATATTACATTACCTATATTACATTACCTGCATGACAGTCCTACCACCTATATTACATTACCTATATTACATTACCTGCATGACAGTCCTACCACCTATATTACATTACCTATATTACATTACCTGCATGACAGTCCTATTGCCTATATCACATTACCTATATTACATTACCTATATTACACCACCTGCATGACATTACCCCAGTCTGAATGCTTCACAGGGAGAAATAACAGTCTATGTCTGTACAATATACATTTGAATAAATACAACATATTTATTGCATAGCTGAAATTCTTGTCAACAGCAACAGATTTCTTTATGGTGTACGCACACACCTGCATTTTCACACCGAAACACACACATATTTACACACGCAAAAATGCTTCCTAAACTGACTTTTCTTTTAATACCTTACTTGACTGAATGCTCTCAGAGTGCCAACAGATACACTAGATTAATCTGAGTAATACAGCACCCAAACCACACTTTCTCCGGTGATTTCTCTTCACCTTTTAATGGAGTAATAACAGTTTCTCCATTCAGAACCCCTACTGCTCCTCCACTTCCTCTCTTCTGCCCTTTGACACTCCTGCCCTGGGCTCCAGCACTCTCCCATGACTGCCTCTGCCTGGTCCTCTGGTTGTCTGGTTGTTAGCGCTCATTTGAGAAGCTGTCAATCACTCTACATCCATTTGGCCATGATCCCCTCTGATCTCTTGCTTTGTGAACACCTGAGCTCACCTTTCATGACCTTCGTCATCCTCCGTCGTCCTCCACCCCCGTTTATCACCTCGATCCCTGTCTGTGTCCCACCTGGTGTCTTCCCTTTATGGGTCTCTGACCTCCGTGCATGTTCCTTTAAATAATTTCCGTCCACTTTCCCCCTGTCCTTGTGTCAACCTGTTACATGGAAATGGCTTTAGGAGAGACTCTTGTAAACCTCCTCCACCCCGTTGACTCAGGGATATCAGATGACCGCTTTTTCTTGTCTCCGTCTAATCTGGCTCTCTTGAACAATATGCTCTCTCTTTCTTTCCATTCTGTCCAGCTCTGGCCAAAAACAACATCTTTGTTTTTTAGTAGCTTCCTGCATCCACCACTATAGCAAGCACCCCCGCCCCTAGACACACCCCCGCCCCTAGACACACCCCCGCCCCTAGACACACACCCCGCCCCTAGACACCCCCCCCGCCCATAGACACACCCCCGCCCCTAGACACACCCCCCGCCCCTGTAATCAGTATCCAGACTAAATTCAAGACTCAAACTATGCCAGTCATTCCTCTACTCACTTTAAACATGATTGGGAAGACGTGGAAAAAGTGTTGTACAGACACACAGTGATGGGTTTCAAGCTTCTCGCTAGGTGGAGTAACAGTGTGTGTGTGTTCAGAGTGCACCATGGTGAAGTTTCTACTCAACCACTGTGCAGTTAACAGGCAGACTGAACCATGGTGAGGTTTCTACTCAACCACTGTGCCGTTAACAGGCAGACTGAACCATGGTGAGGTTTCTACTCAACCACTGTGCAGTTAACAGGCAGACTGAACCATGGTGAGGTTTCTACTCAACCACTGTGCCGTTAACAGGCAGACTGAACCATGGTGAGGTTTCTACTCAACCACTGTGCCGTTAACAGGCAGACTGAACCATGGTGAGGTTTCTACTCAACCACTGTGCAGTTAACAGGCAGACTGAACCATGGTGAGGTTTCTACTCAACCACTGTGCCGTTAACAGGCAGACTGAACCATGGTGAGGTTTCTACTCAACCACTGTGCCGTTAACAGGCAGACTGAACCATGGTGAGGTTTCTACTCAACCACTGTGCCGTTAACAGGCAGACTGAACCATGTTGAGGTTTCTACTCAACTACTGTGCCGTTAACAGGCAGACTGAACCATGGTGAGGTTTCTACTCAACCACTGTGCAGTTAACAGGCAGACTGAACCATGGTGAGGTTTCTACTCAACCACTGTGCAGTTAACAGGCAGAGTCGATTTGACGAGTTGCTTTTGAGATGATGCTGTAGAACAGTGTGGTGTCTGTGGGGGAACGTGTGGTGTCTGTGGGGGAACGTGTGGTGTCTGTTGGAACAGTGTGGTGTCTGTTGGAACAGTGTGGCGTCTGTTGGAACGTTTGGTGTCTGTTGGAACAGTGTGGTGTCTGTTGGAACGTTTGGTGTCTGTTGGAACAGTGTGGTGTCTGTTGGAACAGTGTGGTGTCTGTTGGAACAGTGTGGTGTCTGTTGGAACGTTTGGTGTCTGTTGGAACAGTGTGGTGTCTGTTGGAACAGTGTGGTGTCTGTTGGAACAGTGTGGTGTCTGTTGGAACGTGTGGTGATGGCTTCCTGTGTCCAGGTGCCCAGTCTATGTGAGGACCTGCTCTCCTCTGTGGACCAGCCTCTTAAGATCGCCCGAGACAAGGTGGTGGGAAAGGACTACCTGCTCTGTGACTACAACCGAGATGGAGACTCCTACAGGTAGGACGGACACCCCTACCCTCGCCTTTTCCTCCCACGAATCCCCTCATTTAAACGTGTGAATGTATGTCAGGAAAAACATTTCTACATGCATCAACCTTGCGGTGGTTCTTGTTTGTCAGATCCCCGTGGAGTAATAAGTATGAGCCTCCCATTGATGACGGTGCCATGCCATCTGCCCGCCTGCGCAAGCTGGAGGTGGAGGCCAACAATGCCTTCGACCAGTACAGAGACCTGTGAGTACCTGCAGGATACTAGTGTCACCAGTACAGAGATCTGTGAGTACCTGCAGGATACTAGTGTCACCAGTACAGAGATCTGTGAGTACCTGCAGGATACTAGTGTCACCAGTACAGAGATCTGTGAGTACCAGCAGGATACTAGTGTCACCAGTAGAGACCTGTGAGTACCAGCAGGATACTAGTGTCACCAGTAGAGACCTGTGAGTACCTGCAGGATACTAGTGTCACCAGTACAGAGATCTGTGAGTACCTGCAGGATACTAGTGTCACCAGTACAGAGATCTGTGAGTACCTGCAGGATACTAGTGTCACCAGTACAGAGATCTGTGAGTACCTGCAGGATACTAGTGTCACCAGTACAGAGATCTGTGAGTACCTGCAGGATACTAGTGTCACCAGTACAGAGATCTGTGAGTACCAGCAGGATACTAGTGTCACCAGTACAGAGACCTGTGAGTACCTGCAGGATACTAGTGTCACCAGTACAGAGATCTGTGAGTACCTGCAGGATACTAGTGTCACCAGTACAGAGATCTGTGAGTACCTGCAGGATACTAGTGTCACCAGTACAGAGATCTGTGAGTACCAGCAGGATACTAGTGTCACCAGTAGAGACCTGTGAGTACCAGCAGGATACTAGTGTCACCAGTACAGAGATCTGTGAGTACCAGCAGGATACTAGTGTCACCAGTAGAGACCTGTGAGTACCAGCAGAATACTAGTGTCACCAGTACAGAGATCTGTGAGTACCTGCAGGATACTAGTGTCACCAGTACAGAGATCTGTGAGTACCAGCAGGATACTAGTGTCACCAGTACAGAGATCTGTGAGTACCAGCAGGATACTAGTGTCACCAGTACAGAGACCTGTGAGTACCTGCAGGATACTAGTGTCACCAGTAGAGACCTGTGAGTACCTGCAGGATACTAGTGTCACCAGTACAGAGATCTGTGAGTACCAGCAGGATACTAGTGTCACCAGTACAGAGACCTGTGAGTACCAGCAGGATACTGTGTCGCCAGTACAGAGATCTGTGAGTACCAGCAGGATACTAGTGTCACCAGTACAGAGACCTGTGAGTACCAGCAGGATACTAGTGTCACCAGTACAGAGACCTGTGAGTACCAGCAGGATACTAGTGTCACCAGTAGAGACATGTGAGTACCAGCAGGATACTAGTGTCACCAGTACAGAGACCTGTGAGTACCAGCAGGATACTAGTGTCACCAGTAGAGACATGTGAGTACCAGCAGGATACTAGTGTCACCAGTACAGAGACCTGTGAGTACCAGCAGGATACTAGTGTCACCAGTAGACCAGTACAGAGACCTGATTATAACACTATACAAGTAGATGCTCTAGTGATTCTGGTTGTCTTAATCCGCGTTCCAGCTGTCTCTGTATCAGACAATTTACCATGTTAATGACACAGGGACAAATCCTGTGTTGTCCAGGTACTTTGAGGGAGGTGTTTCCTCTGTTTACCTGTGGGACTTGGATCATGGCTTTGCTGGGGTCATCCTCATCAAGAAAGCCGGTGACGGCTCCAAGAAGATCAAAGGGTGCTGGGACTCTATCCATGTGGTGGAGGTGCAGGAGAAGTCCAGCGGACGGACCGCTCATTACAAACTCACCTCCACCGTCATGCTGTGGCTCCAGACGACCAAGACGGGCTCCGGAACTATGAACCTGGGTGGCAGTTTGACAAGACAGGTATACAAGGAGTGGGCGATGTGGGTGTGATGGAGTGTGGTGCTGGGCTGGTGCTGTAATATGCAATGTGCCTTGCCCAATAATAGTTGTAGGGAAGATTTAATGTAATTCATTGTTTGCGCTTTAGAGGGAAACTCCATTATTAGCCCTCGTGTTGTCCTCCCAAATGCCTTACACCTTTTGTCCTCTGGGGTCAAAAATGACCCCGCCTGGTTTGACTGTTTATAAAGCATACAGTATAAATTTTCAATAGATTTTGTGTTACACCTTTAGTCATACTTCAGTTCAACCCATTATTAGAAAATGTTTGATTTTTTTGGGAATTTAGAGCCAATAGACCTTATTGACATAAAACATACCCACATATGCCTGCAAATCCATTTGATTAATCTTTCTCCACTTGTGACCATAAATGCGTTGCCCCTCCTTGTTTGTCATATTCAGCACTGTGTCTTCAATAGGCAGAAACAGGTCAAACGTGGACTTTATGTCATTAATCTGAGACCTTGCATATGCAGTTGGACCATTGTGGCTTGTCTCTCTCTCTGCTGACAACATTCTTCGCCGGTCACTGGGAGGGATGGAAGACCAGATCAATGTTTCATCCTTTGACTGGAAATATTCTTCTATCTCAGCTGGGTCCTCTTCCTCATTCTACCTCATCTGCTGATTCTTCATCTTCATCATAATATATGTTGTCCTCCATTTCTGACACTTCTTCCATTTCAACTTCAGATTCTACCTCATCAGTTGATTCTTCATCATAATAGGTGCAGTGCTCCACTTCTGACACTTCTTCCATATCAGCTTCAGATTCTTCCTCATCATCACGTTCATCCATTTCCTAAAATTCATAATCATCTTCCATTTCTGCAGCAAGAGATGTGGGGGCTTCTTCAGAGGAAGAACTAGCATGCTGTCTGTATGTTGGATCTATCACCTCATCATAATGTTCCTCCTCTGTCCCTGAACTCTCTTCATCAGTTGATTCATCCTCATTATATGCAGCATTGTCCTCCTGGTCATTATTTTATTTTATATCATAAATTATCTTGCAAGCCTCATGTGCAATATAAAACGTCTGCCTCCTCATTGTGCTGCCTGACTCTCTCAGACTAACATGTGAAATGCCCCAAACACCTGTGAGAAAATACTTGTTTTGTTTTGTGTTGTTGTCATAACCATTGCTTGACCCCACACAACAAACACACAAGATCAAAGTTGTTTTGCCAAGCAGTATGGTGTGACAATTTGCTCCATTGGACTACTTTGTGCTGCGGGGTCTTTTTGACCCCAGAGGACAACAGAGGTTATTACATTTAGTGAAACACCCAGAATTCAATCAAATTATTACTAATTAGTTTGACTCATAAAGAGCATAGTAATAAACAACTACCCTTATTTTCAGACCAATTAATTGAAAAAAAAAAAATCGGCAAAATATTTTTTTGGGGGTCAGAATGACCCCAGGACAACACGAGGGTTAGAGCAAAATGGTATGTTTTAATCCCAACCAAGTAAATGACTGTAAAATAACTTTTTTATGAATAGTTTTCCTAGCCTATATGTGAATTTGGTTTGAGGTGGTGCAAGTTATTGTTGGTTTGAGTGGCTTAGTGTTAATTACCAAAGCATCATCATTAGGAATCTCACCTCAGTCAGTGTGAAACATTTTGAAGTTTGTTCATTAGATATTTCACAAAATATTTCATGTTTTTGATTACATGTAGAGAACTAACATTTCTGAAATTCTTGGATGTTTGCGTTTTGTTGATCTGGCTCTTTGTCTGCTTTTTGTAACATTTGTGTCTCCACTGGCCTGTTGAATAACTTGTTTGGTCTTCCAGATGGAGAAAGATGAGACTGTTGGCGAGTCCTCCCCACACATCGCCAATATTGGCCGCCTGGTGGAGGTGTGTGGAACTGCACCCATGTGTTTGCTCCTACAGTCATTTCTCACATCCACACGGTGGTTCACATCTGTTTCTAAGATGAAATTTGCCAAGTTAATAAGGCATTATTGTAAACGTTTGCAATTTCAGCCCATAGATTTAAATGTCATGTTTCACTGGCCAAAACAGGTTCCTGTTTTCTGTGTACCTCATCCAATTGTGTATAATGTAATTTATTTTTATTGTGTTTCAAATGCCGCTTTTACAATATATGGTGTTTGGAAAGGATGTTTACAGTGATATCCCTGCAGCGTATTAAATGTATTAATAATAATTTATTTTCATAACTCAGGATATGGAGAATAAGATTCGCTCCACTCTCAATGAGATCTACTTTGGGAAGACCAAGGACATTGTCAATGGCTTGAGGTACGTGCTAGGACTTTATCGTAGGGACTGGGTTATCAAGATTTACTGGAATTTCTCCTCAAGAAGTGAATATGGTTTTGCACATCCAATTTATCAGGTACAGGACAGAAAATGTATTGAAAATGTCAACAACAAAAAGTCATTAGCTCTTATAAGGCACAACAAACAAGACGTTTTGATCCAAATTCGACATATCAGGTCATCTTGTGGTTCGTTCTTTTCAAACACATGTTTTCCCTGTCCCTTTGACTCACCTGACATCTTTGTCAGACTGTCTCTATCAGGGTCACCTACTTGTTTACTACTCCTCGTAACGTGCTGTCATCTCCATCTCTCGACAGAGCTTTTTCCAAATGTTTCTTCAGGGGTACATAAACACACACACACACACACACCTCTTACAGCTTCTTTGTGTTAGCTGCTTCCCATGTGGATATATTTGTTTTCCAACCCGGTTTATTTCATTTCTTCTCCATTCATCCCTACGGGTTTCCTGTTACCTTGTTTTCATCCCTCTGTTTTCTTGCTTTATATACCCCATACCCTTATGTCTCTGTTTTCCCTCTTCTCTTTCTTTATTCCTCCTTTCCTATCGACTCTCGACCGGTCACCAGATCTATTGACTCTTTGCCTGATAACCAAAAGTACCGACAGCTCCAGAAGGAGCTGTCTCAGGTCCTCACCCAGCGCCAGATCTTCATTGACTAGGGTCGGAGGTATCTTCTGGCATGGTGTGGCCACACACCGCGCATGTGTGTGTTGTGTGTTAACAAGCTAGTTGCAACCCTGGACTTTTTTCTCCCCCCAAAAAAAAGATTGTGTGTTGCAGCCAAGTTAGCCATCTCAACATGTAGTTTGGGACAAACACCTGCATGCAGAAGATCAATACATGAACCTTCTCTAACCTAGTGTGTAGTTTAATCCGGCCGTCTGATCTACAGTTAGGGTCATTAGTGAATTATCCACTGGTTTTGTTCGCTATCTGACAAACTCACACCTGCTGCATCTATTCTGGTTTCAAATGAACCCCTAACTATTTATTTTCGTAATTATTTGTGTAACTATTGATTGGTTTCGTTTTTGGTACGCACTGAATTAATCCTGAAGAAAGGTTAAAATTTTGTTTAGGAACAGACATAATATGTAACGGAGTGTTTAGTGTGTTTTTAATTTGGTGTCCATCTAATGTCTAACTCACTCTTTTCCTCTTTAACCTGGCAGGAGTGTTCAGACCCTGGCTGATAAATCGAAGCAGGAAGCTCTGAAGAATGACCTGATGGTGGCGCTCAAACGCAAACAGCAAATCTAGAGATGCTATTGTCTTTTTTCCTCTCTCTCTCTCTCCCCCTCTCTCTCTCTCTCTCCCCCTCTCTCTCTCTCTTCCTCTCTCCCTCTCTCCCTCCCTCTGTCTTTCTGTTCCTCATGCCACCTCAATCCCGACATCTTTTTTTTCTCTTTGTACATCTCACCTTCCATCCTTTAATGCCTGTTTCAGTGCTGCACTCTTGTTCGTTTGTGGAAAAGCAAAAGAGAAAACGCTTAGCTTTTTATGTTTTTTTTGTTTTCTATGGTTTTCGTCCTTTTTGTTTTGAGGCTTCTCATTTCTCTATAAAGCCTGTTTACACACACACACACACACTCTCTTTCTCTCTCTCTCACTCGTGTTTTGAATATTATGGTAGCATAACGACGGTTAATGATAATCTCACGATGTGAAGGCGATGTTCATATTCCCTATAGCTCCTTCACAGCCGAGTCCATTTTGGATGAGTCACCTCCGCTCACCTCTCTCTGGTCTGGGGACGGGGTCGTCCATTTCTGCCAACGTTTTATGTCACACACCCGTTATTTCAGTGTCCTTCGCCACGCCCTTATATCTGTATGAATATATAACTGTCAATATTACTGTCATCTTCCTGGCTGGCGTAGTGGCAGGGTGGCCGCTCTATGCGTCGTCACGGTCGGGCCTATAGTTTGCTCCTCATCTCACCGTGCACGTGCGTTGTGGGATGCTGTGATGTTGGACTGACAGGTAGATGGGTATCATCTGAGGATGGACTGTTGAATTCATTGTGTATACCCATGTCACTAAGGCCCCTCTTACACTGTGTATAACATGAGGATGTGCATCCTGGTCTCTGTCTCACCCTCTCTCTGTGTGTGTCTCTCTCTCTCTCTCTGACTCACCCGCTCTTTCCTCGCTCTCTCACTTTTTCTTGGTCTATGTTGGGGGGTCACAGTTTGTCTGTTTTTGCGTCTTGCCGGAAGCTTTGGACCGTTTCCGTTTTGGGGAGGGAATCTTTTGTTGTGTTTTGTTTTTATTTTGTAAAGCTTATGATTCATATTGTATTAGAGCCTCCAGCAACAATAAAAACTGTAAAAAGCTATCTTAATATCTCAATGTCGTCTTTTTTATATGTTATATATGTACCATGTTTTGCTTCTGAGTGGTTTTGTGGCTGTATATTGTATTATTTTATTGATGTATAACAGTTATTGGGTACATCTCATTCCTGATCTCCAGAACTAGGCATAACTATGTGTTCACTGGTACCTCTCACAATATGTGGATATCACTGCACATATTAACTTAACCAACATCTCACATTGCTTGCTGGCTTAGTTGAGATGTTTTTTTAAACCAACTGTTGGTCTTTAATTAGGTAATCTATTGATGACTAGGTTATGCATAGCAATAATTAGAAATCAATTACTCAGGTTTACTTTTTACAAAGAATATGGCTGTTTAGTTTTTTTTTATGAATTATTGTGTTATTTCATAATTAAACTATTTGTGACAATTGCTTTCCTTAGGCTATACTTTCCGACAGTTTTACTTTCTGTAATAGATTGCTTTACGCTTAATCATAAAACAATGGTTTAGTTGGTGACAAAGAAATGTGTCTTCGCCTGTGATCCACTTTATTGGTTTTCAGATGGATGAAAGGTTGAGCCGTCAGACCAAAGTAAAGTGCCAAAAGTGTTTAAGGATTCACAGACCCGTGATCAGTTTGCCACTGAGGGGCGAGTGGTGGAAAAAAATAAGTCGCCTTCTGCTTTTGGCAAACCTCGCCAGAAAATACTGTGTTTGTAGTCGAGCGGTATAAATAAATAATACATAGGAACATCACTAGTTGGATCATTTTTGTTTGCTTTTTATTCTAATTATATTTCTAAGCTCTTGTAAATATATGTGTTTGTGAGAACATTGAACCACTCTGAACTTCTGCTATTCGAGAGAGCAATTTGAAACGGGATCCGCAGAAATAATAGTTAAGGTAACGTTTTCTGCAACTGCATTTACCAGAGTCTATGGATAGGATTTTGCTTTGCCAGAAGTGATTTTTTTACAGAACAATGCAGTTTGACTGAATCAGGGAAGTATCAGCTTTAGTTAAACTCCCTATTCGGTAAGCCTATCTTGCAATTGTTTTTATATTTCCTAAATCCCTCACATGATTTCGTAAATACGTTTTGAAACCGATCTACAGAGTCCTTACAACCCAGTTTTACATAGTACAGTATAACTTATGTTTATTGATATCTGCAGTAAGGCACCAGTGTACCAGTTGGTGGTAGTAAAGTAACGTGAATGTTTGGTTCACTGGCAAAATACCTGTGAAAACTAACCTCCTACACATTGATGCTTCAAAAATGAAATTAGTGTGAGAATAATATCGGTCTTAAGAATTCCTCAGACCAGCCTATTTCTTTGCTTAAAATTACAAATACCTGTGTTTTTATTACACGACCATGCTCCCATATAAGACCACTATTATGTCAGCAGCATGGCATTTGTAATATTGTAGTCCTTCAAGCAATTAAATATAGTAGAGTTAGGCTAGTATTTTGAACTGAGGATGTGTGGATTTACAGCCTTATAGTTGTAGCTCAAATTGAGATAAAAAAAACCTGTTTGTGATGGTTATATAAGTTGGGGCTTGTTAAAAATCCTACATGAAATTGAACATATTGAGGAAAGTCCAATTGCAAGTTGATTCAGACATTTAAAAAAAAAATTAAAAACATGTTAAAATGTGTAGGCTTCTTATCGGTTTTCCAAAATGATTAAGACTTCACTAACCAGGTTTGCGATTGAAGTCCAAAATGTAGAGCAGAAGTACTGTGGACTATGTTACATGTTAACGAACTGAGTGATCCACTGATAAAACCACTGATGGGCAACACATTTTCACTGTGAAATTAGCCCCTTTGACAAGTTGTGGGAGACCATAAGGTAATTAATTTGGATGTAAAGTATATATTCATTGCTTTAATTTATGTCTCTTTAGGTGTCCAACACATACATGTTTCAGTGTCCTTGTATTGAAGGCATTCCTTCATGTACCCTTTATCGGTCCTCGGACCTGGGTTTGAGAAAGGCTACATATATGACCCTATCTTTATACAGTCTATGTATATGACCTTGCCCTTGGTTCGCTTATTTACATAAATGTTCTTCCAGACAAGCATGACAGCCTGTAGTGTAATGATTACCATGCCAGGAATAAGACCCTGTGCATGGACCAGGGGTAATGAAAAAGCACAAATTAATCTGACCGCGAGTTAAAAAACTGAAATACCCATACAAGTTATGTCTTATTCTGGTGTTTCAAAGGTGACAAAGTAAGGGGAAGTTTTAGAAAATACCTGGATCCATGGAAACTGTGCCACATGTGCCTTCCACGAGGGGGACCAGTTATCATCAATTTGCTTTACGAGTCATTGTGAACCCTGGGAGAACAGCCCCCTCGCTATTGTACTCCCCCAGCCCTCCTCCTCTCCGGATCGCAAACGGCATCATGGTTATGATAATGAGAAGCCTCTGGGCATGCTGCTGGTGGTGGTGGTGGTAGGAGCCATTTGAATCATTCACGGGGACGCGCGGTGGAGGTGCGAGGATCTTTGGCCAGGTGACTAGTACGGTGCGTCTCCCAATTCATCCGGATCAAGCCGCGGTGGAGCAGTGAAAGCATGGATACTCAGCAACAAAAGACCGGGACCACACGGACAGTTTAAGTGAACGCGGCGGCAATCACGTTCAACCGGCGTGTTGATCACTATCGAGGAGCAATGCGCGTCACTAAGTGGGATTTGTTGTTGTTTGTTCTTTGTGTCTGGTTTATGGAACTCATTGTACTTTCGGATTGCTACAATGTACACATCAGCGAGGATGCAGAGCGGGGCACGGTGATCGCACGGATGGAGAGGAGCACTGCATGCACTCTGGATCAGGTAATCTCCCCTAAATACATTGATGCCTTCATTGAGACGGACTCGTCCGAGCGCAATGTGCTCCTGTCGGCTGGTCTAAACTGTGCCCTGCTCCACTCGAACCCGTTCACCGTTTACACTGTGGTGGACTGCTCGGACAATGACCGTGGGTCACGGCACCTCCTCACCAGCCAGTATGATGTGCATGTTCACGGACGGAACTGTGCCAGGAAACACAACAGAAAATCCCAGTGGGACTTGGAGATTATCAGTCTGTTTAATTCCCATATTCATCCGTTAGAATGCCACAGTGCTGGTGCTGCTGTTCTCCGGGTGTGGGATCTAATACCCAGCTTCCCCAAAAGGAGCAATGTGCATTGCAAGGTGACTGGGAGCTCAGAGTTGTACTTTTCTGACGGGGAATTGGTTGTGTCCCAGATGCTCTGTCTGAAGCACCATCCACTTCTTGAACTGGATTTACGCTGTAACCAAAATGATAAAGACGAGCGGGAAAGAACGAACGCAAACAGCATCTCAGTCCATTGGCGGCTGGGTCAAGGCTCATTCAAACAGGGCCACTTGGAGAAGTTACTAGAGCAGGCTGCCCAGTCTGAGTCCGGCATCGTGAGCCGGCGGAAGAGGGCCGTGAACAGTAGTCCTCAGTTTCAGCCACCTATGTACCAGGTGGCTGTGTCAGAGAATAAGCCAGCTGGAACTCCTGTCGTTGTTCTGAAGGCAGTAGACCCAGATGAGGGCGAGGCAGGCAGGCTAGAGTACTTCATCGAGGCCCTGTTTGATAGCCGCTCCAATAACCTATTTGCTGTGGATCCTGTCAGTGGAGCCGTCTCCACTGTGGAGATGCTGGACAGAGAGCAGAAAGACACCCATGTGTTTCGCGTTACCGCCGTTGACCGCGGCACCCCCCGCCGTACAGGCATGGCCACCCTCACCATCACGGTGGGCGACACTAATGACCATGACCCCGTCTTTGAGCAGCAGGATTATAAGGAGAGTGTCCGGGAGAACCTCGAGATCGGCTACGAGGTGCTAACAGTCCGAGCTACCGACGGGGACGCCCCGGTAAACGGGAACATTCTGTACCACATCCTGAACGGCGTCGGCGCCAACAGCGTGTTTGAGATCGACCCCAGGTCGGGGGTCATTCGCACCAAGGGCCTGGTGGATAGGGAGATCGTGGACGCCTACATGCTGTTGGTCGAGGCCAACGACCAGGGTCGCGACCCCGGCCCCCGCAGTGCTACGGCAACCGTTCACATTATCGTAGAGGACGACAACGACAACGCGCCCCAGTTTAGCGAAAAGCGATACGTGGTGCAGGTCCCCGAGGATATGGCGCCCAACACAGAGATTCTGCAGGTGACCGCCACCGACCAGGACAAAGGCAGTAATGCCGTTGTTCATTTCAGCATCATGAGCGGCAACACCCGGGGTCAGTTTTACATCGATGCCCAGACTGGCAAGATGGACCTGGTCAGTCAGCTGGACTACGAAGCTAACAAGGAGTACACCATCCGTATTCGTGCCCAGGACGGAGGTCGCCCGCCGCTCTCCAACATCAGTGGCCTGGTAACCGTGCAGGTCCTGGATGGGAATGACAACGCGCCCATTTTTGTCAGCACCCCTTTCCAGGCGACCGTGCTGGAGAATGTGCCGGTGGGCTACTCCATCATTCACATCCAGGCTGTCGATGCCGACTCTGGCGACAACTCCAGGCTGGAGTATCGCCTCGTCGACACCACGCCCAACTTCCCGTTCACCATCAACAACAGCACCGGCTGGGTCGTGGTTGGTGCTGAGCTGGACCGGGAGAGCGTGGACTTTTACAACTTTGGGGTGGAGGCTCACGATCACGGCCACCCAATGATGTCCTCCTCGGCCAGCGTGAGCATGACCATCCTTGACGTTAACGACAACAACCCGGAGTTCACCCAGCGGTCGTACTACAGGCGTCTCAACGAGGACGCCGCCGTGGGTAGGAGCGTTGTGACGGTGTCCGCGGTGGACCAGGATATCAACAGTGTGGTGACCTATCAGATTTCCAGTGGAAACACCAGGAACAGGTTCTCCATCACCAGCCAGAGCGGAGGGGGCCTCATAACACTGGCCTTGCCCCTCGACTACAAGCTGGAGCGACAGTACGTCCTGAGTGTCACTGCGTCCGACGGCACGCGATACGACACCGCCAAGGTGTTCGTCAACGTCACCGACGCCAACACCCACCGGCCGGTGTTCCAGAGCTCCCACTACACGGTCAACATCAACGAGGACCGACCCGTGGCCACCACCGTTGTGGTGATCAGTGCCACGGACGAGGACACGGGTGAGAATGCGCGCATAACGTACTTCATGGACGACAGCCTCCCCCAGTTCGACATTGACTCGGACACCGGCGCCGTCACCACGCAGATGGAGCTGGACTACGAGGACCAGGTGTCCTACACGTTAGCCATCACGGCCCGGGACAACGGCATCCCACAGAAGTCTGACACCACCTACCTGGAGATCCTGGTGAACGATGTGAACGACAACTCGCCGCGGTTCCTTAGAGATCACTACTTGGGATCGGTGATGGAGGATGTGCCCGTGTTTACCAGTGTGGTCCAGGTTTCAGCCACCGACCGCGACTCTGGCCTCAACGGACGTGTCTTCTACACTTTTCAGGGCGGCGAAGACGGAGACGGCGACTTTATAATTGAGTCCACCTCCGGTATCGTGCGAACGCTGCGTCGACTGGATCGTGAGAACGTGCCCCTCTACAACCTTCAGGCCTTTGCCGTGGATAAAGGAGTTCCTGCACTCAAGACATCTGTGGACATCCAGGTGACAATCTTGGATGTGAACGACAATCCTCCTGTTTTTGAGAAGGACGAGTTTGACATTTTTGTGGAGGAGAACAGTCCTATTGGTCTGGTAGTGGCACACATATCTGCCTCAGACCCGGACGAGGGGAGCAACGCCCAGATCATGTACCAGATAGTTGAGGGAAACATTCCAGAGATTTTCCAACTGGACATCTTCTCGGGAGAACTAACCGCTCTGACCGATCTTGACTACGAGACTCGGTCAGAGTATATCATAGTGGTCCAGGCGACCTCCGCGCCACTGGTCAGCCGCGCCACCGTGCACATTAAGCTGGTCGACAAGAACGACAACGTGCCGGTGTTGAAAAACTTCCAGATAATCTTCAATAACTATGTCACTGACAAGTCCAATAGCTTCCCCACAGGGGTGATCGGACGGATACCCGCCCATGACCCAGACACCTCGGACCAGCTCCAGTACCGCTTCGAGGCTGGCAATGAGCTGAACCTGGTTATCCTGAACCAGAGCACTGGGGAGATCCGGCTTAGCCAGGCCCTGGACAACAACCGGCCCCTGGAGGCCTCCATGAGGATATCTGTATCCGGTAAGAACAACCTCTGTATCTCTGTCCTTTCTGATTGGTTTAGATTTTTCAAATCAATATTTAGCACTGACTTTGTTCATCTCATTGGCAATGTTGTTTTTGTGGCACAGATGAAGTTGAACGTCACCCAGAATGTATCTCAACATTAACCATGATGTTTAGGACATGTGTTGAGCGTCATGAAGAACACATTTCTGGACTAGATTGGGATTTATGCATTCTGGAGAGGGATCTGAGAACAGGGAATAATCTAAGCATGTTTTATTGCTGCTAGTGGTTTGCCATTCATGAGTTGTGTTTACTTTTATGGTGTTTGTTAAAGAACAGGCAGCTGAATCACGGCTGATTTAGATCTGTGTGTTGTCCTGAATTTAAATAGCAGTTTATCTACGCATGTCTGCAGCCGAATGGTCAGATCCTGTGGGAAATCCACTCCAGTTGTGATGTGTCCATTTCCATAACTACCAAACATAATCTCCCCATATTCAGCACACAGACACACACACACACACACACACACACACACACACACACACACACACACACACAGAGACACACACATCACATAACTCAATTATCAATGTTTTGTTTGTGTACTAACGATGATGACAGATGACTTTGATCTCAGGTTAAAAAAGTCTACACCCAATGTTGCAGGTTCAGTACTATATATATATATTTTTTTCAGGTATTATGTATCGGTATTATTATGTTTGTACCCAGGGTTAGTGTGCATATCACATTTGTAATCGGTGTTAATCAGTTCCCTAATCAGTGTTACTAATCAATGTTATATCTTCCACTGAATTGTTTTATATAACCTAATAATGACTGAATTATAACCTGCTCCGTCCCTCAAACTTTATCTTAAAACTGTTTGTGCAGTTCTGTAGAGAACCGTCATTATCTCAGAGATTATTTATTCACTCTGTTGCGGATGTCCTGACAAGATTTAGTAGATATTTTAATGACCTAATTGATAAATAAAGCAATCAGTTAAACACTAATTGGACGATGTGCTGTTGCATGTTAATTGTGTAAATTAACTGGTGTTCAATTATCTACCTGCGTCCCAGAATAGCTCATGGGCCATATAATAGCTGAGGACAACATAATAAATAATATGCGACCTGCTTTTTGTATTATTTTCAACTGTAAAAACAACAACATTATAGGATGTGTAGAAATTGGGGTTGTTTGCAGAAATGGGGTGAGAGGGAAGCTTGTAGACATGGCTCTATTATTCTGTCTTTACTTTTTCTTTCTATTTATTGTAATGGTATATATTTTCAAGCAAAGAAACACTCCCTAATTACATAGTTATAACAGTCTTCCCCAGTGTACTTAAATGTGTTTACTGGTAATATAGTTCCCATTTGCTGCACCTCAGTTTTTATCCATACTATCCTTTTCTATCTTCATGATGTTGTAAGTAACTTTTTGTCATATTTGAACACTTAAAAGTCCTTTTTTTTCTTAAACATATTAGAGAATTGACATTTACAAATCAAGGGAATAGACATTTTAATGAAGTGTTCCCCAATGACCGATGCGGTAGCAGCCTGTCATTCTGGGAGACAATAGTGATTGGTCGATAGGGAGGCAGGTGGCCAAGCCCATGCTACACCCTGCTTTTACTGGGAACAGCTGTGACTTGTAGGAACCAATCAAAAGGGCCGCTTTTGTGCATATCCCGCGTCTGCTGGAACACGGGAGTCCATATCCCTCCTGGTGAGGGGCGGGGGTGACTACGGAATTATGGGTAGACGGTGTGTAGAGAACACGGGAAGACACACATAATGACATATGGACGTGCAGAGAGAGTGTGTCTGTGTGGCACGTATGTATGAACCCAATAAGTCCCTCTGGATAACGGTGTCGGCCGAATGACTAAAATGTCAAACATATCTGCGGTTGGCCCAGATTCTGAGAGCGCTTCCCTTGATGACTTCACCTGATGACTTCACCTTTCTCCCGTCATCTTCCCTGAACGCTCTCTGGTTTATGAGGTGTTGCCCACATATCGGAGGATTCCATTAGCCGGAAATGTAACCGATCTGATCTCTTTAATCACTTAAATTGCTTCAGTAAATCGTCTCGTTATTGGCATGGAGGGCCCATATCGTCTCCCTTTGTAGCCGTCTGCCCTGGCGATGTACGTGTTATGATAATTCCTCGCTTATCCAATTAGGATGCCATCTTTCTTTCCATGCTGCTCTGGCTGTAAGCCCTGCTAACTGATCTGGGTAGGAAGGATATCTGCTTGTTAATGCGTTGGATTACACAGTTCATTTTGCACTGGGGTAGAATTATCTGGATTCTCTGCCGTGGCAAATTACACCTGGTTATGGATTCATGGGAACTGTGGAATCCTCTTTACCCGCCTGAGTTGAGTAACAACTGACAACAGATCAGCCCAGATGGGAGATATATAGGTGTATCTGACTGTGTTGCAGGCTGGAAGGCTGGTAGAAGGTTGTGGGAATAGTAATTGATGTGGCAGAACCTGGGCTTTACCCTGCCAGTGTTGACATACACCTGAGCTCATCTACTGTTTCCCTGCATGTGTGAGCTTGCATTGTGTGTGTGTGTGTGTGTGTGTGTGTGTGTGTGTGTGTGTGTGTGTGTGTGTGTGTGTGTGTGTGTGTGTGTGTGTGTGTGTGTGTGTGTGTGTGTGTGTGTGTGTGTGTGTGTGTGTGTGTGTGTGTGTGTGTGTGATGCTGTGCATTTATCCTCCTTCCACTCGTCCCCACTTGTGATTTTGATTAAATAATCCCCTTCTATCAACATGAAGGTTGTTGTAGATTCTTCTTCGGTGGTATTTATGGCCTGAGTTTTCCCTTTAAACATTCTGAAACCAAAGCATTATTAGTCTGCTGCATACTGTACTGATATTGTCATTAATTGATGTTAAACCGTCATGCCGTCCCTCTGACTGAATATGGCAGCTTGATTTTCACAGATATTATGCTAGTAGCAAGTGCTGTTTTCATGTCTACCTAGATAGTGTCTGGCCAGGAGGTACAGTCACTGGTTAAATAACGAGGAGTGAAAGTACTGGGGAATTGTCCACGGGGAAATCTTCACCAATCATCTCAGTCGACCTCTGACCTGCTGTCAGTGCAGTCTTTGCTCAACTCCCGGCCCCATCAGGAAAAAAACATCAGTTTTGCCTAAATGTGGAACTGAGATTCCTGATGGGACGAAGGTAAATGCTTGAGTTGTTTTTGAATAGCTTTTTAATTATTTTTTAAAATAATTCAAGTCAATTGTACTCATGCAAATGTGGCTTTGAGACCTTGTAAACATAGTAGACTGCTAAATTGTTTCTCTATTAGTTAAAAGCCCGGCTTAAATAAGTCTAACTGATTCTACAATGAGCTGCTTGTTTCGAATATTCAAATGTTGAAATTTGAATGTGAGACAGGATGTCCGAGACAGTCCATATTCTGTCTGGTTCAATGGTGTTTTCTAAGGCATCGTTTTTCCCACTGTGTCACGATCCACATCACAACATAACAGGGTCACAGTGGAATGTTAATGGCGGAAAAAACAAGCCACTTTCATCCATCACATCTAAATCTTGGCCAAGCCTGCCCAGTCTGTGTAATCACATTACAGTGTATTTACACCAGGCTGCTGTCTGGATGGCCTTTCTCTGTGGCTGGCTGTAATATTAGCTGAGGAGGGCAGCACTAAAGTTGCCCTGAGATCAGTTTTCCTCCCGCCCTTCGGTTTTGTTTGAAGCCACTGGGATTCCCTCATGGCATCATGGATAATGGGAGACAGTTGAGAACTATTACCCAGAAATATGCTGACTAACGTACATGGCCTGTAACTGTCTGTCCGTCCCTCTATTGTCCCCCCATGTAGACATTAGTCACATCCCTGATAGGAAGTGATGTGGCGCTTTATCTCCATCCATTATCTCCATTCCTCTAACATCAGCTATCACCTTGATTCTTCCCCTCCGCCATTCGCCGTTCACCCATCCCTCCTGTCCCGCGTCCACGGTTCTCACCCCGGCAACAACCTCTTCACAGCCCCCCCCATCCTTTCATACCCCTCCACCCTCCCTCTTTTCTCCCCCTTTCTCCTTTTGCTGTTGTTCTCTGTCCCTGGTGAAAGGAAGAATGCCTAAGAGAAATGCTTTGTTAAGCACCCAGTTGTCATGGTGACCCCAGCAATGCCCGAACAATTCCTGGTGGGTGGGGACAAGGGGGGAAGAAGGTCCCTTTGTGGGTTGAAGATGGGGGAAGGGGCAACAGGCAAGTTCTAAAGTGCAACAGGGCTACTTTTGAGCCAACTGTCCCCCTCCACTACACCCCAGTGAATGATAGACCCCAACAATTCTTGCTTTGGACACGGGAGTCGTCATGACCAGCCACAATAACCTGTCCCACTGCTTGACTGTTCCTTCTCACCCTTTGACCTTTATGAATGGGACAGACTGTGACAGCAGTTACATACATTGATCGTGACTATGTAGTCTTCATGCACGATTTGCCTCAGTGTCGTCACCTCAGCCGAAATCTTTGTGTTTTTTCGCACTCGAGCTCACGTTCGAGCTATGTCAACCGGAGTTCTGTAACCTTTCTGCGGTACCTGTACCAGCATGAAGCACACGATGGCCCGGTTGTGTTGTCTGAGCTCTTTGAGTTGTTACACAGTCGTGTTGGGGGTATCTGATTTCCTGCCGTTGGCCCGATCTCCTTTGTCGGACTAGCCCCGCCCTTTTATCCAAAATATTTCTTCAGTTTCTCCGCCTTGTTGTTGCGGTGACCCGGTTGCAATGTGGATTACATCACTCCATTGTTTGGGATTAGGGACTATTGCATAGCCGGGTTGGAGTAGGAGTTAGGTCTGGTGGCGTTAGCCCATCTAGCTGGGTCATCCTGTATTGTCCCCCCCCCCACTATTGCTGCAGACAATGGGGTGGGTGCTATTTGGTGACCTCTGTCTGGACCCCTCTGTCTTTGTGCCTATATATTTTTTGGCCCGATATTCTTCCGGGCCATGCTTACCGTGTTTAGGCGAACGTTTGTTACTTTCTGATTAAATCAGATGACCATCTCACTCCCTCTCTTTATTTATATATATTTGTGTATATATATATGTATGTGTATATATGTATTATATATATGTATGCACTAGGGCCTTCCACGCTGTTTTGTGTAGGGAGTAGCAGAGCCATAGAGAGAAAGAGTTGCGACACTCTTTGATGTCTCTAGCGGGGTGGTCACGTGGTTCATGTAAGCTTCAATAGTTCCAAACAAACCGTGAGCTCCCATTGATTTCAACGGAACTGTTAGCATCGATTGCGCTATTTAGTGGTAAATATAAATGAAAACACATACCCAAGTACTTGATGGACTGGTATTGCATTATTGCATATTTGTTAATGTCATTTTTACATTTGCCTCCCCGGGAATCATCACCTTAACGTGGTGGAGAGGTTTGTGTGCCCCTATGAACCTGAGGGCTGGGTTGTCTGGAGCTTCATGCTCCTGGTAGGGTTTCCCAAGGCAAAGTGGTCTCAGGCGAGGGGCCAGACTAAGAATGGTTCACCAAGACCCCATGAAAGATAGAGGGAAAAGGAGCGAGACCCTGCCTGGAGGAAGCCCAGGGCCCTCGTCTGGAGCCAGGCCCAGACGGCGGGCTCGAAAGCAAGCGTCTGGTGGCCGGGTTTGCCACGGAGCCCGGCCGGGCACAGCCCGAACGAGATACGTGGCATCTTTCTCCTCTCCATCCTGTGGGCCCACCACTCACAGGAACAACCGCAGGGGTCGGGTGCGCTGTCATATGGGTGACAGTGAAGGTGGGGGGTCGACGGATCAGACCCGGGCGGCAGAAGCTTGCTTTGGGGACGTGGAACGTCACCTCACTGGGGGGGAAGGAGCCAGAACTTGTGCGTGAGGTGGAGCGATACCAGTTGGATCTGGTGGGACTTACCTCTACGCACAACCGTGGCTCTGGAACCTTACCCCTGGATAGGGGTTGGACTCTGTTCTTCTCTGGAGTTGCCCAGGGTGAGAGGCGGCGGGCTGGTGTGGGGATACTCACGAGCCCACGTCTGAGCACGGCGGTGTTGGAGTTTACCCCGGTGGATGAGAGGTTTGCCTCCCTACGCCTAAGGGTGGTGGGGGGGAAAACTCTGACTGTTGTTTGTGCTTATGCACCAAACAGCAGTTCGGAGTATTCAGCCTTCTTGGAGACCCTGAAGGGAGTCCTATATAGGGCTCCAGTAGGGGACTCCATCATTCTGCTGGGAGACTTCAACGCACATGTGGGCAACGATGGAGACACCTGAAGAGGCGTGATTGGGAGGAACGGCCTCCCTGATCTAAACCCGAGCGGTCGTTTGTTATTAGACTTCTGTGCTAGTCATGGATTGTCTATAACAAACACCATGTTCGAACATAAGGAGGCGCATAAGTGTACATGGTACCAGAGCACCCTAGGCCGAAGGTCAATGATCGATTTTGTGATCGTATCGGCTGATCTAAGGCCGCATGTTTTGGACACTCGGGTGAAGAGAGGGGCAGAGCTGTCAACTGATCACCATCTGGTAGTGAGTTGGATCAGAGGGTGGGGAAAGACTTTGGACAGACCAGGTAAGCCCAAACGGGTGGTGCGGGTGAACTGGGAACGTCTGGAGGAGGCCCCTGTCCGAAAGATCTTCAACTCACACCTCCGGCGGAGCTTTTCAGGCATCCCTGTGGAGGTTGGGGGCATTGAACCTGAGTGGGCAATGTTCAAAGCTTCTATTGCTGAAGCTGCGGCGGTGAGCTGTGGTCTCAAGGTCCTAGGTGCCTCAAGGGGTGGTAACCCTAGAACACCGTGGTGGACCACGGTGGTCAGGGAAGCTGTCCGACTGAAGAAGGAGGCCTTCAGGGATATGCTAGCCATGGGGACTCCGGAGGCAGTTGCAGGGTACCGACAGGCCCGAAGGGCTGCAGCCGCTGCCGTGTCAGAGGCAAAGCAGCGGGTGTGGGAGAAGTTTGGAGAAGCTATGGAGAAGGAATTCGGTCGGCACCAAAATGCTTCTGGAAAACCGTTCGGCACCTCAGAAGGGGAAAACCGGGAACCATCCAAGCTGTGTACAGTAAGGATGGGACACTGTTGACCTCAACTGATGATGTGATCGGGCGCTGGAAAGAGCATTTTGAGGAGCTCCTGAATCCGACCTACACGCCCTCTAGTACAGAGGCAGAGCTGGAGGCTGATGGAGGGTCATCGTCAGTTTCCCTGGGGGAAGTCGCTGAGGTAGTCAAACAACTCCACAGTGGCAAAGCCCCAGGGACTGATGAGATTCGTCCAGAAATGCTAAAAGCTTTGGGTGGGGAAGGGCTGTCTTGGTTGACACGCCTCTTCAACATTGCATGGAAGTCTGGGACAGTGCCAGAGGAGTGGCAGACCGGGGTGGTGGTTCCCCTCTTTAAAAAGGGGGACCAGAGAGTGTGTGCCAATTACAGAGGTATCACACTCCTCAGCCTCCCTGGTAAAGTGTACTCCAAAGTGCTGGAAAGGAGGGTTCGGCCAATAGTCGAACCTCAGATTGAAGAGGAACAATGCGGTTTTCATCCTGGCCGGGGAACCACGGACCAGCTCTTTACTCTCGCAAGGATCCTGGAGGGGGCCTGGGAGTATGCCCATCCAGTCTACATGTGTTTTGTGGATCTGGAGAAGGCGTATGACCGGGTACCCCGGGATCTTTGTGGGAGGTGCTGCGGGAGTATGGGGTGAGGGGGTCTCTTCTCAGGGCCATCCAATCTCTGTACGCTCAAAGCATGAGCTGTGTCCGTGTCCTCGGCAGTAAGTCGGATTCGTTCCCGGTGGGGGTTGGCCTCCGCCAGGGCTGCGCTTTGTCACCAATCCTGTTTGTAATATTCATGGACAGGATATCAAGGCGTAGTCATGGGGGGAGGGGTTCCGTTCGGTGGGCTGATGGTCACATCACTGCTTTTTGCGGATGATGTGGTCCTGATGGCCTCATCGGTCGGTGACCTTCAGCACTCACTGGATCGGTTCGCAGCCGAGTGTGAAGCGGCTGGGATGAGGGTTAGCACCTCTAAATCTGAGGCCATGACTCTCAGCAGGAAACCGGTGGAGTGCCTACTCCGGGTAGGGAATGAGTCCTTACTCCAAGTGAAGGAGTTCAAGTACCTCGGGGTCCTGTTCGCGAGTGAGGGAACAATGGAGCGGGAGTTTGGTCGGAGGATCGGAGCAGCGGGGCGGTGTTGCATTCGCTTCACCGCACCGTTGTGACGAAAAGAGAGCTGAGCCGAAAGGCAAAGCTCTCGATCTACCGGTCAATCTTTGTTCCTACCCTCACCTATGGTCATGAAAGCTGGGTCATGACCGAAAGAACGAGATCGCGGGTACAAGCGGCCGAAATGGGTTTTCTCAGAAAGGTGGCTGGCCTCTCCCTTAGGGATAGGGTGAGAAGCTCAGTCATCCGAGAGGAACTCGGAGTAGAGCCGCTGCTCCTTTGCATAGAAAGGAGCCAGTTGAGGTGGTTCGGGCATCTTGTAAGAATGCCACCTGGGCGCCTCCCTAGAGAGGTGTTCCAGGCACGTCCAGCTGGGAGGAGACCTCGGGGAAGACCCAGGACTAGGTGGAGAGATTATATCTCCACACTGGCCTGGGAACGCCTCGGGATTCCCCAGTCAGAGCTGGCTAATGTTGCCCGGGAAAGGGAAGTTTGGGGTCCCCTGCTAGAGCTGCTACCCCCGCGACCCGACCCCGGATAAGCGGTTGAAGATGAGATGAGATGAGAGATGAGATTTTTACATTTGGAGTGGTACGGTGACAACAAAAAGTCTATGTTAGAAGCTTCACATTCATGTTAGCTTGAATTGCATTAGCACTAGGCTGCTAGCGTATGGTGGCTTAACCTTACATTTTACCTTACCTTTTTTAAATCAAATACGATTTAAGATGCAAAGTATCCAAAATATTAAAGAATAATAACTCATTATGCTAGGATGAATAAAATAAAGTATTATTTTTATTAAACAATGAATGAGACAACGAGAGTATGTGTGAAACAGAGATGAATATTGTGATGTTCTGTGATGGTTCATTGGTTACAACCAGTGTTGCCACAGTTACTTCAAAAAAGTAATCCGATTACTGACTACTGATTACTGCTTTAAAAAGTAACTAAGTTACACTACAGATTACTTGATTTTAACAGTAACTAAGTTAGATTACTAGTTACTTTATTAGTTACTTTCAGAAGCTGGCGACAACATCCCCATCACCTTAACATAAAAATGACAACCAGTTTTGCCAACACTCACTTTATTGAAACACTCACTTAACAGTTACCTCAACAATGGTAACAGAATAGGCCACATTAACTAAACAATCCTGACAGAATAGGCCACATGTTTTTATTAAAAATAAAATAAAGACAGCCTTTCTTGACTTAAATACAAAAGAAATCGAATAATAAAACATTCCTAACATAAATACTTGTTTTATATAAAAAATAAAATTAAGACCTTCTTTCGTCAGCTTACTTAAAATAAATACTATTTTTTTATAATATAAAGCAAAGACTTTCCTGACCGATATATTTAACTTTTAACTGGTACTACATGTTTATAAATGCAACTATTACACTATTTTTAACACAAATATGAAACCTGTTTTTCATCAGCAAGGAGTGGTTCTACAAAACAAATAGTGTATAACCACATGTAGGTTTCTACTTCTTTTACCACATGTTCTGTTACTTTGTTATTAGTGAAACAGAGGTGTGGGGTGAGTAAACCAGTGGTTGTACCTCATTAACAGAAGCTTCTCAAAGGTCTTGTCAGAGAGTCTATTTCTTCTAGGTGTGAGCACCAAACCGCCCAGACTGAAAAGTCGCTCCACAGGAGCACTTGATGGGGTTGGAGTGTTATACTTCAAGAAAATGTTCTTAATGTTTGAAAACTTATCCAGAATCTGAAGGTCATGGGCTGACCTCAGGTAGTCCATGATTTCATTTTCTGCAGAGTAGGTATCCTCTGACTCTGCCTCAAAAGTGAAAAACTCCCTCTCACTTCGGCTGGCGGATGTGGTGGGCACACTGGCAGGGCTCTGTGCTGCAGTAGCAGTGGTGTGGCGGCACTCTGCTCTCAGGAGCTCTTTTACTCGCTCCCTCCTACCTGCATCTTTCAGCCATCGGAGTTTGAATGTTGGACAACTGACAGCTGCGAGAAGGGCATCTTTGTCGTCCAGCACAGCAGCAAAACGAGTCTGGATAGCCTGAAAAATATCATTAATATAATATGTTTATGCCTTCAACGGCTAATATGTATTATGTTATTGAATTACTTGCAAACCATAACTGATGTGGGATCAATATTATGGATTTAATTTTGTTTTAGGTTACTTACTGACCTTTGTATTTACTTTAATGTTCTTTTGCAATTATAATGACTATTCTGTTCCATGTTTATGAATAGTGTTATGCAAGAAATGTTAACAATCTTAAATGATGGAACATACCTGCACTATGGCATCTGGAAGAGAGGGCATCTTTCACAGCCAGGGTCTTCTGCATCAGAACTTCAAGTGTGGGTAGTAAAGTCCCATAATGACAGTCACCTTGTAAAATGTCCAGTGCTACAGTCAGAGGCTTCATGGCGGTGCAGTACTCATGCAGGAACTGGTACTCTTGGCCTTTGAAGCACTTAACTCCCAGCTTGGTGCACAGAGTATTTAGCTCACTTATGGGGATTTCTGCAATTCTCTTCATAGCATCAAAAAAGGAATTCCACCTTGTGGATGTTGGTACCAGGAGCTTTCTTTTGCTAACTTCCTCTACTGTTTCTGATGCAAGGGTAGATCTGCTTGATTTCGTCCAAAGAGCTGTGCATTTTGCTGTGCTGCTCCTATACACAGCCTTGCTCTCTGCATTAGAAGTTAAATATTTATTTACATCATTTGTGGAAATTAGGTTGATGGTGTGTGAAGCACATCTGTGGTGTGGGGAAGAGACAGCTGGCCATCACCTTTATCCTCAGCTGAGAGGATTTCTGACAGATCTAAAAAAGTGACATCATCATCATTTGTGGGGGTAGACTCTCCTCCTCATCATCAGACTCTGTGATAGGCTGATAAACTTTAAACGCCTTGACAAAGTTGGATCCATTATCAGTCACTGTTGCAACTACTTTGTTGAGTAGTCCATAAGAACAGTGTATTTTTCGATTTCTGCACCAATAACATCATGCGTGTGTCTACCACGAATTCTCCTACATGCTAATGCAGCCTTGTTGCGCTCTAATGTGGTTCTACTGATCCAGTGGAGCGTAACTCCGATATAACTTCTGTTGTTAGCGGTCCAAATATCCGCGGTAGTTGACACAAAGTCGACCTCATTCAGCGTTGCCTTCAGATTTATTTCCATCGCTGCATACTCCTTCTCCATGTAATAAGAAAAAGCTGTTCTGTGAGGCAGCTCGGCATTAACAGTTGTAGTCGGGATCATGTTAATTATGGCACGAAACGAGGGCGAGTCAACCGTGTTTAAGGGCAGCATTTCCTCTACAACATACTGCCCGACCAACTTCTTTAACTCTCCCCCACTTACTGATTTTGCAGCAAAGTCCAGCTTTTGTTGTTTAAGTGGTGGGGGACCCCGACCTCCTGCTCTCTGGTTCGCTCCACCTGGTGAAACTTGCTCTGCAAGTTTAACTGTGCAGTGCTTTGTCTTCAAATGTTTCTTTAAATTTGATGTTGTGTTTTTGTAAGTTGATAGCACGTTGTTGCCAGCACAGAGTGTACAACGTACCCTTATATTGTCATCTTCAGCAGAAACAAATTCAAAATAATGGCTATATTTCCAGCTAGCAAACGCGCCTCGATTTTCTCCCTCCATCGTTATTTACGTGTCGCTGCTGAAAACGTGACTTGAGTTGACGCATACGTGACTTTACTCCCTGAGACGCAAGAAGCAAAATATATGTTTACTAAGGAAAATGTAAAACAAGTAACGCACAGCGACCTGGATGAGTAACTATAATCTGATTACTGTTTTGGAAATAATAACGCGTTAGATTACTCGTTACAAAAAAAATGTCAAAATAGAGTAACGCGTTACTAAGTAACGCGTTACCCGCCATCACTGGTTACAACTAACATTTTATAGATATACCATGGTTGGCTGTGCAGCATTTGGATGCTCCAATCGGTCAGAGAAGGGCTACAGAATGTATGGCTTCCCTAAGAACCAAGAGTGTAGGAAGAGATGGATGGCAATGGTAAGCCATCAAAACTTCAAAATGACAGGGTCCAGCAACAGTAAAAAACTATGTAATGTAAGTAACGTTCACAGCAGTGACATCAGTTGTTAGCATTTCAAAGGGCAAGTGTAGACAATTATGTACAGCAGCATTATCTGCAGCATCCAGCAGCAGCATTCATCGTTAGCACCAGGCACCATCTTTTCAACCAGCCACCATGGCCAGCCTCAGCCACCAGCAGCAGTCACCTCCAAAATTACACCCAGGCTGTAAAATTTTGGAAGGAAATTAGTCTCCCTGCTGTCTGAGTAAAAATAATTTAAACCTCATTTTGGCTTATGATATTTTTTGTGTGGAATCATTTGTACTCATATAATCAATGGTATAATTAAACAAACGCAAACTTATTTCTACTAGTTATAGCATCAGACGAGCAGCTGAAGAAAAACCTAGATAAAACCGGTCCTTAATAAAACTTAATGATCCTAGATATTCTAATCTAATCAATAACTAAATAAAAATAAATAATTATGCTGTGAAGATATATATTGCATTTGTTACTGGAGATTCCTTTATAGCAAGCCAGGTCAAGCTAATGAACTAGCAGGGAGTTGGTCTTCTACAAAGCTAAAAGTGTATATATAATTACGGTGTGCAAATATAAATAAAGATCAGCATATGCATCACAGAGGGCCTCTGATAAAATATAGACAGATTACAATTTTAAAAATGCAGGAATTCGATTAACATACCTCAAAAGTTACTCGATGCCAATGGAAATGAATGGCGTAGAATGGCGTGTTTGGAACTATTGGAAGCTCCATAACCCAGAAGTGGGTGCAAAAAAGCATTACAACGGTGCCGAATTGGAGTGTCGCAACTCTTTCTCTCTATGGCTCTGGGGAGTAGTACACAGCATTTTACAAGATCTTCAGTTTCTTGGCCATTTTTTATGAAGAATTTTTAAGAATTGGCAAGAATTTAGAAAAGAAAGTTATTTGTATCTGTCCATGTTGAGCCTGTAATCAACCCACAAGTACTGATTCTCTCTAGACACTCAACTAGTCTTAAGAATGCCAGTTTATTGCTGTTTTTTTCTGTGCAAGATCATTGCAAAGGGTTTTCTACTGATCAATTAGCCTTTTAAAATTATAAACTTGGATTATCAAACACATTGAAGCACAGGACTGCTGGTGATGCTGGTGTTCTCTCACACGCCGGGGTTCACTCACACGCCGGGGTTCTCTCACACGCCGGGGTTCTCTCACACTCCGGCGTTCTCTCACACGCCGGGGTTCTCTCACACGCCGGGGTTCTCTCACACGCCGGGGTTCTCTCACACGCCCGGGTTCTCTCACACGCCGGGGTTCTCTCACACGCTGGTGTTCTCTCACACGCTGGTGTTCTCTCACACGCCGGGGTTCTCTCACACGCCGGGGTTCTCTCACGTGCTGGGGTTCTCTCACGTGCTGGGGTTCTCTCACACGCCGGGGTTCTCTCACATGCTGGGGTTCTCTCACATGCTGGGGTTCTCTCTGTCTTGCAATGTTTACATAACAGATTGGTAACTTGCGAGCTAAATTTAATACATTTAGCGTCAAACAAAAGAGAAATTACAGTGATCTGGTTTCAGCAGTTTTTACACAAGTGAGAATAGCGTTTTATATTCTTGCGCTTTCACATTTTGGTATGAGGTGATATGATGCTAGTTTATTCCTAGTGAACACCTTTATGGATTTTGGGGACCACCTTGGGTTTTATTGAGATCCATGACAATAAAGAACATGGCCATCTAGGCTTGGTGAGTTTGTTAGAAGAAGACATTTTAGCATTTCCAATAATATTTGAATAAACTTATCAGCTATGAGGAATGTGTTTCCTAATTATTTGCATATGGCATGCAGAGAGACATGAGATCACGTCAGTTATTAACCTTCAGATGGTGATGTCTTCTACTATGTAAGTAGCTGCAGGTTCACAGTTTCTGGTCTGTGCTACGGCTGAATGAATCTGCATGTTTTTCCCTGGACAGATTACTTCTGTTTAGCTGTGCCATGAGCTGTAAAGACAGTGCGGTGATGCCATAATTACAGATGTCAGCCTTACATCGCCAGATCCCACTGGGATACACTTTCTGTTCACTTTTTGTTTGTTTACACCCCGATGGGCCAGCATGGCAGCATTTACCGTATTCCTATTGGTCAGACACAGGGATCAGGCTAGTAACAACAGCCCCATACTACACAATAAAGGCCTAAGATCACCAAGTCAGGCAGAAGTTTGTCAGGGCCTACGAACACACACAGCGTTTAATCGGTGGACTCTTGACCCTGTCACAGTGAATGATCATTATGTCAGTGTCTGTCGTTACGAGCCACCATTACACCTCCTCTCATGGGTCACTGCTCACGGTTTGAGTATCTCTGCAGCGCTGTTGCTGCTGGTGTTTTTCATGGAATAAGTACCTGCTGTTTTTCTTGTTTACCATATTGATCATCTTGATGTCTGCATGGCGTTCCACATCCCATCATTCCTTATGGAATAAGTACCTGCTGTTTTTCTTGTTTACCATATTGATCATCTTGATGTCTGCAAGGCGTTCCACCTCCCATTCCTTATGGAATAAGTACCTGCTGTTTTTCTTGTTTACCATATTGGTCATCTTGATGTCTGCATGGCGTTCCACATCCCATTCCTTATGGAATAAGTACCTGCTGTTTTTCTTGTTTACCATATTGATCATCTTGATGTCTGCATGGCATTCCACATCCAATTCCTTATGGAATAAGTACCTGCTGTTTTTCTTGTTTACCATATTGATCATCTTGATGTCTGCATGGCGTTCCACATCCCATTCCTTATGGAACAGGCACCTGTACCCATAAATACCAGGTTAGATAGTGCTGACATTAAGTTCCTTTTAGTATGCTAATGTATTCATCTGGAATGTACATACGGGCCCTTGCATAATGAGGACACATGTCTAGGATTACTAGATTTGAATTTGGTTTTATATAAAGGACATTTATGCACAGAGTAGCAGAACAATGGGGAATACCAAACTTCAGACCAAATCACATTCCTATGTCGAGACTTCATTATGTGTCTTTTCCAGAAGTCCTCAGGATTCCAAATGCCTGGGAGGGTTGACATTGACTTCTAGGATTCCTTTCAACCTGGAACGAGATGGGGGGGGGCAGATTGTAATCTTGAGGTACTTCGAGCGTTTTATCCCCCCGCAGTTAGCCTTTGGTTTGCTCTATATAAATGGAAAAACGAACGTCCAGTAATTTCTTATTAGTTACAGATTTAGATCACATATTGATCATTTCACATCTCACCCCACCCTTATATATACATTCATGTGCATGCACATGCCAAGACCAAAGTCACCTAATTAAGAAAGAAACCGTTCTCCGTAACTATATAATTTTGTTAAACAAATGAGCTCGTTCTGTGCAATATGATTGGCTTTACGTAACTATGAGATTGTATCAAATCTGTTGAGTGGGAGTTAAAACATGCTCTCTTTACAGTTCACGCCTACACTGTTTCACAAAGGGCTACATGTGCCTGCTTGTGATATATGAAGTGCTCTTGTTAATTTGTGCCTAATCTCATACAGCAGCTGTCTCCGTACAACGGGGAACGACACATTAACCCCTTCACCCCGCTGGAGGCCAAGGGCACATTATCCAGAGCCAGTCATCAATCTGCCTCAATCTGCCACATTGTGTATGCTTAAGTTATAGATCCAACCCACAGTTGCTCGAGTGTAAACTGAGTGGGTAAAAAAATCCACTTTGACTTTTGTTTTACACCCATATAGGGCCCATACGGTTTCCATCGTTTTGTCTCCGACGTTTAGGGTGTGTCAGCTACTGGTTTATTCCTTACTCTCTGTTTGTTTTTGGATAATAGGTATTATTATTGAGGGAGCTTAGAGAAGGAACTCCCGGTGTCACGCTGTGTCGTCTGAGCTTCTGACCATGCAGGGTGACCAGACAGACTCTCCTCGGGTGTGTGGTGGAGGTCAGCCTGAAAATTTGAGGATTATGGACAGTGGATGCTGCTGGAACAATGGCAGGGGAGGTGGTCTAGTCGCCTGGGGGGGGGGGGTGTCCAGGGGACTGTATCCAGAAGGGGAGTGGAGCTTCTGTTGTTGCTGGTCCTGTGGGGGGTCATGGAGTGGGGGAGGGAGAAGGAGTGGATTGAGCGAAGCATCAAGTACCTCCCTTCCCCCTCCTGCACTCCCACGTCTTAACCCCCACCCCAGACTAGCCATAATTCTCCATCTAGACAGGCAGTTAGTGACTCCTGTTCGTTTCATGTTTCACATCTGGTTATTTTACCCAAAACATTCCCAAAAGTTTTAATATGTTTTTATGAGGCACTTTTTTCTTTTGATCGCAAGCATTTCTGACGTCCCCTTTTTAATAAATAAATCATCACTAAGCTCCCTCTCTTTCTCTCTCTCTCTCTGTTGATGTTGAGCACATTCGCTCATTAACACAATCTTACACATGTCTCTGTGGCTGGTTTTACCACTCCCACCGGAAATTAACATGGCCAACTCTGCTAAAATGCTCTTTTTCCAGGCGAAACATGTCTTAAACTCTTGCCTGTCCTTCTGAATTGTTTACCTAGTGTAGGTGAATCCCATTAATGCCAACAAAAGCCTGACTCATTTCATTGCTGGAGTGCTGATTGGACTATATTCCCTGCTGGCTCATTGGTTGGTAACCGTTGATTAGGCAGGCCGTCCTGCTCAGAGGTCTATAGTGCTGTTTGTCAGCATTTTGTTCAGGTCCAAAATAATTCTATTCAGTTTCCACGACCGCACTAAAATCTAAAGTCAACCATAGTGATATCCACTTTTTGTGATTTTCGTCTTGTAGCCTTCAATTCTTAAAATGACCTTTTTTAAAACACAGTTTCTCCTGCATGCCTTCTGGCAAACTCTAGCAGAGGTTTGATGTGTGTTGTTCTTATATCCTCTTGAAGAACCTTTATCTATATTTGCTTTGAATGTTCCTTCATCTTCACAATGCAGGCGTTACTGTGAGGATTCGTACTAACCACCTGTGGGACAGAATAATCAACCGTTCCAATAAAATACATTTATTTGTAGATGCTCAGATTAACACTCCGACAAAATGTAAACACTCAACTTTATAGACTGTTCATAAGACAGAACTCCTATGAAGATTTTTAATCGCGGCTGTGCACAGAGACACATTTTTTTAAAGGAACTATGGGTCCCCATTTTGACCACACCTGACTTATGAAATGTCATAGAAAACCGGCCACATATAAAAGCTGTTCCATGTCTACAGACAACCCCCAAGCTTCAGGAAGCTGTAATTCATTAGTCAGGGTCATTTGACGTCAGCGGAATTTCGCTAATTACTGGATTTAATTTCCTCAGCAGTTCTAGGTCACCCAAGTCAGATTTATCAGATTAAAATCTGTGGCTCCTGGAGTCACGACTACTGGAACTGTATGGACTCAAGGTCATATGGATTAACTAGTTGTCTGATAGTGTATAACTAACGATTTCACAGACTTAGTTTTTCTGGTTTGTCAGCACTTGGTAGACATGCAGCATCAGAAATGGAGGTATCCAAAATCAACTATCATAGTCTTGACCCAGGTTCTGATCTTCTCTTGTTTCACTTCACTTTTACAAATCAATTTAATAAATGTATTATATAATGCATTCGCCGTCTTGACAGCAGCATATGCAGACCTAACTAAAGTTCGGGTGTTTCTCTTAACTCCTGGTGCTAGCACTTTCACGGGGCAAGGAGATGCGTGGAGCGCTTCTATCAGAGAACATGTTTAATTTATTGACCTTTGGAATCAGACTGTGGCTTTGATGTAGGGTGTCAGTGGTGAGTTAGCTGTGTAGGCTGTGTGCTGTGCATACTCTATCTGCTGGTGTTAAACCAACCCATGTTCTGAAATGTAGCTCTACTCAAACTCATTATGTCCTCACCCTGAGGTACTCAACCGTTAACTCTACTGAAACGCACACATCTGCTGCTTGACACAGGCTCACTGACTCTGGCCTGGATCAGTTCATAAATGTGTGTTTATCTGATGCAATGTAAAGCCGCGATATACGGTTATGTCAAATGTTGAAATTCACTTTCTTATAAGCTACGTTGCCTTGCTATGGACGATTATTGATGCCGAGGAAGAAATAATGACAATTTGCCTGCTGTTATTGTTTGGCTTTGTGTTTTCAAGTATATTTTATATTAGGCTACATATTGTTTAAAATAATTCTGGATAAGGGATTGGTGAAGTTGTTACATACATGTCCTTCAATTTCAGCACACATTCGGTTAGCGTTTAACCGTAAAAAAGTATGGCGCATCTCTCAATTATTCAAAATCTGCCACTAAGCGTGGAAGGCCAGTTGGAGTTGATATTTGAACGTCCATACAAAGATCAATGGCAGCATTGATATGGAGCCATTGATATTGATATGGAGCCATGTTTCTTAATATCATAAAAACAGACTTTCAGTTAAAGTAATTTTTTTAGTACCTTCCGGTCAGACTCAGATACCACATATAACTGGGCACGAGCAGCCTGACAGGTAGTGTGCACTGTCCACTCAACACGCTAATCGATCAATCCCCGGGCATCAGTCGCTATGCCCTCTAGCGTGCCCACTGCCCGCTGTCGGTGAGGTGCATCCCCCTAAACATCAGTCTCCGCAATTATTAGTACTAATTTGTTTACTGTCATGTTCACTGTCACTTTCCTGCCTTGGGTTGAGGATTGCTCGTTGTCTCAAATATGTTTTCATCCTGTGTATTGGGCAGCATGTTGTGGGGCTTGGTGTGTTTGCTCTCTGAGGCAACTGATATATGGTGGGATTTGGAAGATTATGGTGGCAACATTATCAGATAACTCCACCCATAGAGTTTAAATTGACATTTGCACTCAATTAAACATCTTTTAAGGGTCTGGTGGGATGGGTTATTGAAGACACTTTGTCTTCCTCCCCGATTTTCCCTCTCTCACGCAAACACACACAAAGTAGGGCCTTGGCAGGCCGCAGTATGTGTTTAATCTCTCTTTGGCGCCACTTCTCTGCTGAGAGCATTCCTGGCAACCCAGAGGCTGGGCATGTTGGGGGGGTCAGCCACAGGGCTGGCAGAGGTGTCACTCCAGAGTTGGCACCTCATCCTCTCACCAGCCTCCTGTTTTCCTGTCTCTTTCTCAACAACGGAGTCCCCCGTTCCTAAAGCAAAGCTTCCTTCTTGACAGGGGCACCCCTTTGAAAGATAGTCTAGTTTCAGTTAAAGAGGTTCTCCTCGGACACTGTTTCCAAGTCTCTTTGTCTGACATGGACTTCTGCCCAGGCCATGATCCAATAATGTCACTTGATCGAGAACATAATTAGGGGAATGTCAGCTTCCATGATGAGTTGGTAGCCTCGCTATTAAAGTTCTCTCTTGCAGATTTTCTGTCCTCATTTTTGACATTTTATACCTCTGGTTCCATGTGGGAACCAATGGCTACATGATGGCAGGATGATGATAGGCAAACAATGCACGGTTTGGCAGTAGAGTTGCTCCGATGCCACTTTTTGATTGTCTTTGAGCATTGAAAATATTGCAGAATCTGTCCTGTTAATAATAGTCAATAATGCCAAGTACCGATTCTGCATTTATCATTTTAATGTCCATATTTATTTTACATGACTGAATTCCGTGTCAAACAACTTTTTATTTCAAACGTTCTCTATATGTAAGACAGTGAAATGTGTGCGAAATACCATTTTAACAGCATAAACTCTTTATTAAAATACACGACGTGAATTCTTCAAGGTAGAGTAAGGCATGTGTAGAAATACTCAGTTGAAAGGGAAAGTGGATATGTAAGTCACTACAGAAACTAGTCATGTTAAACACTGACAAATTCCCTTAAAGTTTAAACAGGAATGTTCCTATTGACAAATAATTCCATATGAATTAGCTTGTTTAGCTTGTTGTCGTCTAACCACTACTTCACCCAAGTGGTACTATATTGAATACAGTCACTTGTTAGTCAATTGAAGATAAAAGCAATGGCTGTACAGCATGGAACAGATAGGCCGGCTATTTTTGGAGATCACACTGTTAAAGGAATTCAATTCATTTTCGATTAGCCTGGTGACGTCATCTAGCGTCAAATAGCGTTTGCTAACTTTGCTACTTTGCTAGCCATCTGGGGTCAACTAGCTAGCTTAAGCTTCTCTAATGTCAGTACTTAAAAACGTACTTTGCAAAGTGTCCTGTGGCTGTTTCAAGTGTTAAGTAATTCCAGACGGGATCGTTGTGGCCCCAATCACAAATTTTTCTAACCTGTGTTTTACTCATTAGTACATTTTCGATGTTTGTATGCTGTTTAATGTATCAGGCCAGCAGGGTTGGTTGTTTTGCCATACATGTTCCCCTCTTTTACTCAGATAGTAAACAACCATCACACCTGGCTCTAGCTATAAAGCTTACAAAGTAAGCTAAATCTCTCCGAAGGTATCTGATATGTAACGTTAAATTATTATTATTATTGTTTTTGCCACATTTTTGTTTTTCTAAAGTATCTGTCTGTTCTCTATTTTTGCATGTACACCTGACTCGTTCCCTTCACCAATTTCTATGTGAAATACTTTAAGTGCAGACTACACAAGTTTGTATATGGTGTGTAAAAACAGATATTTTCTTCCAAATCCTCCGTGCAGCTCCCATTCCCTTTGCTCAGGGCCTGTGGCATTCCCCTGCTGGGGTAGCTTGACTGGGAGCAGAAGGATTAAAGCTGTGTCAAACATATTGCTTAGTCTTCCTTTCGTTCCCATCCTCTCTACCCCCCTCCCCCTCTCTTCCCACTCCCTGCTACTTTGCCGCTGGCCGCTTGAACAGCCTGGGGTCCGCTAGCTTCCAAAGAGCTGCTGCAGATCGGTTTGTCAGTGTGGATGTTTGGGATTTCTCCTGCTCCACAAGAGCCAAGCTGAGGGGTTCTGTTCGCTTCCCTGGACCACATCCAGAGGCCCCCAGACAAAGAGGCTATTGATTACCGTGGAAGGAGTCTGGGACCTGTTTCCACGACAGGTTTCATTTGATTAGGCTTGTTTTGTGTTTGCCCTTCAAGCATCAACTGAGCAAACCGAAGCCTATAGGCCAGAGATGAGCTGACGAGCCACAAATAGACCCTGTCTTTGGTGACCTTAACAAACACACAGCTGAGTCAAGAATTTGATTTATTCTTGGGTGTTTCTGACAATGTTGCGTTTTTTTACCAAACACGCGGTAAGACAGAATGTAATGTAGTGGAGAGATTGGCAGAAACAGCATGATACTATAAGAGCAATGTCCTTGATGCCAGTAAAACTTGCCTTGTATATATTCCTTGTGTTTATATACCGTGTGTATATATACCTTGTATAGTTTTCCAACAGAACTTAAAAATATTTTAACCAGAGAGTGTAATGATGGTTGGATGATATTGGAGAGGCACGTCAGTCAGTCTAGAACTTAAACATCTTTAGGTGTCGTGGTTTCAGAGACCTTCCAGTGACAGATAACATAATGCATTTATTTTCTTTGAATACATTTGCAACTTGAAGGCATCTTTTTAATTTGATGTTATTGCTAGTTGCGGTATGGATTAGGTTTACATTGTTGTGGTTTTCCAAGCTAGCATAACTGATCGGTAAGAGCCCACTTATTGAAACGATACTTAAAGCTGGAATAGGTTCCTATTGAGCTGGTCCTGCGTGTTATCATCTAGTCTTGCATGTTGCTCTACTTTGTTTCTTGACGTTTTTGACGATGAGTCTGTCTTCTCTTCATTATAATTTCACTCTTCACTGGGCAGTCTTTCTTGAGTGCCCCTGTCAGAACATCTCAAGCTGATATTAGCTGACAAGCAGTTTTTCTCTTGTGTTGCCAATGTGGGTTTACAGTAACAGTAACGAGTTACTGCGAGTGATCTCACAAAATGATTACTCAGTATGCCTGAAGACATATACAGTCCTTCTAGGCTGTCATCTAAATTATTATTTTAATCGAGTTTTATCCTGGGAAGGGGGTTTTAAACGAGTCACACGTTGTCTCATGTCAGATGATTTTACCTGTACTGGACATTTCGGCAAAAATTTATTGATACCAGATCTGATGGAGAGCAATGATAAGACATGTAAATCCAGAGGTGGATGAGATGGTGTTACGGAAGTAGAAGTTACATTCCAGATGTGTTTAACTTATGGAGACAACTCAGTAGCTGAGTGTTATTAGACCAAGGTGATCAGTTGATTAAGGTTCTGGCCATGATAAGTTATTGTGAAACATTCTGTCTTTCAGTATTGGTTTACGGACCGAAGCGGTTTGTGATGTAAACCAAGTGTCTGTGGTATTCGTATTGTTTGTTATGTTCCACGGTATTAAATATGTGTTCCTCTTCCTTAGATGGGATCCACACCGTGTCAGCCCAGTGTCTGCTCCAGGTCATCATCATCACAGACGAGATGCTCTCGAACAGCATTACACTGCGATTGGCCAACACCTCCCAGGAACACTTCCTGTCACTGCTATTGGCCCAGTTCCTGGAGGGCGTGGCCCGCGTGCTGTCAGCTGACCGCGAGGACGTGGTGGTGTTCAACATCCAGGACGACACGGATGTCAGCGCTCGCATACTCAACGTCAGCCTGTCTGTTGCCATGCCGGCGCCAGGGGAGGGGCCACGTGGGGTCGGAGCGGGGCCCCACGGTGGCAGCAGAGGGGCCCTAGGGACCGGCGGAGGGGCGGAGTTCTTTGGCTCAGAGGAGCTACAGGAGAGGCTGTACCTGAACCGCAGTCTGCTGGCACGCATCTCCTCCCAGCAGGTTCTGCCCTTCGACGATAACATCTGCCTGAGGGAGCCCTGCGAGAACTACATGAAGTGTGTGTCCGTGTTGAAGTTCGACAGCCTGGCGCCGTTCGTGGCGTCGGACACTATCCTGTTCAGGCCAATCCATCCAATCACCGGGCTGCGTTGCCGCTGTCCCGCCGGCTTCACCGGAGACTACTGCGAGACGGAGATTGACCTGTGCTATTCCAAACCGTGTGGGGCCAATGGCCTGTGTCGCAGCAGGGAGGGAGGCTATACGTGCGAGTGCTTCGATGACTATACCGGTGAGTGAACACTCTTTTGGACTTTTATTTACTCGTTAGGCAGTTTCCCTTTGAGCGTGAGACACATTTCACACAGAAATCAAACCCTTTCCAGAACCCTGAAGGAAATGGGTGTGAATGTTGTGTATTGATAGTAAATGGCCTTTACTACCATTCATTCAGGGAGGTAGCCGTATTTGGCTGATGTTGGCTTATATTAGTTGGCTTCATTCATACAGTCGGCCACCCTATTGGGCTATTTTAATTGACAGTGTGTTGTGACGAACATGCTTGGAAGGTTTTTTAGTGGAGACAGCAGCATGTTAGTCTGTGATTGGGATGTACGCTGTCAATCAAACCAGGCAACCGGGGGATAGCTTGGTCATACTCAAACCATGTTTACTGTCTGGTCTACCTAGCCCAGCTGAGCAAAAATCTGGCATAATTGTTGATAATACAAAGATGTCCGGAGACTGTACCAAACCATGCCCCTTAAAACCACAGTACGAGACCCCTCTAGGTGAACCTAGTAAAAAGCACCAGGTCTGCTGCAGGAACAAAATCTATCAGATTCCCTTTGCGTTCCTTTGATACATAAACAACACTTGATATAATTTGAGGCATAGTTGAACTGACACCGTTTAAGCTGTGTGGGAAGTGGGAACGGGATATTAGTGTCTGTGTAAAAACCATCTCAATTCACGAGGGATTTACGACAGATTATTAACAAGCATGATCGGACCGTGTGGAGAAAGTTAATCTGTCTTGGTTATATTTAGGGTTTTACAGTGCTTTAAAGATAAGCCAGGTCCATGATGAGCTCTGTAGTGTGTGGTTTCCCTCACTAGATCGAGTTGTTAACAATACAGTTTGGCAAGTGAGCAGCAGAGTAGCTCTGATAGGGCAAAACGGAAAGAGGTGTTACATTATGCATGGATACGGATGGGGAGACACAGTATCCTGCTTTATAGTAATCTCTGTGGTTATACCACCTGGGTTGTGTACAGTATAACAAAGCATACTGTGAAGGATTGGTGGGAAGGAATCACTTTTAAAAGCTTCCATTTTGAGAACATGTGGTACTCTGACGTTTTGCATTCTAATTTCCGCTCAACATCTCTAACTGCTTTTGTTTTTTATGGTTGTTTTCTATGGAGTTACATTTGTCTCAAAAAGAACAAACAAAATTATTACTATTGCAACCAAAAAATATGTATTTTTATTGGTTGCAATAGTAATAATTTTGTTTGTTCTTTTTGAGACAAATGTAACTCCATTGTTTTCTTCCTTCTTTTAACACTTAATCCACATTTCCAAGAAACAAGATGACGCCTCTGCTGCTCAAAATGTTAAACATAACGATATAATATCAGAGGTGTCCCTGTGCTTCAGGTGAGGGTAGGTGACACTAAGAAAGGACGAGGAGGAATGAAAGCAAATGAAACATTATAAAAACATGTTCACCCTATATTTCTGCACGTTCATTTTTATATTTACCTAATCCTTGCTTTATCCATGAGTGATTAAATTCTTTAAAGTTAACTGCTGTTGCTGATGTATAAAAGCATTCAGGTTGATTGGATCGCCTGCTTCTTTTCTAGGAATATGTTTCAGTTGTCTGTGTTCCTTTTCATGGGTTGTACATGTTTACTAGGCCAGTGTGTTGGCACTATTTAATAAACCGTTTAAAACAATAGCCTATTCTCTGTAACTTGGGGGGCGTCTTGCAAGACCAGACACTTTGCTCTTCTCACATCTTCCAACAACGGTGATAATGTTTATCGGCAAGTATTGCATAATTCATTATCTCCGCAGTCTCCTCTCCAACATACTTCGCAGACGGAATGCGCCTTTCAGAATTTGCTGACAATATTCCAGGATTCCTATTGGCTGGGGATTTCCCTTCAGGCTTACACAGCTAATGAAATGGTCCAGTGGCGCTGTTTACGATGATATTCCATTATGGTGGTAGTCGGGGAATCTCTGCAGTAAATGAGACACTCAGGGTAGATGTATCCGGCTGTATCTGTGACTCTATCAGGGTAGCTGTATCTGTGACTCTATCAGGGTAGCTGTATCTGTGACTCTATCAGGTTAGCTGTATCTGTGACTCTATCATGTTAGCTGTATCTGTGCCTCTATCAGGTTAGCTGTATCTGTGACTCTATCATGTTAGCTGTATCTGTGACTCTATCAGGGTAGCTGTATCTGTGACTCTATCAGGGTAGCTGTATCTGTGACTCTATCAGGGTAGCTGTATCTGTGACTATCTGGGTAGCTGTATCCGGCTGTATCTGTGACTCTATCAGGGTAGCTGTATCCGGCTGTATCGGTGACTCCATCAGTAGTCACCTCCATGAATATGGAGAGGTTGTCACGTGTTGTGTGGGTGAGAGCTATTGGAGGAGTGTTAGTGAGCTGGCGTGGGCAGGTGGAGGACCGCTCTTATCTGCGGAAGAGCTAAAACCTGATTTACCCTATTGTGTGTCTGTGTATATATGTGTGTGTGTCTGTGTGTGTGTGTGTGTGTGCGTGTGCGTGTGCGCGTGTAGGAGGTGGCTGTGTCACACCTGCAGAGTGATCCTCATCAATTTCACTTAGAGCAGAGTACGCCAAGGGGCCCAGAGTTCCACCCGGTCTGTTGGACATCTGGCCGTGAATATGATTCAGACATTCAGCACGTCTGTGTTACATGGGGGTTAAGGTTGACTCTCCTGTTTGCAAAAGCAGTCCCTCTGACAGAATCTACTGTTCTGATCTATTGGCAGAAACGATGATTTTCTCTTGGATATAATCTAAAGCTCTAAAGTGTGTGTGTGTGTGTGTGTGTGTGTGTGTGTGTGTGTGTGTGTGTGTGTGTGTGTGTGTGTGTGTGTGTGTGTGTGTGTGTGTGTGTGTGTGTGTGTGTGTGTGTGTGTGTGTGTGTGTGTGTGTGTGTGCACGTGAACATGCATCTGTCTGTCTGTCTATGTGTGTGTTTGTTGAAATTCTCCATGTGGAATACTAGGCAAGTGCTGAATTGCTGTTGGCGTCGATTCGTTTCTGTCTGTGTTCGGGTCTGTGGTGCAGAACTGCTGGGGCTCGTGGGCGTTGCCAGATGGCGGTGTGATGGAAAGCGAGCGCAAATATCGGACAGCAGCTATCCGTTTCACTTATGTACGACAGTCACGGGACAGAGTGAATGATAAAGCATCACCGACTCACGGTCTGCAAACGAGACAAATGAACTTTGCAGGTTTTACATATTTCTAAGCACTCTGCCCTATATTTGAGAGCGGCCCCACGGTTGTTGTTATTAGCGCAGACTCTTTGATCTGAATATTTCGGCATTCCGTATGATGTGTTGTTTGTTTTGTCTGTAGTCCTCGCAGTGCACACATGCTTAGATCTTTATATTTCACTGTTTGAACTTGCGCGAATCAAATAAGGCATCAAAGCACTAAGTAGGAATGCATGATGAAAATCCCCCAAATTACCGTTATCCAGACGGTCCTTAAGCAAACGCTGTTGTTAATTTCCTCTCATCTAATCTAAAATATAACTTCCTTCTTTGTTGCGTCGTGTTAGCTTGTTATCTGGTCCAGGTGCATCGGATAAATAAGGTATTGACAGGGTTTGACACGATGGGTGAACACACTGTCAGCTATTTGTACATGTATATATCACTCTGTCAGCTATCTTTACATTTATATATCACTCTGTCAGCTAGTTTTACATTTATATATCACTCTGTCAGCTATTTGCACATTTATATATCACTCTGTCAGCTATTTTTACATTTATTGATCACTCTGTCAGCTATTTTTACATGTATTTCTCACTCGGTCAGCTATTTCTACATGTATATATATATATATATATATATTAATTTATTTATATATATATATATATTGTACACAGACGAAACATTATGACCACTCACAGATAATGTTGCCAGAGTGCCCATGATGGCCCCTGTCTACTGTCAAATTCAATGGGCACGCGAGCGTTGGAAATGGGCCAGTGCAACTGGGTCGCTTGGTTCATTGAGTCCTGTTTCCTTTTACATGACATGAATGGCCATGTGCGTAGGCGTGTGCGTATAGGCGTGTGTGGGTGTGCGCCGTTCACCTGGGTAACTGATGGCACCAGGATCTACATTGGGGAGACATGTGGTTGGATGAAGTGTGATGGTCTGGGCAAAGTTTTGCTGAGAAATCTCCGGCCAGGAATTCATGTCGATGTCAATTCTACGTGTGCCGCCTACCTGAGCGTAGTTACTGACCAGGTACGCCACTTCAAGACAAGGTATTCCCTGTTGGCAGTGACCTCTTTGAACAAGTTAATGCGTCCTGCCACACTGCACACATTGTTCAGGAATGGTTTGAGGAACACGATGAAGAGATCAAGGTGTAGCCCTGGCATTCATGGGTGATCCACCTCGCATTTTACAGGACTTGAAGGACCTGTTGCTAATGTCTTGGTGTCAGTTACCACAGGGCACTTTAGAGATCCTATGCCCCGTCGGGCAGGTGCCGTTTGGGCGGCATGTGGAAGACCAACAGCATTTAAGTTTTGGCTCATCAGTGTGGGCTGAGGTGGGCTGAGGTTTACATACACCAATTCTTGACATTAAATCCTAGTAAAAATTCCCTGTAATCGGTCAGTTCGGATTATCACTTTGTTTTAAGAATGAGAAGTGTCAAAATAATAATAGAGAGAATTATTTATTTCAGCTTTTATTTGTTATATTAGATTCCCAGTGTGTTAGAAGTTTACATACACTCAATTAGTCTTTAGTAGCATATACATAGATACCCTTTGAATTTGTTCAAATAATTTTTGTCTCATTGCCTCAGTTTTATGCATTGACATTTTGATTCTATTTAGCTTATTTACACTCCATACTACAAACTTGTGGAAATGAGGACATTTTAGTGAACTAAAATTATATGAGTAAATTCTTTTACCACAAAAAAACTTTTAAACCAACTCGAGGACCAAGTTGAGGGAAGACACTGATCAGTGAATGTCTGAGTATAAAAGGATTTTAAGGGCCTTGAATATCTTTTGTATCAATTCTAAGATTTAAAGTATTCAAAACAATTTAGAAAGAAAATAACAACTAAGAGTTGCCTTGTGTTGTGACAAAAGTGTTGTGCTCGAGAGAAACCAAAATTTGCCTAAACCTGTTCTTCTTATCTCTGGTGATTTATTGGCCGTTGTTTGATAAACATCTCTGTCATCTTAGTCTGTTGACTAGAGCTGAATAATTAGGGACTTGTGTTTTGGATATCAGAACAGAACCACATTTGTTCGTCTGAATGCCTTGTCAACTTACCTTTGATATGGTGATTGGATCTTTTCTATTAGAATCCCTAATAGCTACTGCCAAAAATAGAAGCCACTATTTCTGGGTTTCAGACAAAACATCAACCATGACATCATACAGAATAGAAAGTTTGGTGTAGAGGATTCTGGAGAGCCATTTTTCCCGTGTGTGTGTTTGTGTGTGAGAGAGCTTACATCTTCTGGCATTATGTTGTTGTAATTAGTCTAATGAGATTTCCCTTTTGAAGTACCTCATGAAAACAATATGTTAATATATGGTAAAATATGGCAAAAACAACAACCATACTTTAATTTGGAAATGCTTGTAATTCGAAGTGACACATGAATGTATAGGTTAAATGTTGCCAAAACCTGTTTTGTTGTTTCATAGCTATTGTTTCGCCATAAAAAAGGAACATTTCTGTCATTTATATTTGCCCAGAATAGTTTCCATTGTGTGCCTCGATTTCTGGCACCAACAAAGCATAGCAAGGCATGTCCTCCCCGTTAAAACTAAGCAGTACCATTGCCAGTGTGCCTGGACAGTTGGACAGCCTTAATGCTAGCTGTAAACAAATAGTTGGGGAGGACAGGGAGGGGTCCTGGGAGTGTGCAACTGGAGCTTCCTGAGAGGATAAGCTCCCTACATAATTGATATTGGTGTTCTCTGGGATTGTGACTCACTGGCAGGCTCCTCCTATTGTGACAGGGCCCAGCTCACCTAGCAACCTAAACACACTGGCAGGCTCCTCCCATTGTGACAGGGCCCAGCTCACCTAGCAACCTAAACACACTGGCAGGCTCCTCCCATTGTGACAGGGCCCAGCTCACCTAGCAACCTAAACACACTGGCAGGCTCCTCCCATTGTGACAGGGCCCAGCTCACCTAGCAACCCAAAGAGCTGTGTGATGATCCTGCACCTCTGGTGTGTCAGCATCCCAGAGGAGTGTCTGACAGAATAACACTGGCTCTGGAACTTCTTGGGTTACCGTATAGACCGTCCACAGTACAGTCAACAGACCACAGTACAGTCCACAGACCACAGCACAGTCAACAGACCACAGCACAGTCAACAGACCACAGCACAGTCAACAGACCACAGCACAGTCAACAGACCACAGCACAGTCAACAGACCACAGCACAGTCAACAGACCACAGCACAGTCAACAGACCACAGAACAGAGTGGTTTGTTTGCCATGGTCCATAAGAAAACAAACAAGAAAACAAACAAACAATCTCATTGATCTTGAAGCAGAGGCAAGACCGCACCACCAGGACAGTTACGCAAATGAAGGCAGAGGAGGAATCATCTGGCATCAGTGCGGTTTCAGGAGGGAGGGAATAAGAGCAGTGGTGGGTTGTTTGAAATGGATCGTTGAGAGACAAAGTAAAATGACTTGACCGATGGTAACATCAAAGGATCTGCAGGAACCTCTGACAGAAACGGGTCACTCCTTTTGTATTGCAACTGTTGTACTTTTCTCGGCAAGTTTGAGCTGTGGGGTAGGTTGGTAAGACAGAAGCCATTTCTTCCAAAAAAAATAATGTCCAAGTCTTTTGTAATAACAAATCTCATAAAAACATGTGCCAAAATGTGTTACGGTCTGATACCAGGATGTCACAGGATGCAACAGCATCATGCTATGGGGCTGCTTCTCTTTAGCGGTGTCAGTGGATCTGAACAGTTTTCCCTTTCAGTACTAAAATGATCCCAAGTGCACAGTAAATTAACTAAGGAATGGCTTAAAAATGGAAGATGTATGTACTGAAATAGCCCAGTTAAATCTCAATCCTAAAGAAAGTCTATGTACTGACCCACTGGATGCTATGCACTGGAGAACCCTCTATAACAAGTTGGCTTAGATTGAACTCTTCTCCATTGATTAGTTAAATTAAACTGCAAAATCCAAATGTACTGGGTTGATAGAGACCTATCCAAACAGACTAATGTGAGCAAGAGGTGCCTACATTATTCGTATTAGTTGTGGAGTGTGCACAATTATGCAACCCAGTCATTAGAGTACACATGCTAAGCTACACATTCTAATTTAATGTACTGTAGTTATCAAAACACAATCCCAATAGGCCCATTTGTCCTTCTTTCCTATTTTAAAATAATGATCTTTTGATTTCAAGGGAAATTCGAACTGAGTAGAGAACATAACAACAAATGAACGTAGACGCCTCCCTTGTAGAAATGAGGACACTGTGGTGAATGATGTCACTACAATCCCACTGTCCCAATCTCCCTACAGCTGTTGGCTGCAGCCATGTTGGACTAATTTAAGTGGCAACTAAATGTATTTTATTCTTCTACAATATTTAAAGAAACAGCAGTAACCTCTTACCTTAGTATAGGTGCTGATCAATTACCTCACAACTCATACGGTTATACATTTTCACCTGTTTATTGATTACTAGCAGTAGTCAAGTGTCCCCAACAGAAATGCATTGCTAATCATAGCAGCGTGTTGGTTCTTCCGCCTGCCCCCGTAGCCCCCCCCTGGTATGTTTCTGACTGTATTAAAGTCTATTGCATGATGATCACTATGACCTTGCAGTTGAACGAATGAATAACAGCAGCAGTGTAACAAAGCAACCCCTTAATTGTTTTTGAAACCCTGGGGTTGGATGTATTAGTGGAAACACCCCCCACCCCGTGTGTGTGTGTGTCTGTGTGTGTGTGTGTGTGTGTGTGTGTGGTGTGTGTGTGTGTGTGTGTGTGTGTGTGTGGTGTCTGTGTGGTGTGTGTGTGTGGTGTGTGTGTGGTGTGTGTGCGTGTGTGTGTGCGTGTGTGTGTGGTGTGTGTGCGTGTGTGTGTGGTGCGTGTGTGTGTGTGTGGTGTGTGTGTGTGGTGTGTGTGTGTGGTGTGTGCGTGTGTGTGCGTGTGCCATCTATAGCGCTGCTGTGAGCCCGGTCAGTACCGTGCGGCGACACAGCGCTGTGGAGGTGTCACACGCTACATTCTGACACTAATTCACAGCTCACAAATGAAGGCTTGCCGTCTCGCCATAGCAACTGCCTCCTCTAACCCAGTGACCGGGGACGAGTGGAGGTTGTGGTTGCCGGGCGAGACCGAGCATGGAGATTAATCACTGACACAGATTCTCCATGCAGGAATACGCTCGCTGGGACTCACATTTTTTCTCCACTGTCTAAGTTTTTCTGATTCACTGTCGACCCGGTCTTTTCCAGGTCTCCTTTGACCTCTTATCTGCATCTATGCTCTGCGTGTGTGTGTGTGTGTGTGTGTGTGTGGGTGTGTGTGTGTGTGGGTGTGTGTGGGTGTGGGTGTAGGTGTAGGAGGAGTGATGTGTCTTGTCATGCCCTGTAGTGAACAACAGCAGTGGTTTGGCCTGACTAGAAGTTAAATTGGAATAGAGGATCACTGGTTGTGTGCCACAGACTGTCTGGGTCTGGAGATGTCATGCCATTTCTCCACAATGACACACTGACCTGCGTACATGTTTAGCAAAATGCGCTAAACTGACAATAACGTAGAATCGTATCTTACTTGTCATGCTACTATTGTGTAATTCTGACTGGTCTCTCTTTCTCTTCATCTCTCTCTTCCTCTCCTCCATCTCTTTTTGTCTTTCCTTCCTCCAGGCCTGCGGTGTGAGTTGTCGTCCCGTTCCGGGCGCTGTGCCCCAGGTGTGTGTAAGAACGGGGGCACCTGTGTGAACCTGCTGGTGGGAGGGTTCAGGTGTGAGTGCCCGTCTGGAGGCTATGAGAAGCCCTACTGTGAGATGACAACCAGGAACTTCCCTCCACAGTCCTTCCTCACCTTTAAAGGCCTCCGGCAGCGCTTTCACTTTACGCTTTCCCTCACGTAAGTACCACAAACAGCAACCAGCCTGCCACGGCCACGTCTGTCTTAACTCGTCCATATGCTGTGTACAAAATCCACTTGTAAACCGTAATGGATTGATTGCTTGGCGTCTTCTTAAAGGAATCTCTTTTGTACTATTACTTGTGCCTGTAGTTTTTCTCCCTGTTAACCCCAAGACCCTTACTGAACTTTTCACTTTGTTAATGACAGATAATGCCTCAGGGAAACTATTTTCTTTCCATCAATAATAATGCTTGTTTGTCGATTATAACACTGTTTAGAGGTTGATTAAAACATGTGGTGGAGGTTGATATTAACACTATGACATGTTGAAAGTAAAGCTAATGGCCTCAGAGTGGGATGCTGTGACCACGTACTTCATATTTGAGTGATTTACTTTTTCACCTCTCTTCCAACTTTTCTTTTAAACATAACACAAACTCCTTTGCTCTGCGTTCATACACACACACACTCCTCTGCATTTATACACACACACACACACACTCCTCTGCATTTATACACACACACACACACACTCCTCTGCATTTATACACACACACACACACACCCCTCTGCACTTATATACACACACACACACACACACACCCCTCTGCACTTATATACACACACACACACTCCTCTGCATTTATACACACACACACTCCTCTGCGTTTATACACACACACACTCCTCTGCGTTTATACACACACACACACACTCCTCTGCATTTATACACACACACACACTCCTCTGCACTTATATACACACACACACACCCCTCTGCACTATATATACACACACACACACTCCTCTGCATTTATACACACACACACTCCTCTGCATTTATACACACACGCACACTCCTCTGCGTTTATACACACACACACTCCTCTGCATTTATACACACACACAATCCTCTCCGTTTATACACACACACTCCTCTCTCAGTGATCCTCATCAAACATCCCACCACTGCTCTTATCCTCTCACACCTGGAACGCCACTGATGCCTGATGATTCTTCCGCTGGCCTCATTTACATAACCTCCCTGGTGTTTTATGAAGTTGATTTTAATCATTTATTAGCCGTCATCTTTAGAGAGCTGATCTGCCTCTGCTGGCTTTGGGTTCCTTGGGCGTGGTGCACGTCAATGTGTTTAATGGAGCACACTCAACACAATGACACTATAGGCTGCGTTGATATGGAGGGAACCTTCCTATATTTAACCCGGCAAAGCTCTTTAAACTCCTCATTAACTGGTACTTATGAACATGGAAGCCTTGTTGTTAGTGTGGCTTGGATGGCCATCTTTGGATTGAGAGCCGCTCAGACATGTTTCCTAAACGCTGTGGTGGTCGTTTCCAGATATCTCCCAGAGCTGTGAATTAACTGGTCTGTAAGTGAGATCAGGAAGACCATAAAGTATCTGTCTTAACTGAACATGGCTCTAATGTCGTTTAATCTAAAACAGCCACTTTAATCTAAAACAATTGGTTCATCGGTGTATTTTTCTTTTGGCCGACATGTAAACAGACTTTCTGTATCCACGGAGACTGTGATATAACCGTTAGACTACGGGCGTCGACCCAACCTTCTGTTAATAAGGGCAGACTGGTTGTTATCTTAGCTAATGTCTGCCTAATGTGACATTTAATTCTAATGTTGCCATGGGAGTCATTCATCTCATGGTTGATCTCACTCAGTCCGGGGGGGGGGGGGTTGTGTGTGTGTGTCTGGGGGGGGTCACACAAGCTTTTGAAACCTATAGGCTGACGATTAGACAAGCAGGAATGAAAAAGAACACTCTGTGGTTAAATGTTTTCGCTGTGATTATTTTTAGCATGAGCGAAGCCCCAGAAGGTGTTCTTTCGGTGATATTCCCAGTGCTGTTGCCATCTAATAGTGTATGTTACTCTTCCTCATCTGAGGTGGATCATTGTCATTCTGCTCAGTGAGCAGGTCAGTGATATGCCTCGTGGCTACGCATCCGCTCCGGAATAATAAATGCATGTTCACACACTCTCAAACACTCGAACATCTTCCGAGCATCTGGAAATGTATTTTTTTCCTCTCCACAATGACCTTTTGTGAGATCATTACAAGACACTGTATTTCAGATCTTTGGAATCTCGTCCTCATTTGAGGAAGACCTCAGGAGTCTTCATCCATCCTGACAGGGTATGAACAGGGTGATGTGTGCTACATGGCCATAGAGACACATGACTCACACAGACGACAGCGCTCTAACATATTTGGATCCATTGTGTGGTCCCCTGGGACAGAAATGACCAGCCTCGTCTCCTGGCCTCATTATTGTCTGGCAAACTCTTGTCTGGCTTGGGCTGTTCATTTACATTGGCCCTGACCCGGATACTATATGCGGTGAATCGAATTGGACTCCTCCTAACTCGTTGTGACCCAATGATTATCATTTGATGAACCTGCGCGGTTTAATGTCCGGTGCTCTCTTGGCGTTCGGACTGCGTCTGCCATTCTTTCGATCTACGGCAGCTGGGAGTGTTTTTGTGGTGAGGCGTCTTGAGTATCAGAGAGGTCGAGTTGCACTGGCTTGTTCAAATGTGACTATCTGTGGGTCACATTGTCCAATAACGGAGGACACTACTGGCTAGGTTTTCCGTCAGTGTTTCTTCCAGACAGCAAAATACATGATTGCAGGTCGTGGTGTTATTTGTATACAGGCTTTTCCTCATTAAGGAAACATCAAATGCGTCCATGTTTTGCTATGGTTAGATTATAGTAACTACCGCATCGCTGCCTAGTCCCAACTCTGCCTGGTAAAATGGTTGCTAACAATATAAATCTAAACAAGGTTATGTCCATGTCGTACATAAAAGGCTTCACATGTATGTTACTTCCTAGATGTGTTGTGTGTTTATGCTGTGTCTGTTGTCACTAGTTTGTCATCTGTCATAACATGTTTTCATCTCTCTGTAGTTACTGTCCACAGGGACATTGCTCTGTGGTAACTCTGTGAGTTTCTGTGGTATATCCATTGGTATATATCATTGTTTTAGAGCTCTTCCTCGTCCCAGACACAGCTGTCTGGTGCTTGTCGTGTTTAACCTTGTTAGGCGCTTGTGATCAGTTGAAAACGGCCGTGTTGTTTAGTCTCGGGCCTTTCTGCTCCACAGTGGTGAAAACTGAGGCACTCTGCTCTAAATCCACTCATAGTAATACAACTGGGAGCATTTTTGTTGCGGTCATAATTTGTGTCGCTGGCTATAATCGAGCATGTCCGCCAGTCAGTATGCCCTCAATCTGTCTCATAGTGGATGTTTAATTTGGATGTTGGTAATGCATTTACTGTAGGCATTTCTAGTTCTACTTCTAGAATGATGCCCTTAGTCGCACTGTACAAGTCAAATGGCAAACGCTGGGTGCAAAAAATATACCGTCGAACATGCATTTTCCTGTTGCCGTCCTGCCACGAAGACCTCTTATCAAAATGCCAGATGCCTTCTGCTTACTCTGTCCTGGTTCTGAGTCCAAATGCCTTCTGTTTTCTCTGTTCTGGTTCTGAGTCCAAATGCCTTCTGTTTACTCTGTCCTGGTTTTGAGTCCAAATGCCTTCTGTTTACTATGTCCTGGTTTTGAGTCCAAATGCCTTCTGTTTACTCTGTCCTGGTTCTGAGTCCAAATGCCTTCTGTTTAATCTGTCCTGGTGTTTTTGGCGGTGGATGGTCACTGAGCTTTGTTTCTTCATGTCATTTAGATTCGCCACAAAAGAGCCAAATGGATTGTTACTTTACAACGGTCGCTTCAACGAGAAACATGATTTCATCGCCGTGGAGATTATTAACGAGCAAATCCAGCTCACCTTCTCTGCAGGTAAGAAAGACTTTTATTTATTGAAGGTCAACCCATTTACCAAAGTATATATATATATATAAAATATATATATATATGGTTGTTATAGGTGATTATTATAAATAGTATTATTCAAAGTAAGGATATCGTAGGCCTGATTTATAATGTGTAAATAATCTTTGCTTGCTGTTCCTCTTAATTTAGGCGAGACCAAGACGACTGTGTCACCCTTCATCCTTGGAGGTGTCAGTGATGGCCAGTGGCATGTGGTTCAAGTTCACTACTACAATAAGGTACTGGGGAAACATGGGCTAAATGAAAGCTAGAAAGGAAGGGAACATACTCCCAAAATGTATAGAAAAGTATTAATTTTTCACATTTTGATGGTGAGGAAGTATTCTTGTTCTTTGGTAAATGCTTTTTTTCCCACCTGAAACTTCTTTGAAGGCAGACAAGCAGACAACCCCCTGGTGAAGAACTAAACTAACTAGACTCATTGAAGGACTATAAACATAAGTTCAATGAAAACAATGTTAATTAATATCAATTAGCTCTTATTGCTCTACAGCCCAGGAATTCAACGTATCAAAACAACGCACACGTCTTAACATGCAATTGACGATGTATTATAGAATCGTGAGTAGATAGGATTGTGAATCTGCATATGAATACAGAATATGCACGTCTGTCTTATTTCTCATCCATTTATTACTGACCAGTTATACTTCATCAAGTGTGTGACAGTGACAGTCCGTCTATATAGTGAAGGCAATTATTGTAGGTGAACCGCACTGAACGTGACGTACCCAGGTTCCTCTCTGGAGGTTTTTACTGTGCTGCCTCCTGTCAGGACAGCTGCTGTGTCATTCCACCATTGATAAGACAGACGAAGAGGCAGAGTGTGCCAGGCAGAAATGAGAGGAAGGGAAGAGAGCGAGGGAGAGGGGGCAAACGAGACAGCCAGACAGCACAAGAGACAGTGGAAATGTTGGGGAGAAATGTGTTCACAGCTATGCTCACTGTATTTGTTGGAGAACAGAAAAGTCACTACACAAACATTTTTCCCAGACGAGGCCCTCAACCCCCCCATATCTGAAGAATGCATGGGACTAGAACCCCCCACCCCTCCCAGATCTCCATCCCTTTCAGCAGCCTCTGTCACCCAGCCCTCCCCGGGACCAACACACAGGATGTTACATTTTAGTCTATTCAGGAAGTCACTTTGCATCATAAAGCTGTTGCCAAGCAACCCCCCCACCCAAGTGTGGATATTCTATTCATGGTCTATGATAACGTGGCCATGTCAGATTCCAGCTCGCAGATTGTGAGGGCCCACAAGGGAAAGTCTTTGGTTCCCCTCGAAGAATGTAGCCGTTTCTGGATTAATTGCTCTCTCACTAATCACTTAGTTGGTACAAGTATGTCCAGTGAATGTATTCATTGGCGGCTTGTTAATAATGACCTTGTCATTTCTGGATTACAGACGTCTCCAATGACCCAGTGCCTGTGCTGTTTTTCCTTTACTATCACATTTTACCAGCTGCTTCACAGTGCATCATTTCCACAACATAAATGATGGATTTCATTACTTATGGAACGGCCCATAGTGTTGGACAGAGGCATGGACATGTTGCTCGAGGGACGTGTTGCCTGAAAACATCTCAGAGAGCAGAGCACCCCCTCTCCTTTTCCCTCCAATTAAAATGATCAGCTGCTGGAGGTGAAATGATGGCTCCCTCCCTCTGAGGTATCCCACGCTGGCCGGCCGGCCCTCCCTGGCGTGTCCCTGTCCACGGGGGGTGGGACGGGATGAGTCGGGGGGGCACATCTGATTGAAATGTGCCTTTCACGGGAGTGGGGGACTGTGGAGAATGGCAATGACCACTGCCTTTGTGCTCCTTTCTGCCTCCAATGGGACCATGGGCAGTGAGTGATGCAGCCCGAGGGAAGGCGGCGTGCACTCTGTTCACCAGCACGGAGATAAAAACGGGACAGCAGCGAAAAGAAAGGCCAGAGAGAAGTGTTGACTTGGGCTTTGAGCGGGAACACTGCACTGCGGGGCTAACCTCTCTGGTTGCTATGGAGTTTTTTTTGTCAATCTCTGACCTCATTTTACAGTTGGCTGCTACCGTGCTATACCTGTCCATTCCTGGCATTGCGGGGGCAAGTCAACTTATTTCCCCGTGATTCCCTTGTCATCCCATTGTAAGGCGGGGAACGTGGTTTCATGTCTTAAGTAAATATGTGCGGTCCAATCAGCTCTGACAGGCTTGGGCTTTGTCTAGCAGACAGAGCAGCTGACAGCCATTAGCAGGAAGTCACTATAGGAGAGTCAACAGCCGTGACTGATGGTTGATGTAGTTCAGCGTGCCAGGAACTGCCGGGTGCGATGACCCAATGTGGAGGTCGGTGAAAGAATTCACAGATCCAGACCATTTGAGTCTTTCTCAACTGGAACCATCGAAAAGAGCATATCTGGAGAATTGACCAGTATCTCTTCTAACAGACCATCTAGAAATGGGTTTCCAACTGTCTCACAACTGGACTGGGTAGCAAAAGGTTTTACACACATTTGTCTACAGTTTGTGATTGTAAGGTTTAATGGTTGATGTTTTCTTCAATTTTTTTATAGCCCAGTCGGTTGTAAATAATTAAACACATTAGCAAATATTTTAATCGTCAACAAGGCTAATGATCTCAATTGCTTTGACTTTTTCCAGGAATTTTCGGTTCGTCTGAAGCGTGTTGATTAGTGAAATATTAGCCGTGATTATACCTCAGTCAAAGAGTCTTTTCAGTAAATCGTCTCGTTTGAATCCTAAAAGGCTCTTATTTCCAAAGCTGATGGTGTATTAAATATTCAGAGAAAAGCACCAGATGTCTGTGATTGTGTCAAATGGTGAAATGCTCTAACTAAATGCAGTATCTAATTGGCTACATACATCACAGATCTTGTTAAGGAATATTTAAGCATTTATTTAAAGTTCTTATCAAACGTGCGCATGTGAGAAGCAATCCCCTCTCCCCACTTGTATAGTTAATAGTTTTTTAGTGATTATGTTCCATTTATATTGAACGGTTTATATGCAAACAACCTGTCGCTCTTGAGACTGGTGACTAAGGGGGAGATATAATATGCCAAATATTATTCTCAGACTTCATTTTGTTAGCGATGCTGCATAGTGCCTCCGTCTGCTGGGGGCTAACGGTGTGAACAGCCCCAGGCTTGGATGGCTGAGGTCCATTATGGTCTATTTGGGTTTGCTGTGACACTGTGTAAACTGTGTTCTGGAGAGCAGGGCCTATTAGAGTTGTCAATAATATCAACCACTAATTGCCTAATGGGAGACGGATGAGGTGTTTAAATAGGATGTCTCGTATTTAATCAGTGCTGTGGCACGATGTAATTAAGACGTTCTCTGACAGATGGGCACACAAGTGGTCACGAATCCCAGAATGAGCCGCGCCAGTATTTAGCACCTAACAGACATCACTCAACGGGGCAGCTTTATTAATCGCTTGCTAAATGACAGAAATAGTCTAAGGCAGTTAATAAATGAAAGGCATAAGGCCTGGAAAACAACTAACAAATTGTGTCGTTAAGAAGATGACTTGTTATTTATTATTAGAACTCCCAGTCAAGTGCATTTTTAGGCAATGTCATGAGAAATATAATCTGGACCCTCTCTCTAAGCATCTTGTAGAAGGAGGGCTTTAACCATCTATAACCATTCATAAACACCTATTACAAATCACAATATATATTTGCATGCTATACAGTTGCATGTTATACATTTCCTTGCTATATATTAGTATGTTACTTGCATTCAACCTCGACCACACCTCTTTTCTTCACACAGCCAATCCTTAACCAGGCCGGCCTCCCCCAGGGTCCGTCTGACCTGAAAGTCGTCGTAGTAACCGTGGACAACTGTGACACCTCAGTGGCACTGCGATTCGGTCATCTGATTGGAAACTACACTTGCTCTGCCCAGGGCAGCCAATCAGGATCCAAAAAGTAATGGAATGGGAGAGTTCTTAACTGGTATTATTCTGTACAGTGCTATTCGCCAACGTGTTATACATCAGTAGAATCTGTTTCAGCCTTTTGCAGACATAAATTCGGTTTCCTACATAGACCTTGATTACTATTGTGGTGACCACTCGTGCAAAATGAGAAATCCCAATTGGTTTTACTGAAAAAAACATATCACTGATCGCAGTTCACCTGGGGTGTTTTACTCCCTGGAAAAATACAAACTGCAAAATCTGGGTCTGCGATAAATATTTAATGAACCCTGTTCCACTGTTTATTTTCGCGACGTAGAAGCCAAGCTAAGTGCTTTTAATGTATTGTGCCATGGAAACCATGGCGAGTGTCACCTTTTCAATGTGTCTGACTATGTCATGTCTGTCTGGTGTAGATCTCTGGACCTGACTGGTCCTCTCCTACTGGGGGGAGTGCCTAAACTGCCTGAAGACTTTCCTGTACAGAACCGCCAGTTTGTGGGCTGCATGAAGGACCTGAGAATCGACAACCGCCACATCGACATGGCTAGCTTCATTGCTAACAACGGTACCTCACCAGGTTAGTATTGTTCTACGTCGCTTTTTATAAACATCTTTATTACTTCTTGTAGTAACGAAGTTGGCTGTAACTCTTTCTCGAGGCCTTTTAACAAAGATGGTATCATGAAAGATCTGTTAAAGGCACATTCCCTGGATCCTTGTTTTGTAGGCAAATAACTGGGCTTACATTTCTTTCATTGAATTCATGCAAATGCAGTCATATGAATTCAATATTAAAGTGTAAACACGTTTGATAAGTCAACTCTGATATTGCAGTGTATTCTAGTATGTTTGCTAACCAAGAAGAAGAGTTAAAATCGCTCTCACAACTTTGTACAATAACTTCCACCACATACATGTTTCTATTTTCGCTGCAGGCGTTCCTAGAAAATCTATTTTTGTGCAAAAGGCACTGCTTTGCCATAACTCTAACTTCTACCTGGTTCTGGTAATGAGCTGTTCAGCTACATAACGTAACTCAGAATCTAGGATTTGGGGAAAATTAACAACTAAAGCTTCATTTCACACTTTTTACCTTCATAGGATGCTCTGCTAAAAGGCACTTCTGCAACAACAACCCGTGTTTAAATGGAGGGACCTGTGTCAATCTGTGGGGCTCGTTTAGCTGTGACTGCCCCCTAGGTTTTGGAGGCCGGAACTGCGAGAAAGGTAAGAAAAGTTATGTTTAAGTGACGGCATTGGATGGGGTATAGAAATCTTCCTCGTATGGTTTTACACAATCTGTCAAAGCTTACCAGGACCTCCTGGCCTATGACCCGGCTTTATAGACCCTTCTAGAAATGGACTGAACCATAACACAACAGGCAAATGTTTATGATGACACTGACCTTTTCATTTGCTGACATTTATTGTTGTGGAGTAAGTATTTCCCCATGCCAGATATTTACAAGGGTTTATGGCGATTGTCTGTATATGACAGGTGTACATGCCATGTGGTGTGTGATATGCTTTAATCAATCAGTCTTGACTGGCATTATATCACATTTGTGTATTATTATAAAATCCCCTTTTACACAAATACCCAACCTACAAACTAGAAATATATCACAGTAGATTGACGGTTAGGTGTTCAGCTCTTTAGTTGTAATGGGGTGTGTGCGCGTCTGTGTGTGTAAGGGCATTACTAGGTTCCATTTCTCCTCTCAGCGCTTTTTAGTGCTCTGCAGAGGTTTGGCTGTTTTACAAGCTTACATGCAGCTGTTTGGCTGATTTACAACCTGGGACAAAGAGTGCGGGGGAGGGAGTGGGGGAAGAGGTCCAAAGTGAAGACGGAGAATAGAGATGAAAGGAGCAGACCAGTAAATAAATGGTAAAGCCCCAAAAGCACCATTGTTTTAGTTTACAAGCGAAGAAGCGATGCTTTCTCCCTTTTATGAGATTTGGAGAGGATGGATAATGAAAGCGGGTGTGGGTCGGGGTGGAGGGTAGGTGGTGTGTGGTCGGGGTGGAGGGTGGGTGATGTGGGGTCGTGGTGGAGGGTGGGTGATGTGGGGTCGTGGTGGAGGGTGGGTGATGTGGGGTCGGGGTGGAGGGTGGTTGATGTGTGATCGGGATGGAGGGTTTTGATGTGGGGTCGGGGTGGAGGGTGGGTGGTGTGTGTGGTCGGGGTGGAGGGTAGGTGGTGTGTGGTCGGGGTGGAGGGTAGGTGATGTGTGGTCGTGGTGGAGGGTGGGTGATGTGTGGTCGGGGTGGAGGGTAGGTGATGTGTGATCGGGATGGAGGGTTTTTGATGTGGGGTCGGGGTGGAGGGTGGGTGGTGTGTGTGGTCGGGGTGGAGGGTGGGTGATGTGGGGTCGGGGTGGAGGGTAGGTGATGTGTGGTCGTGGTGGAGGGTGGGTGATGTGTGGTCGTGGTGGAGGGTGGGTGATGTGTGGTCGGGGTGGAGGGTTTTTGATGTGGGGTCGGGGTGGAGGGTTTTTGATGTGGGGTCGTGGTAGAGGGTGGGTGGTGTGTGGTTGGGGTGAACCCATGTGACTCCATGAGGAGGAAGACGAGGAATATTGTAGTGTGGTAATACGCCAATAATTATACATTTTTTGAAGAGTGAAGTAAACATGTCTGTCAGCCAGATAAATGTCACACCAAGTACCTGTACCTTAAAATTAAGACAGGAGGGCCGGTCAGATGTTTATGTGAAATATAAATATACACATATATACATACAGACACTCACACTCATTGGGTCTGTTTCTGTGATAGTTGGCTCCTCCCACTGTCTGTCTTTGTATGTGATTAATTTATTGTTTGGTTATCTAGTTAAAATGGCCAAAGATGGCTGTTATACCCAAACAGTGTATAAAAGGGAATGTGCTCAACATATACACTGGCAAGGGCAAAAAGCTCAAATCAATTGCTAATTGTTAATTAATTGGTGCTGGGTTGTTCAGACTTGATTGCTGAATGCATAAACGTGAGTGGAAACTATGAAGGTAAAACAGCGACATAAGTTTTTTTCTTGTAATTGTTTTTTTTCTTTTGAAACTCGTTTTGTACTTAGGTTTTCTTTCTTGTAATAGTTTTTTTTCTTTTGAAACTCGTTTTGTACAAAAGTTTTTCTTTCTTGTAATTCGTTTTTTTTCTTTTGAAACTCGTTTTGTACAAAAGTTTTTCTTTCTTGTAATAGGTTTTGTACAAAAAACCAACGCGCAGAGTTTTGTCACTAAAATTCCACCAGCACTGTGACAAAAGTTTTTCTTTCTTGTAATTCATTTTTGTCTTTTGAAACTCGTTTTGTGCTGGTGGAATTTTAGTGACAAAACTCTGCGCGCTGGTTTTTTGTACAAAACCTATTACAAGAAAGAAAAATGTTTGTACAAAACGAGTTTCAAAAGAAAAAAATGAATTACAAGAAAGAAAAACTTTTGTCACAGTGCTGGTGGAATTTTAGTGACAAAACTCTGCGCGTTGTTTTTTTGTACAAAACCTATTACAAGAAAGAAAAACTTTTGTACAGAACGAGTTTCAAAAGAAAAAAACGAATTACAAGAAAGAAAAACTTTTGTACAACACGAGTTTCAAAAGAAAAACAACAATTACAAGAAAGAAAACCTAAGTACAAAATAAGTTTCAAAAGAAAAAAAACAATTACAAGAAAAAAACTTATGTCGCTGTTTTACCTTCATAGGAAACCATCATCACAATGTGTACTTTTTGTTGACAGCAATTTCCTAATTCCTATTTTTTCCCCTTTCCTCTCTTTGTCTCTTCATCCTTCACACCTTGTTTCTGGATGCAGTGATGTCCAACCCACAGCGTTTCCTGGGTAACAGCCTACTCCAGTGGACTAACCTGGCAGCTGTGGTGAAAGTTCCCTGGCACTTAGAGCTCATGTTCCGCACGCGCCAGCCTAGTGCCATCCTGCTATACATCAACGCAGCACAGCACCACAACCTCACTCTACAGGTAGAGAACACATCCACACAGCCACACTCTACAGGTAGTGAACACAGCCTCACTCTACAGGTAGTGAACACAACCTCACTCCACATGTAGTGAACACAGCCTCACTCTACAGGTAGTGAACACATCCACACAGCCTCACTCTACAGGTAGTGAACACATCCTCACTCTACAGGTAGTGAACACAGCCTCACTCTACAGGTAGAGAACACATCCACACTATACAGGTAGTGAACACAGCCTCACTCTACAGGTAGTGAACACAGCCTCACTCTACAGGTAGTGAACACAGCCTCACTCTACAGGTAGTGAACACAGCCTCACTCTACAGGTAGTGAACACAGCCTCACTCTACAGGTATTGAACACAGTTTCACTCTACAGGTAGTGAACACAGCCTCACTCTACAGGTAGTGAACACAGCCTCACTCTACAGGTAGTGAACACAGCCTCACTCTACAGGTAGTGAACACAGCCTCACTCTACAGGTAGTGAACACAGCCTCACTCTACAGGTAGTGAACACAGCCTCACTCTACAGGTAGAGAACACAGCCTCACTCTACAGGTAGAGAACACATCCACACAGTCTCACAACACAGCCTCAAACCACTAGTTAGAAAACAGAAATCCATCCATCCAAACACTCACATCACCACTGTGTTTGATCTTTCATGTTGAATTCTGTGTTTTGGTTTTCCCTGGTCATAACAAGGCTGTTCAAGATGTCAACTTAACACTGAGAAAATGCACCTGGAAGCACCTGTCTTCACTTCAGGAAGAGAGTTCAATAGATCAAATGAGAAGCTTTATGTAGGACAGGTTCTGTTATGACTGGCCAAAACTATACACAGCATTCCAGTATTGACCCAAAATCAAAGGTTAAAAAAATTGTAACTGCAATTAGCCAGTTATCCAATGTACAGGTGGGTTTTCTAAGATTATTTTCTTAATAAGGATACACACATTTTTGCTGTCAGATTCCCCTAAATCTATCAAAATAAATTTAATCTAATGGAGGACAAATACATTTAGCACAGTTGATGTACTGTATATGGTCAGGTTTGCTATCTCAATTGAGTAACTTAAGGCACCAGAGTGTGGTGGTTTTGGGGTAAAATATCACAACTGGAGTGTGTTGTTAAGCACTAAGGTGTCTCTATTCACCACGTAGACTCCTAAACGACTATTTGATTCGACAGCACTACGCCTTAATCACAGATGTGAAGGTTTTACTAGGCCATAGGAGATGCTATTACAGACTGAATACTGAAAAACATCCAGTTAGACACACATTATTCATAATGCAAAGAGATCTGAGTTGATGCATTTGTGAATTCTGTTTTTTCTGGGTGTTATTGCAGTTATATTTTCACTAATGTCGCGTCAGTGTGTGCATGCGTTTCCCCTGCGTTTGGTGGTGGAGTAGATCAGTGCATTCTAGCATATGAACTCAGCATGACTCCAGAGGCTCACACTGGCTGGAAGATGGTCTGGCTGTAGTGCCCCCTGTTGGCTGCAGGTGCAGCAGCAGGCCTTTTAAATATTTCATGTTGTTGACTTCAGAGAAAGCTTGCCAACTAAGAAATGTCTCTGCCATTCCCGGGCTTTTCTCACATGCGAGTGAAACTATTCTGTTTTTCTTATCTTATCTTTCTGTCTCTATGTCAACTATATGAACACTGAAACAAGCATTGCTTTATTCCACACTGTACTCCCCATCCCCCCCACCTCCTCCCGTTCTGTAGCTGCGTGGGGGCAGTGTGGTAATGTCTCTGCAGAGAGGGGAGGACACAACCCTGTCCCGCGTGGAGGAGGTGACGGTGAACGATGGGGACTGGCACCATGTTCTCCTGGAGCTGCAGGAGGTCACAGGAGGCTCACCACGACACAAGGCCCTGCTGACCTTAGACCATGGCCTCTACACGGTGAGATATGTTAGGAAGACGTTTCAATTGAACAAGCACCTGGTCAGGCCAGATATCATGTTGTGTTTTATATCTAGGCTCGTATGATGCCTGCTATGTGTTTTCATTAAATACCATCATGTGTGTTTCCTAAATCTCCAGGCCAGCATGGAGGTGGATAACAAACTGAACGGGGCCAAGGTCAAGTCTCTGAGCGTCGGTGGCGTCGTTGGGGCTGATGGGAAAATCCAGCATGGCTTCCGCGGCTGCGTCCAGGTCACTAATCCTGTAATCACTGTGTCATCTGTTATCTCTCTATTATCTGTTATCGCTCTGTTATCTGTTATCTCTCTGTTATCTCTCTGTTATCTGTTATCACTCTGTTATCACTCTGTTATCTGTTATCACTCTGTTATCTGTTATCTCTCTGTTATCTGTTATCACTCTGTTATCTGTTATCTCTCTGTTATCTGTTATCTCTCTGTTATCTGTTATCTCTCTGTTATCTGTTATCTCTCTGTTATCTTTCATCTCTCTGTTATCTGTTATCACTCTGTTATCTCTCTGTTATCTCCCTGGCTCCCACCAGCCAGTATGTTGGGTCCATGTATCTGAGTGTGTTGTCTCCCCACTCTGCTCTCTTCTCAGGGTCTGCGTGTCGGAGAGACCTCCTCCAGCTCTGTGTCCCTCAGCATGTCTCAGGCCAGGAGGGTGAACGTTGAGACTGGCTGCAGCATCCCAGACCCCTGCGTGTTTAACCCCTGCCCCGCCAACAGCTACTGCAACGATGACTGGGACGGACACTCCTGTACCTGCCTCAGTGGTCCGTCTGACACCATGGTCATCATCAGATTGGATATCCACGCTGTCCAATCGTGACACCTGTTTTGGACCGCTCCCAGGCATAATGAGTGATTTCCCATTGGGTTGTTTGTCCTCCAGGTTACTATGGTGATAACTGCACAGACGTATGTGCGTTAAATCCCTGCGAGCACCAATCGGAATGCACCAGGAAGTCCAGCTCCTCCCGCGGCTACACCTGTGACTGTCCAAGCAACCACTTTGGGCAGTACTGTGAGAAGAAGTGAGTTCATGAATTTGACAAAGATGTGCCTGTGTTTGTGTCATTGGTTTGTTTTTAGTCCACGTTGCCTGGTGTGTTTGTGACCGTGCCCCTCCCCAGGACTGACCTGCCGTGTCCCAGGGGTTGGTGGGGACATAAGACCTGTGGTCCCTGTGGATGTGACACAGACAGGGGCTTCGATGCCGACTGCAACAAGACCAGTGGAGAGTGCCGGTGCAAGGTGAGTCAGCTGACCACCAGACCCAATGGAAACCAGTTCAATGACCACAAGGAAAAACAAAATCTCACTCCCTACCTTCATCTCGCCCCCCTTTCCTTCTCTCCCTCCCTTCCTCCCTCCCTCCCTCTACTTCTCTCCCTTCCTCCCTCCCTCCCTCCTTTCATCTCTCCCTCCCTCTCTCCCTCCCTCCCATCCCCTCTCTCTCTCTCCCTCCCTCCCCCTCTCCCTCTTTCCCCCTCCCTCCCATCCCCTCTCTCTTCATCTCTCCCATCCCCTCTCTCTTCATCTCTCCCTTCCCCTCTCCCTTTTACTCTCACGTCCCTCCTGTCAGGATAACCACTATCGTCCAGAGGGCAGCGACGTCTGTCAGATGTGTGACTGTTACCCTGTGGGCTCGTTCTCGCGGACCTGTGACCGGGACATGGGTCAGTGCCAGTGTAAGCCTGGTGTCATCGGGCGCCAGTGTGACCGCTGTGACAACCCGTTTGCTGAGGTCTCGCCCAACGGCTGTGAAGGTTGGCATTAACCGACGATATGTCTCGCATACATCAAACAGAGGCATAATGCTAATGATTTATTGAAATAATGTGGTCATTTGAATAGGTTTTGCCTGAAGTTATAACTGGACATTTCATTAAGCTACCCTGCTTTCTCTCTCTCTCTCTCTCTCTCTCTCTCTCATTGTCTCTCAGTGATTTATGACAGCTGTCCACAGGCGATAAAGGCAGGGATCTGGTGGCCCAGGACTAAGTTTGGTCTACCTGCCGCTATCCCCTGTCCTAAAGGGTCCCTTGGTACGTTGTTTAAACATACTCGGGTCCTTTGCACATGTTGCTCTGGTTCTCTTGTTTCATGTGCTGTAATATTCTCTCTTCTATTCTCTCTTCCTGTGTCAGGCACAGCCATCCGCCACTGTGATGAACACAAGGGCTGGCTCCCTCCAAACCTCTTCAACTGCACCTCTGTCACCTTCACCAACCTCAAGGCCTTGGTACAGCAGCACTACCAGTCATATTCACCCCTCATAGCTCCCAATAACCAAGTCCTCCGTTCACTTCGATTCCATTTTTCGATTCAGCGACGAGCTGATTTTGCAGCAGTTTCGCAGATGTTTGTTTACATTTTTATGCATCCGGATTTATAATGAATTATAAGATGGTTCTCCCTTCCTGTCTCTTTCTCCTCGGCCCAGTCGGAGAAGCTGGCCCGTAACATATCTCTTCTGGATTCTGGTCGGGTCCAGCAGACGGCAGCCATGTTGGCCAATGCCACTCTTCACACAGTGGAGTACTATGGCAGTGATGTGAAGGTGGCATATCGCCTCACCCAGAGTCTCCTGCAGCATGAGAGCAATCAGCAAGGCTTCAGCCTGACAGCCACGCAGGATGTCCACTTTACTGAGGTATTACATAACACTACATAACCCTACACTACATTAACACTAAACTATATTAACACTTTATAACACTACATTACATGAAACTACATTAACACTTTATAACACTACATTACATGAAACTACATTAACACTTTATAACACTACATTACATGAAACTACATTAACACTTTATAACACTACATTACATTAAACTACATTAACACTTTATAACACTACATTACATTGAACTACATTAACACTTTATAAGACTACATAATACTACATGACCCTACACTACATTAACACTTTATAACACTTTATAACCATACACTACATTAACACTTTATAACACTTTATAACCCTACACTACACAGTAGCAGCCTACCCTAACCCGTTGCCCCTGCCCCCGTCAGAACCTGGTGTGTGTGGGCAGTGCCATCCTTTCCCCGGGCACGCGGCCACACTGGGAGCTGATCCAGCAGACGGAGGGTGGCACGGCCGCACTGCTGCGCCAGTATGAGGAGTACGCCAACACCCTGGCACAGAACATGAGGAAGACCTACCTTAGCCCCTTCACCATCGTCACCCCGCACATAGGTGGGTGTGGTCTTCTGTGGAACACACACTGTCTTCATGTGATTGGTTTCACAGACGTGTGCTTGAGTTACTATTCGCTGCATAAAATAATTTTAGGACAAATGGAAGTACACAAGTCTATTGGAATGTGTTTGGGAATTTTCCATTGGTGACAGATGTGGGTTCGCATGAATCCATCCATGTCTGTGTGGTGGTTTGTCTCACCTTTAACCTTTAACCTCCTGTCCAGTCATCTCAGTAGATCGCCTCCAGAAGATGAACTTTGCCGGAGCTAAGCTCCCTCGCTACCAGTCCCTACGGGGGCTGAGGCCCGAGGACCAGGAGACGGCTGTTACCCTGCCGGACACCGTCTTCGAGCTGCCCGTGGAGAACAAAGGCAACCGCCACCTGGACACCTTCCCAGAAGTCTCTCTGAGGAACCACACGGCCAACAGAAAGAGACGACACAGAGGTCCGGACGCCCCCGAGGAAGAAGCCATCGCAAGTGTGATCATCTTCCACAGTCTGGCCTCGCTGCTGCCTGAGAGCTACGATCCGGATAAGAGGAGTCTGAGGTGAGAGATACGATCCTGATATGAGGAGTCTAAGGTGAGAGATACGATCCTGATATGAGGAGTCTAAGGTGAGAGATACGATCCTGATAAGAGGAGTCTTAAGGTGAGAGATACGATCCTGATATGAGGAGTCTAAGGTGAGAGATACGATCCTGATATGAGGAGTCTAAGGTGAGAGATACGATCCTGATATGAGGAGTCTAAGGTGAGAGATACGATCCTGATAAGAGGAGTCTTAAGGTGAGAGATACGATCCTGATATGAGGAGTCTAAGGTGAGAGATACGATCCTGATATGAGGAGTCTAAGGTGAGAGATACGATCCTGATATGAGGAGTCTTAAGGTGAGAGATACAATCCAGATATGAGGAGTCTTAAGGTGAGAGATACAATCCTGATATGAGGAGTCTAAGGTGAGAGATACAATGGTTGTGTGATGGTTGTGTAATAGTTCAGTTATTGTTTTGTTTGACGTCCCCCAGTTAGTTGTGTGATGGTTGTCTGATGGTTTTGTGTGACGTCCCCCAGTTAGTTGTGTGATGGTTGTGTGATGGTTTTTGTGTGACGTCCCCCAGTTAGTTGTGTGATGGTTGTGTGATGGTTTTTGTGTGACGTCCCCCAGTTAGTTGTGTGATGGTTGTGTGATGGTTTTTGTGTGACGTCCCCGTTGGTTGTGTGATGGTTGTGTGATGGTTTTTGTGTGACGTCCCCCAGTTAGTTGTGTGATGGTTGTGTGATGGTTTTGTGTGACGTACCCCAGTTAGTTGTGTGATGGTTATGTGATGGTTTTGTGTGACGTCCCCCAGTTAGTTGTGTGATGGTTGTGTGATGGTTTTGTGTGACGTCCTCCAGTTAGTTGTGTGATGGTTGTGTGATGGTTTTGTGTGACGTCCCCCAGTTAGTTGTGTGATGGTTGTGTGATGGTTTTGTGTGACGTCCCCCAGTTAGTTGTGTGATGGTTGTGTGATGGTTTTGTGTGACGTCCCCCAGTTAGTTGTGTGATGGTTGTGTGATGGTTTTGTGTGACGTCCCCCAGTTAGTTGTGTGATGGTTGTGTGATGGTTTTTGTGTGACGTCCCCCAGGGTCCCCAAGCGTCCAGTCATCAACACACCGGTCGTCAGCATTACCGTCCACGACAACGAGGAGTTGCTGCAACACACTCTGGACAAACCAATCACAGTGCAGTTCCGCCTGGTCACCACTGAGGAGCGCTCCAAACCCATCTGTGTGTTCTGGAACCACTCATTATTGTGAGTTACAAAAACCCACACACACACTGTTTAAACTTAAAGCTGTAGAAGCAATGAACAATTAGCGTAAAACCGAAAGCTCTCCCATTCCATTGTGCAACTGTGTTGCAGAGCGGGAAATGGAGGCTGGTCTGCTAAAGGCTGTGAGGTGGTGTTCAGGAACAACACTCACATCAGCTGCCAGTGTTATCACATGACTAGCTTCGCTGTGCTAATGGACATCTCCAGGAGGGAGGTGAGAGAGCCCCTACTGAGCACCCCCACCACCACACCTTCACCACCACACCTTCACCACCACACCAACACACCTTCACCAGCACACCCCCACCACCACACCCTCACCACCACACCTTCACCACCACACCTTCACCACCACACCTTCACCACCACCACACCTTCACCACCACCACACCTTCACCACCACCACACCTTCACCACCACCACACCTTCACCACCACCACACCTTCACCACCACCACACTTTCACCACCACCACACCTTCACCACCACACCTTCACCACCACACCACCACCACCACACCTTCACCACCACACCACCACCACACCACCACCACACCTTCACCACCACACCTTCACCACCACACCTTCACCACCACACCTTCACCACACCACCACTACACCACCACACCACCACCACCACACCAGACACATGAATACCATACTGTCTCCAGGCATTATTAATCCTTAAACAGGTCTCATTCTGTTTTTGCGTCCCGTTTGTCAGAACGGCGAGATCCTGCCAGTGAAGCTGGTGACATGGAGCACGGTAGGCGTGACCCTGGCCTTCCTCTTCCTCACCACCCTCTTCCTGCTCTGCCTGAGGGCCATGCACTGCAACAAGACCAGCATCATAAACAACGGAGCCACGGCCCTCTTCTTCTCACAACTCCTCTTCATCCTGGGCATCAACCAGGCAGATAATACGGTAAACTACTGAAACCGACGCTGTCAATTCACCTTAATAGTTGACTGGACCTGCAGTTTACGATAAGACTTCATTTATATTTAATGAAGAAAACGATTACCTTTATCTATCATTACTGGGTGACATTATCACCTTTATCTACAAACCAAGACAGAAATTATGAAATAATGAGAGAATAATAATAAGCCCTATCATATTCCCTCCCCTTTAAATGATGAAATAATGAGAGAATAATAATAAGCCCTGTCATATTCCCTCCCCTTTAAATGATGAAATAATGAGAGAATAATAATAAGCCCTGTCATATTCCCTCCCCTTTAAATGATGAAATAATGAGAGAATAATAATAAGCCCTGTCGTATTCCCTCCCCTTTAAATGATGAAATAATGAGAGAATAATAATAAGCCCTGTCATATTCCCTCCCCTTTAAATGATGAAATAATGAGAGAATAATAATAAGCCCTGTCGTATTCCCTCCTCTTTAAATTTTTTTTATTTTACCTTTCTTTAACCGGGTAGGCCGATTGAGAACAAATTCTCATTTACAACGGCGACCTAAAAAATGATGAAATAATGAGAGAATAATAATAAGCCCTGTCGTATTCTCTTCCCTTTAAATAATGAGAGAATAATAATAAGCCCTGTCGTATTCCCTCCCCTTTAAATGATGAAATAATGAGAGAATAATAATAAGCCCTGTCGTATTCTCTTCCCTTTAAATAATGAGAGAATAATAATAAGCCCTGTCGTATTCCCTCCCCTTTATGTGTCACCAGTTCGTGTGCACCATCATTGCCATCCTGCTGCATTTCTTCTACCTGTGCACGTTCTCCTGGCTCTTCCTGGAAGGTCTCCACGTTTACCGCATGCTGAGTGAAATACGGGACATCAACTACGGACCCATGCGCTTCTACTACATGATTGGCTGGGGCGTGCCGGCCTTCATCACAGGTCTTAACAGAGACAATATATACTGTTATGCATCTACTGATAGTGCTTCCTAGACCTGTTATAGTCATATGATAGTTACCAGTAATCTGTTGTGTGTCGGGTTGTCTGATAGTTACCAGTAATCTGTGGTGTGTTGGGTTGTCTGATAGTTACCAGTAATCTGTTGTGTGTGGTGTTGTTGTGTTGTCTGATAGTTACCAGTAATCTGTTGTGTGTGGTGTTGTTGTGTTGTCTGGTAGTTACCAGTAATCTGTGGTGTGTTGGGTTGTCTGATAGTTACCAGTAATCTGTTGTGTGTTGGGTTGTTGTGTTGTCTGATAGTTACCAGTAATCTGTTGTGTGTTGGGTTGTAATGTTGTCTGATAGTTACCAGTAATCTGTTGTGTGTGGTGTTGTTGTGTTGTCTGATAGTTACCAGTAATCTGTGGTGTGTTGGGTTGTCTGGTAGTTACCAGTAATCTGTTGTGTGTTGGGTTGTTGTGTTGTCTGATAGTTACCAGTAATCTGTTGTGTGTTGGGTTTTGGTGTTGTCTGATAGTTACCAGTAATCTGTTGTGTGTTGGGTTGTTGTGTTGTCTGATAGTTACCAGTAATCTGTTGTGTGTTGGGTTGTAATGTTGTCTGATAGTTACCAGTAATCTGTTGTGTGTGGTGTTGTTGTGTTGTCTGATAGTTACCAGTAATCTGTGGTGTGTTGGGTTGTCTGGTAGTTACCAGTAATCTGTTGTGTGTTGGGTTGTTGTGTTGTCTGATAGTTACCAGTAATCTGTTGTGTGTTGGGTTGTTGTGTTGTCTGATAGTTACCAGTAATCTGTTGTGTGTTGGGTTGTTGGGTTGTCTGATAGTTACCAGTAATCTGTTGTGTGTTGGGTTGTTGTGTTGTCTGATAGTTACCAGTAATCTCTTGTGTGCGTTTGGTTGTGGTGTTGTCCAGGACTTGCAGTCGGACTGGACCCAGAAGGGTATGGGAACCCAGACTTCTGCTGGCTGTCCATGTATGACACACTCATCTGGAGCCTGGTTGGACCCATCTCTCTGGTGGTTCTGGTGAGTCCACATGTGTTTTATAGGGTGTGGTTGTGTGTAACGTACGTGTCGTTTGTTTTCAATAAGGTGTAGCGGATTGTGTATGATTCTGCGATGATGCGTTAATAAATTGATTGACTGCGAGTGATTCTGTGTTTTCCAGATGAACATCTTCCTGTACATCCTGGCATCCAGAGCGTCATGCTCTCGACACCACAGCTTTGAGAAGAAAGAGGTCCCTGTGTGAGTCCCATGTCAATGCCTGAATAAAAACACCAAGGGAAATTACACCAACTCTGTCCTGAACACTGGCATGCTGTTGTGACCTAAGGATACATGGCTACTGGACTTGATAGAGAGGTCATTGTGTCGTTTGAATTTAGAGCGAAACGCCAAACTCACTAAACTGCTGATGATTAGTACGCATGGGTTTACATTAACACTTATCACCTTACAGTTTTATCTGAAGATATCTCGTGGGATATGATGGGACAACCACACACTTCAGGAATATTAAGTGCACTTTATACAATGATGTAGTCATCGTAATAGCTAAACCGGAGAACAAATCGGTTGAGCGTTAGTTTAATAAGAGGGTAGCGTAACGAACACCTCAGTAAGTATGTGGGCTTCAGCACTGTTCGTCGCTGCTCTGTTGATAAGCATGGACACCGGGTGGGTGCTGGTGACGGTTTGGATAAAGGTCAAAAACATACTTCTGCTATGCTAATATTACCTGTGATGTTTTCATTGTGTGTGTATGTGTGTCCAGATCTGGCCTGAGAACAGCGGGGGTGTTTCTTCTCCTGGTCACCATCACTTGTCTGTTTGCTGTCCTCTCAGTCAACAGTGACATGATCATCTTTCACTACTTGTTTGCTGGGTTTAGTTGTCTTCAGGTAAACACATCTTTTCACTGATATCAGAATCAAGAGACTGTTGCTGTGACCATGACTGTAAAATTCACTGGGCTGATTTTGTCTCTCCCAGGGTCCCTTTATCTTCTTCTTCCGCATCGTCTTCAACAAAGAGGCAAGGAATGCCATGCGTTACTGCTGCAGCCGCAAGCGTCCAGATCCGATGGTCAAGTCCAAGTCCTTGGTGAGTTCCACACCGTTTGAATCAGACCAGGTGATATGATAGAACAGGTGATATGATAGACCAGGTGATATGATGGACCAGGTGATATGATAGACCAGGTGATATGTAAGACCAGGTGATATGATATACCAGGTGATATGATAGACCAGGTGATATGATAGACCAGGTGATATGATAGACCAGGTGATATGATAGACCAGGTGATATGATAGACCAGGTGATATGTAAGACCAGGTGATATGATAGACCAGGTGATATGTAAGACCAGGTTATATGATAGACCAGGTGATAATTTTTACGACATGGCATAAATGACACAATTCGGGGAACGGTTCTAATGACCTTTTACTCCATTGAAGATAAGGTACTACAGACTTTTTTAATAAAACCTGTTTTATTGTTGTTAGAACAGGCTGTGCAGTAAACAGTTTTGGGAAACTGTAATTCACTGAGGATGAATATAAAATGCATGTATTTTATATTTATATTTTAATGCACGTTGAATTGCTTCTATTCATGAATTGTGTTGTATGAATAAACATGCTTGCTTGCTTCCATATCATTGCCTTTGAGCTGTTTTTACCAATGTCATTAACTTCTCCAGAATAATTAAATGTTTGGCACTGTGACTGACTTCTACACTTCCTGCGCTCTTCCTCTGTGTCTTCCAGGCGTATAACTGTAACAGCAGCTACACAGACGGGAGGCTGTACCACTTGCCGTTTGGGAACTCCAGCGTATCTCTGAACGGCACCGTCCAGAGTGGCAAGAGCCAGCAGAGTTACGTTCCCTTTGTTCTCAGGTACGGCAAGCCCAGAGGGCCACATCAATGTGCGCTAAAAAACAACTACATATTTTACTAATTATTTGGAGGAAATTTGTCGTGACTTGAATGGCTCGTTGTGTTTTCCAGGGATGACGAGGGACACAACAACAGCCAAGCACACATTTCTCTAAACGAGCACGGGTCCCTCTTCCATGAAACTAAGGAGCATTTGGATGGTAGGTCTCCACTTCCATGGCATTATGATAAATGGCTGAGTCATTGACACGTACAGAAGCTAATGTGTGCGTGTGTGTGCGTGCATGCGTGCGTGTGTGTGTGTGTGCGTGCGCACTACAACAGACCGTGACTCAGATTCGGACAGTGACCTGTCTCTGGAGGACGACCAGAGCGGCTCCTATGCCTCCACACACTCCTCTGACAGCGAGGAGGAGGGGCCCTATCCACCAGGGGAATGCTGGGAAAGCATGGCCTCCGACGTGTCCAAGAGACCACACCCTCACGGTATGTCCCTGGCGGTCGCGTTTCGTCACTCCGACGACACTTTCATTCGCCCGCAGTTGCTCGACTTGTACCACCTACCGAAAGAGACCAGAGGAACGTCGCAATATGACCTTTAAACAACGTCTTCACCTGTAATGCCATTTATAGGCCACACCCGCTAGGCCACACCTGCTAGGCCACACCCGCTAAGCCACACCCGCTAAGCCACACCCACAGCAGCTTCACTTATTGTAATGCACCCGTGGTTTAATATGGAAGCCTGTTGTGTCCTGTTGTTCTTCAGATAATAACCTGAGTAAGCTGTACTGGCCGGGGGACTGTGGGACCACAGCCGGGGACACAGAGGGCCAGAGAGGAGCAGACCGGCTGAAGCTGGAGGGTTTGGAGCTGGGCCAGACCCGGGATAACCGAGGCATGCCAGACGAGCGGCCGGGGGACCAGGCTGAGGGCTATGGGAGGGACAACATGATGATGCTGCTGCCCAGCCTGCCCAACCTCAATGCACACCCGCAGAAAGGTCCGTTCCACGTTCCCTACGGGGTCGGTAGTCCCGCAAGCGGGTCGGCAGTCCCACTGGGGGGTTGGCAGTTCAACGGGGGGTTTGGAGTTCCGCAGGGGGGTGGGTAGTTCGACAGGGGGTCGGAAGTTCCACAGGGGGGTCGGGGGTTCCACAGGGGGGTCGGGGGTTCCACAGGGGGTCGGTGGTTCCACAGGGGGGGGGGTTCCACAGGGGGTCGGGGTTCCACAGGGGGTCGGGGTTCCACAGGGGGTCGGGGGTTTCACAGGGGGTCGGGGTTCCACAGGGGGTCGGGGTTCCACAGGGGGTCGGTGGTTCCACAGGGGGTCGGGGTTCCACAGGGGGTCGGGGTTTCACAGGGGGTCGGGGTTCCACAGGGGGTCGGGGTTCCACAGGGGGTCGGGGTTCCACAGGGGGTCGGGGTTTCACAGGGGGTCGGGGTTTCACAGGGGGTCGGGGGTTCCACAGGGGGTCGGGGTTCCACAGGGGGTCGGGGGTTCCACAGGGGGGTCGGGGGTTCCACAGGGGGGTCTGTGTAGGGGTGGTCCCTGATGAGCAGCTTATCATTTATTATCCATGTTAATTTTCTAATGCAGGAATCCTGAAGAAGAAGCAGCTCTCCCCCATCGCAGAGAGAAATGGTATCAACCGGATTCATAACGAGCTGTCTGAGAACGCTCCTGGCCACGCCTCCTCCCAGAGCTCCTCGTCCAGTGAGAGACGAGGGGGCAGGGCCAAACCCAGCATATCAGATCAGCTCAATGGTGTCGCTTTGAGCATCAAGGCAGGGACAGTGGACGGTGACTCGTCAGGATCAGAGTGAGTGTTGACACGACACATCCAGGTCCAATATGAATACGACACATCCAGGTCCAATATGAACACGACACATCCAGGTTCAATATGACAACACAACACATCCAGGTCCAATATGAACACGACACATCCAGGTTCAATATGAACACGACACATCCAGGTCCAATATGAACACGACACATCCAGGTCCAATATGAACACGACACATCCAGGTCCAATATGAACACGACACATCCAGGTCCAATATGAACACGACACATCCAGGTCCAATATGAACACGACACATCCAGGTCCAATATGAACACGACACATCCAGGTTCAATATGAAAACACGACACATCCAGGTCCAATATGAACACAACACATCCAGGTCCAATATGAACACGACACATCCAGGTTCAATATGAACACGACACATCCAGGTCCAATATGAACACGACACATCCAGGTTCAATATGAACACGACACATCCAGGTCCAATATGAACAGGACACATCCAGGTCCAGAATACACCATTGTTTCTAAACACAACACAGAGCAGATCCAAATAATAACATCATCTTCATATAAAAAACTGTAACACATATGTAACATATTGTCATGTAGTCAAGGCAACAGCCCTTAAGAATTATTACAAGAATTGTTCTCTGTAATTATGTATTTAAATGTTGTTTTGCGTTCATCTGTCTACTGGTTTGATGTGAGAGAGTTGATGTCCCATTGAATGTGTCTTCACTTATACTAAGTTCCATAAACTAAAGGCACTTAATACAAACATAGTTAGATTGTCTACAAACACTTTTTGTACCATGATTTCAATTGCCTGATAAAAGTGGCTTCATAAGTGTATATATATCATGTTATTATGGCCAGTACAGAGTAATTGATTCTACCAATCTCTAACTTGCTGTCTTCTCTCTCTCTTCAAAAACCATAGATTCTTATTCTTTAATTTTATTCACTGAAGTACTTGATCCTAATTTAATATCAGGATCACTGTCTTCAAATCAATGGCTCATTCAGCATGTTTCACCCCTTAGGATTAAAATCAAACACTCATATCATTATCAACTGGCACACAGTGTGTGTGTGTCTGTGTGTGTGTGTCTGTGTGTGTGACTGTGTGTGTGTCTGTGTGTGTGTGTCCGTGTGTGTGTGTGTGCCTCATTTCCATTCATTGTTTTCCATTCCTTCCCATTCCCTTGTTTTCCCAGCAGCCACTTAAACACCTTCATATGACCCCCAGCTGACGGAGGGGTGTGTCTTTGCAGGTCATAGAGTCTCGCCCCTCATTTCCACGCCCACATTTCTCTGATTGACAGAAGCTGATATCTGAGGAGACAAAGAGAGTGATACTGTCCTCACCCTGAGATACATGGGGTATGATCTGGTGTATGAAGGCATGGGAATAAACGTGTGTGTGTTTGTGTGTGTGTGTGTGTGTGTGTGGGTGTGTGTGCGTGTGCTTACATGAGAATTTGAGCGTATGTGTGTGTTCTTTAATGAGTGTGTGTGTGTGTGCCAAACCTCAGGAGTCTCTGCACTGACCCAGGCTCAAGCACACTGGTTGAACGAGTCTCTGTTTTCTTAAAAAAATATCATTGTTGTTTCTTTATATACTTGAAGTGATGCACTTTTTTATTTACACTGTCCGGCCAGATGATATCAACTGGAGCTGATTTTCAGTTTTATGTTTTTTTTATTGTGGTTGTTTTCTGCTTCAAACTTGGGAGATACCGAACAAAGAAGATCTCCTTTGACTGGGTCAGTTAGCTGTAAGCTTTTAAACGTTCAGGGAATTTCCTCATCAAGCTAAACCAGTTTGTAATCTCAGAAAGGGTCTGTACCATTACAGTTGTTGTTTTGTTAGAGAGTTGTGTCCTGCCGTCCTGCAGTCTCAGGAAGCTGCCGGCATGTTCTGTGGACTGGAAGAGCTGTCAGTCCAACATGTTCCCGGACTTAACAGGTCTCTACAGAGATATGGACAGCTCCCCCCTGCTGAGGCACTACATTACACTGTTCTCTGCACTGGAAAGGACTCCTGTAGATATTGTGCCTGGAGAACTGAGTTGACAGTACGAGGCCACGCCCTGAGTTGTCCGTACGAGACCACGCCCTATAATGGACGCTCTCAGTAAACGTTTTTTCTCATTGCTGACAGACATTTATCAAGGCAACAGCCACCAACCAGCGGTCACACGCAGACATTACAGTGTGAATGAACGCCTGCCTTGGTTCGCCTTTGTTTCGTTACATCATCATTGGAGCAAAAAAAGACTGCATGTCTAAACTTTTGATAGATCTTGACTTTTGTAAAATGTTGGGAGCAAATTTTTGTATGGACATTAAAAATGCTCAGATTTTACCAGATTTTTGTCCAAGGGATATATGCCTTTGTTGAAATCAGAGGTTGAACAACTTTGTATTTTATAGATTAGATATGAAGGATTTGTTATTTTGTAAAATACTTACTGAAATACTTGTGCTGTAATACTCCTGAACATTTTTATTCCAATTTACTGTTCAGTTGTCTGTAAAAAGAAATACACTAATACTTTATACAGCATATCTTCATGTGTACGAACTACTATACATATTATACGGCCAGTCCTCTAATAAACTGGACACACTAGCTGCATTACCACTAATACGAAGCAGTTCAGACAATTTATTGACATGTAGCACAGAGAACAACCGGTTATGTGTAGATGTAGACATTTTAACTGTAGATAACATTTCTGTCAGCCTTAAAATGTCTTGTTAGCACCACTGCTCTACTTTAATCTGCAAACACTGACACACGACCTTCATCTGACTGTGGTTTTCATTGGAATTGTAACACGTTAAAGTTCCTGAATGGAGTGTTTTTTTTTGCACTGTTGCTCCATAAAATGAAAACACCAGAAATCTGAGAGCATTTTCATACCTCGTCGATATATGTGCCAAGTGAAGAGACGTTTCAGATTGCCAGTTGCTTCTTAATTATTTTGTTTTGATATCAAGGAAAAGCTTACTAGAACATTCAAGGTGTATTTAATATCAGGGCCTAGAAGTGCAGACTACATAATTTGTATATCAGAAGCTATTCAGTACACATTACTGGGTTCCTAGTGAGTCTTTTATTTGAAACTCAAATGTGAAGTGCTACTGCCATACTCCTCAGTGTGATTGATTAACTATTTCCTTTTATCTGGTGTGTACAAATTGTTCACTTCATAATTGTAGCGCCAAGCAATCAACCGCTTAAAACCAAGACCTGTAGTAGGGTACTGATGTCAATGCTGTAGAAATACAGGGTAGACTCGATACGGCTTGTATTTTTCTATGTAAAACCAGTTTGTAAAGTAACTCACCAAAATGCAACGAGTAAAACAGACGTATGTGCTTTTAAATCAGTGTTATTATTGTTTTTATTTCTTACGGAGAAACGTCCTACATATTCTATTACAAGCATGCGGTTGATATCGTATGTGACATGGTGTCACATGAAGATCCAACCGCTAAGAGGAGTGTTTAGTAGAATTCAGAGCCCTAGATTCCAGTCATTAACGCCCTCTAGTGGCTAATCCGCTGAGTAGCACCACCCTAAGGTCAGGCAGAATCACAGGTGAGTTACATTTGTTTATTCTCATTTCATTCTCAATTGTTTTGTCTTTGCCAAGAGGACTCACTTGCGGGGTAGATCGTTTTTCTTCATCATTCAGCTTTGCCCCAATCTAGCATGGCAGACACTGCCCTGCCCAACCGAAACATGCCCCTACCCAGCATGGCAAACACTGCCCTGCCCGAGCGAAACAGTGTCTCCAACACTCCTCCTGGGGCTGACTCACTGACCCCAGTCTTGGAGAATAACTGGGACTTTAGGCTCTCAATGTGCTCATGTAGCTCTTTTGTCATATGGTGGTTGGCGCCCAATTTGCTCTTGTAGTCTACAGTAACACAGGAACATGTGGATGTAGAGGACTATTGATAATGTAAAAATCTGACTATTGATAATGTAATAATAGAAATATTGATAATGTAATAATATGACTATTGATAATGTAATAATACCACTATTGATAATGTAATAATATGACTATTGATAATGTAATAATACGACCTTGATAATGTAATAATATGAATATTGATAATGTAATAACAGGACTATTGATAATGTAATAATATGAATATTGATAATGTAATAACAGGACTATTGATAATGTAATAATACGACTATTGATAATGTAATAATATGAATATTGATAATGTACTAACATGACTATTGATAATGTAATATAATTAATAACAGAGGATTTGTGTGTTACCTTTCTCAGTATTCTGTAGAATCTGCAGGGCCGCCTTCTCTATCATACAGAGCATAGGGAGGGGAATCTAAAGAAGACAGGGTGGCATGATTCAGACACGCATCCTGATTCAGACACGCATCCTGATTCAGACACGCATCCTGATACAGACACGCATCCTGATACAGACACGCATCCTGATACAGACACGCATCCTGATACAGACACGCATCCTGATACAGACACGCACCCTGATACAGACACGCATCCTGATTCAGACACGCATCCTGATACAGACACGCACCCTGATACAGACACGCATCCTGATACAGACACGCATCCTGATACAGACACGCATCCTGATACAGACACGCATCCTGATACAGACACGCATCCTGATACAGACACGCACCCTGATACAGACACGCATCCTGATACAGACACGCACCCTGATACAGACACGCATCCTGATTCAGACACGCATCCTGATACAGACACGCACCCTGATACAGACACGCACCCCGATTCAGACACGCACCCTGATACAGACACGCATCCTGATACAGACACGCACCCTGATACAGACACGCATCCTGATACAGACACGCATCCTGATACAGACACGCACCCTGATACAGACACGCACCCTGATACAGACACGCATCCTGATTCAGACACGCATCCTGATACAGACACGCATCCTGATACAGACACGCATCCTGATACAGACACGCATCCGGATACAGACACGCACCCTGATACAGACACGCACCCTGATACAGACACGCACCCTGATACAGACACGCATCCTGATACAGACACGCATCCTGATACAGACACGCATCCTGATACAGACACGCATCCTGATACAGACACGCATCCTGATCCGGACACGCATCCTGATACAGACACGCACCCTGATTCAGACACGCACCCCGATTCAGACACGCACCCCGACCATTAAAGACATGCCTAATTAGTCATCAACCCAATGTCATGCAGCTAGAAAGAATATGGATCTAGGACGCTTACGCTGGTTCTGCAGTCCAGTTCTTGTTGCATGATTACAGCCTTGCGTTCGTGAACATCCGTCAGACAGTTCATGTGGTAGCCTCGGCGGTGAGCCATCTTCCACTTACTAATGTACTTGGCGGTTGCCCAGATTGAAGGGATCCGGGGAGAGGGATCCTCTATTCAGAACAATGGTTACTTTCATCACTGCATCTTGGTTTTAGAGTGCTTCAGGTAAGGGACACGTTACTAGTGAACATACTCACCGTACTGGTCCTTGGGTTGGACTGCCGATCTCTCCTAAAAGTGTTCACATTTATTGAACGATTCTAATCTAGTTTTCTGGATTGGGTCCAACATTGCAATGTCCTTTCTGACAAAGAAACTAAGTTACCTCCTCTTCTTCATAATCGTCGTCATCATATGTGTCTTCGTCCACACCATCTGACACCATGTCATTTTGACCCCGGTCTGATGTCTCTCCAGTTCCGCCAATAAAGCCATCGTATTCATCCAGATCGAGCCCACTCGTTACATCACTGAGATCACAGAACCAACATTTTCCCCAGTCCAATGTTTGAAATCTGATAACAGTTTTTTTTAAACAGTGAGGTGTAATAAATCAGACTACACTTACTCCATAAACAGCTTCTGTGCAATTTTAGCAGTGTCTGTATTCTCCATCACTGTTAAAGAAATATTGATCACAGTATGGATCCAATGGCCAGGATAGAGTTGTTGGTGTTTAAAACTAATTAGTGACAACTTTTAGAACTCTTAGAATTGCTCAGTTCCAGAATCTTAATATATTTTTTTTATAAAAAGCAGACAATACTGCTCGATTTAGTACAATTTGGTCTAGTGTATTAACTTGTTAATGCCTGCTCTGTCCGGTTCATGCTAGGTGTTTGTAAAAGCATTTGGGACAACTCAGTTGTAAAAACAGCTTCATTAAATACATGTGATTGATTAATTGGTACTGATGAGGCCCATTGGGAATTGTAATGAATGGGAGCTTTTTTTCATCGGTTTGGTCTAAAGTGCATTTCTAAGGCTTGTGAAAACACTGTACCAAAACAAAGAAGCCAAATAACTTGCAGCTAAACATCTTTTGTCATTTTGATTTAATCAATTTTGACTTTAGATGCAGTAATGCTAACTAACAACTAACATTAGCAATTCTGTCCTGTTTCCGTTTAGACAAGAAAGTAGACCCCCTGTTCAACCTCTGGTTATTAGTTTTGCTGCCATGTTGACAACACTGATTTATTATGGCCCAAAATTAAAGTGCATCTATGTGCAAACTGGACTGTCAAAAGAGCCTGGGAACAGGAGGACCCTGTTGGGAATGTGCTGGGAATGTGCTGGGAATAATGGATATAGCATGAGTTATTATTAGAGAAATACAGTACTGTGTGTAAGTAAGAATCCTAAAAAATGTTTAAATCCACTTATCTAAACAGTAATGGTTTATTGGTTCAGAAAAACACAGACATTGAAGTACACACAAAGTAACAATTAATACAATAAAGGTAACAAAAATAATATTTCTGGTGCCTCCCTTCGAATGAAAAACTGAAAGAATACACTTTGTTGTGTAATTATTTAAAGTAGTCTTCTTCCAAACATTGTGCAAGATTTACTTCTTTATTAGTGTCTATTTTTATTTCTCAAGTGTTCTCACATTGCACCCACTCCCTCAGCAGAGGGGTTGGTTCATACTATTTTGACTATCATTCAAAGATGGACATTTCCTGTGAGACTTCTCAGTCAAAGCTTGTAATTTGGTGCCAGCTGTCTTAGCAAATAACTAAATTGTAGAAAATAACTGTTTATCAGACGCAGGCATATTTTTTGTGTCTACCTGCATTGTCCAATTTCTGACCCGTTTCTTTGTGCATTTTTCTATTTACTTTCTCTACATTGTGTTGTTATAAACTTAATTTATAATTCATGCCATAATTCCACACAAAAACCCCATAATGACAAGGTGAAATTGAATTGTGTCAAGGCATAGATCTGGGAATGATTATAAAAAGGTCAAGAAGCCACTGAATTACTTGTGTCTGCATGAGACTTGGGGACATGCAATTCTTTTCATATTCCGTTTGGACAGTAACCCCAAAGATACAGGCAAGCCAAATTAAATTTAGAAGATGCGGAAGAGTTCAAAACACTGTTCCCCCAATAGTCCTCATACAACTTGACGAAGCTGTAATAACTTTGCAAAGAAGAATCTGAAAATAATTGCTGTAAATTTGTGCAAAGCTGGTCGATTTTCTTGTCTAAATATACTAACAGTTGTAATTTTTATTTTTTATTCAACGGCAACCTGGGGATTGAACCCAGGACATCATACACACAATGCCTGCACTCATTGAGCTAGCAACTCCTCAGCCTTGTACACAGTAGCAGTATTCTCCATGTAGGCAGTATCCGTGCAGATGCTGAAAATGCCCGATGTGGGTAAAAGTAAACAATTGATTCATTGGGCAAAATAATTTTATTTAAAAAAAAAAGTTTAAATTTCATATATGCTGGAATACTCCGACAGCCAGCTTACACGCAATCTAAAATGAATCGCATATAAATATTATTTGTACTACAATTCAAAGGTTGTTTTTTTTTATATCTAGTAACATTACTATGACCAAACACCACTAGCATGCAAGCTAACGGGGAAACATAGCTTGCCTTTATACAAGTGGTGCAATTCCACACTTAATGCTTTTTGACTAAATAAATTATCTATGAAAAGTTGTGATTGGTCCAAATACCAATTATTTAAAGAAATCTGAATTGATCTGCCTGTGAATGCACTGTCCACTAAAGTTTCAATCCTATAACAAATACAGACGATACAAACCCTATCTTGTACATATTTGTGACACCTTATCTTAAATAGCATATCTGTCTCCTGTAAATGAAGGAGGAACACTGTATTGGTCACTATTTATTATTGGCAATCTCCTCAAAGCCTTCCAGAAACAGTCCTTTTTTCATAAATACAAAACAATTCTTTTTGACCATAGTCTTTTGCCGCATGCGGTCCTGACTGGGTCAGATCGAGTCGTCCAGGCTGCTGGTTTTCTGATCCGAGCCACAGTTGCACAGTCGTACTGTGATGCTTTGCAATCTAGGCTCAACGATACCTAGCAGAGGCCTCTGGGAAGGGTCTCCGTTCCAGCAGGCTTCCATCAGCTGCCAGCATTCCTCATCAAAGCTGGCTAACCTCTCCGGGCGCGCTCCTGCAAAAAATTGGGCCAGAATTAGTCCTTGGTGGCTTTACGTCCCGATGCCATTCATCATTAGGATGTTAGTTCTGGGTTTGCTCGGGCTGCAATTCTACATCACCTTTTTTAACGTTGTTCCACAACTGATCCTTGCTGGAACATTTCTCAAAGGCCTCTGGGAGTTTGACCGAGCCAGTGCACAGGTACCAGAAGAGGATTCCAAAGGCGTAGACATCCACAGAGTTATCATACTTTCCTAAAGACAAATTGGGCACACTGGGTTAAGTAAATGGAGTGGCTGAACATATGCCTCTTTACTGACAGTTAAAAAACAAGATCCAGTAAATTAATATTTTCTATTCTCACATCCTGCTCCCCATTTCACCATTTATTTAGACCACCTGCAGCAGAACATCTCTGTGAAACTCACTTTTTCAATGGTTAAGTAATATCCTCCCACCCAAGTTATTTTCTTTATGTCTGGTATAATTCTAGACTATATGGTTTCATACTGTTTGTTACTTGCCCATCCACAGCACTAAAGTTTAAGAGGAACAAGCTGCAATTTATAAACAATGAACATCTGTGAAGATGCTTCTGGATCAATAAGTATCTCTTACTAATGATGCAATCATTTAAATATCTTATTTTGGGCTGGATGTGTAATATGTTGTTTACATGTGCATAAGTATATTCAGTATCATACCTCAGCCATGACATTTCAATTTTGAAAGCAGTGGTTTTGGTGAAATGATTCACAATTTTGGGGGACCAGTCTAGGCTCAACCGGGCCATTTCTACAACCGAAATGCTAAAATCCCCAGAATGCATCTTTGGTTTGTAAAGGACTGAGAAAAGATGAATGCAAAGCTGCAGCCATTAAACAGCTTAGAATCCCAGTTAGTCTCTGAGGAGCAGGATGACCTGTGACCTGTGACCCGACCTGTAAAGAGCTCCGGGGCCATGTGAATTGGGGTTCCAACGATGCTGCCAGACATCATGGCTTCTGGCTTACAGAACCCCAGGTCTGTTATCTTGGCCCGGTTCTGCTTGTCCAACTGGAGGAAACAAAAGTAATCAACAGTAGTAAGATCGAGGACCAAATCACCATTAGTATATCCTTCACCAATACCAAATCCAAAAGGAAGGATACATAAGTGTTAATTAGGGTCAAATTAATGGAAAGGACAAGGGGGACATTAATTAAGACATACACCCTTGTCCAAATATCGGACACCAAAGGGTATTTCAATTAGTGTATTTATTTATTACATTTTTTTTTTTTTTTTTACAATGTGGAATGTCACATTGTAGAATAATAGTTAAGACATCAAAACAACGGTATAGCACATATACAATCATGCAGTACGCAAACAAGTGTTGACACAATCACAATCATAATCACTACCTATAGACCACAACTCTGCACATAATCACTACCTATAGACCACAACTCTGCACATAATCACTACCTATAGACTACAACTCTGCACATAATCACTACCTATAGACTACAACTCTGCACATAATCACTACCTATAGACTACAACTCTGCACATAATCACTACCTATAGACTACAACTCCAGTACATAATCACTACCTATAGACTACAACTCTGCACATAATCACTACCTATAGACCACAACTCTGCACATAATCACTACCTATAGACCACGACTCTGCACATAATCACTACCTATAGACCACAACTCCAGTACATAATCACTACCTATAGACCACGACTCTGCACATAATCACTACCTATAGACCACAACTCCAGTACATAATCACTACCTATAGACCACAACTCCAGTACATAATCACTATATATAGACCACGACTCTGCACATAATCACTTGTGATTATCACATATTTTGTGATGTGTCTGTATTTTTTTATCCAGCTGTATCCAACATAAAATATTTAACACAGAGTTCAAAGCAGTCAGACGCCCAGAGGGGACGACCCATTTGAAATTAAACCTTGGGAGTGAGGTGTAAATCTATCCAAGCGACAGCCAGTGGTCCTATGAAGTTAAATGTTGGCAGAGTCATTGAAATCCCTTCAATTCAGACCAAATGCTCAGTCCTCATTATTCATTCATCGTCATGTCACACAATGTATTTAAAGCACTGGCCAATATAATCGGACTGTGCAATTGTAAAAGCTGTATGCTCAACACACACTAGACCCTCATGTTCTCATCCAGCCTTACTTCCACACTGTGGAACTAAAAAAAAAAACACAGAAAAAATAAAGTTATTGTTGAGCAAAGTAAAACATTTTAATGAAAAAAGACCAATTAGAATCACTAAAAAAAAGTATGTGTTGGCACCCTGAGGTAATAATTTTAAACATTAATGTTGGAGAAAAATGAAAGCAATGGAAATTACACTGAGACTTTTTAGGTAGATGTAGCAATCAACGCTTACACACATTCAGCACAATTTGAGAAAGCCCCTTAAAGCCCCACTCACCAGAACGTTCTTAAGTTTGATGTCTCGGTGCAGAAGACCTTGACCATGCAGAAAGCGAATACCTTCGACCACGTCCAGAGCTATCTGCAGCCTCTCCTTTAGTGACAAGCCAGCCTGCAAGAGTGAGAAAGAGATTAAATGAAAAGTGATGGTGAAGTAATTTGCACATTAAGCTATATGTGGTTCTCTGGATATGTGACTGCTGGTTACCTTCAGACCTGTGTAGAGGTCTCTGTGAAGCCTCTCCATATATGTGACTGCTGGTTACCTTCAGGCCTGTGTAGAGGTCTCTGTGAAGCCTCTCCATATATGTGACTGCTGGTTACCTTCAGGCCTGTGTAGAGGTCTTTGTGAAGCCTCTCCATATATGTGACTGCTGGTTACCTTCAGACCTGTGTAGAGGTCTCTGTGAAGCCTCTCCATATATGTGACTGCTGGTTACCTTCAGACCTGTGTAGAGGTCCCTGTGAAGCCTCTCCATATATGTGACTGCTGGTTACCTTCAGACCTGTGTAGAGGTCTCTGTGAAGCCTCTCCATATATGTGACTGCTGGTTACCTTCAGACCTGTGTAGAGGTCTCTGTGAAGCCTCTCCATATATGTGACTGCTGGTTACCTTCAGGCCTGTGTAGAGGTCCCTGTGAAGCCTCTCCATATATGTGACTGCTGGTTACCTTCAGACCTGTGTAGAGGTCTCTGTGAAGCCTCTCCATATATGTGACTGCTGGTTACCTTCAGACCTGTGTAGAGGTCCCTGTGAAGCCTCTCCATATATGTGACTGCTGGTTACCTTCAGGCCTGTGTAGAGGTCTCTGTGAAGCCTCTCCATGATGAGCAATACAGCGATGCTGGAGCCTCCGCCATACGTGTGGTCAATCACAGAGCCGTGCAGATCCACCAGACGCTCGTGTTTAGGAAGGGATCTGCACACACACACACACACACACACACACACACACACACACACACACACACACACACACACACACACACACACACACACACACACACACACACACACACACACACACACACACACACACACACACACACACACACACACACACACACACACACACACACACACACACACACACACACACACACACACACACACACACACACACACACACACACACACACACACACACACACACACACACACACACACACACACACACACACCAACAACATAGTACCAGAGCATTTAAGGGCTAACTAGCGCGACAACACTGCCTTAATTATGTGTGGCATAGATTCAACAAGGTGCTGGAAACATCCCTTAGAGATGTGGGTCCATTTTGATATTATAGCATCACATATTCAGATTTGTCAGCGGCACGTCTGTGATGATTGGCTGATTAAATATTTGCATTAACATGCAGTTAAAAGGTGTTCTTAATGAAGTGGCCGGTGTGTATAATGGAATGTAACAACGCTTCACTGACAACAGGGGACGCTATGCTGTGGTTTTTAATCAAATATGAAGAAATGGGCAGACATTGATGACATAACTGTTACCGCTAAAACCAGTTTTTTGATGGTCTCAAATATCCCTTTAACCCTAAAATTATTATCTTTAATCTGGTTTTTAAAGACACACCTAAAAAAAAAAAATCACTGCTCCGTCTGAACGCAAATAAGCTGACTCAAGGCAGGTAAATGCACAATTGCACTGGCAGCAGAATGACACAAGCAGAATGCCCGCATTAACCCTTCCTTCTCCACTCGCTGTGCCTACTCACCTAGTGTAGTGAAACTCAAGAGCCAGGTCGTTCCAGTGCTTGTCGTCGGGCGGAACGACTGATTTCAGAGCACAGGGGTAGCGTCCCCCCCAGCTGTCACACAGATAGACCACTCCATACTGGCCCCGCCCTAGCTCTCGACCAAGTTTGGGCTTGCCTGCCAAAAGAGGGGAAAACCAACACGGTCATACATAGTTATAATCCATTTTAATAAGTGGTTGACTTTTGAGCAAAAACAAGAGTATTCTGACATCCTGGATGTATTTGTAACCACTGTTAGTTCACTGGGTCCTGGATGTGTTTGTAACCACTGTTAGTTCAGTGGGTCCTGGATGTGTTTGTAACCGCTGTTAGTTCAGTGGGTCCTGGATGTGTTTGTAACCGCTGTTAGTTCAGTGGGTCCTGGATGTGTTTGTAACCACTGTTAGTTCAGTGGGTCCTGGATGTGTTTGTAACCGCTGTTAGTTCACTGGGTCCTGGGTGTGTTTGTAACCGCTGTAGGTTCAGTGGGTGCTGGGTGTGTTTGTAACCGCTGTTAGTTCAGTGGGTCCTGGGTGTGTTTGTAACCACTGTTAGTTCAGTGGGTCCTGGATGTGTTTGTAACCACTGTTAGTTCACTGGGTCCTGGATGTGTTTGTAACCGCTGTTAGTTCAGTGGGTCCTGGGTGTGTTTGTAACCACTGTTAGTTCAGTGGGTCCTGGGTGTGTTTGTAACCACTGTTAGTTCACTGGGTCCTGGATGTGTTTTTGTTAGTTCACCGCTGTTAGTTCAGTGGGTCCTGGGTTTCCTGGGTCCTGGGTTTGTTTGTAACCGCTGTTAGTTCAGTGGGTCCAGTGGGTCCTGGGTTTGTTTGGTGTGTTCAGTGGGTCCTGGGTGTGTTTGTAACCGCTGTTAGTTCAGTGGGTCCTGGGTGTGTTTGTAACCGCTGTAGGTTCAGTGGGTGCTGGGTGTGTTTGTAACCGCTGTTAGTTCAGTGGGTCCTGGGTGTGTTTGTAACCGCTGTTAGTTCAGTGGGTCCTGGGTGTGTTTGTAACCGCTGTTAGTTCAGTGGGTCCTGGATGTGTTTGTAACTGCTGTTAGTTCAGTGGGTCCTGGGTGTGTTTGTAACTGCTGTTAGTTCACTGGGTCCTGGGTGTGTTTGTAACCGCTGTTAGTTCAGTGGGTCCTGGATGTGTTTGTAACTGCTGTTAGTTCAGTGGGTCCTGGGTTTGTTTGTAACCGCTGTAGGTTCAGTGGGTGCTGGGTGTGTTTGTAACCGCTGTTAGTTCAGTGGGTCCTGGATGTGTTTGTAACTGCTGTAGGTTCAGTGGGTCCTGGGTGTGTTTGTAACTGCTGTAGGTTCAGTGGGTCCTGGGTGTGTTTGTAACCGCTGTTAGTTCAGTGGGTCCTGGGTGTGTTTGTAACCGCTGTTAGTTCATTGCGTCCTGGGTGTGTTTGTAACCACTGTAGGTTCAGTGAGTCCTGGGTGTGTTTGTAACCGCTGTTAGTTCATTGGGTCCTGGGTGTGTTTGTAACCACTGTAGGTTCAGTGAGTCCTGGGTGTGTTTGTAACCGCTGTTAGTTCATTGGGTCCTGGGTGTGTTTGTAACCGCTGTTAGTTCCACCCAGGCTGAATGTGAAGCAGCTGGATTCTCACCATGCAGCAGCACGTCTCTAAGGGAGCGGCTCTCCAGAGACAGGCGAGCCAGCCGTGGGGCATGATCCTTCCTCACACGCAACCACAGATCCTCTGTGCGCTCCAACCGGCCAGTGTGGCCCTCCTCCAGCTGGAAACACAGACACCACATTGAGTGTGCATACGCCAATGTACAACAACATTTATCCACATGGCGCTACAGGTTTATTGCAATTCGACTCTGTGCAAACAAATAACATCAATATGCAAACTGAAAAGAATAAAAACTGTGCTTTTTATGACAAATGAAGCAAACAACCGGTCCAATTTCATTCCAGCGTGTTTCCGCTTCGCCGTCGGTCAGACACAGATACACGTGATATGTCACTGGTTGTGAGTGCAAGTACTTCATAAAAGGCCTACCAGTATCATAATCAAATCACTGAAACATTGTGAATAGCAAAGACTGAATCAGTGAATAGTGTGTCCATGTTAGTGGAGACAGGCTACTGAATAGATCCCATTTAGGTTGCAATAGAACGGCTGTCTGTCCCTTCTGCATTATGTTAAATGACCAAAGTAAAAGTAACAATATGAAGTTTAGGACGGGCGTGTTCTGATTCTTGAGTAGAGATGGATTGAATATCAGTATTTCCTTCAATGAACAAATGTCGGGCATAAACATGTGGATTTGTTTAGCCATTTTAGTCTGTTTTTTTGACAATGTGAAACCGAACAAGATCAGAAACAAAATATAAACATAATAGGCTACGCAACAAATAATCAAACTTTGATTTTGGAGCTCAAAATCTGTGAACACAAATGCGAACACAACTGTAAGGTTCATGAGAGACACCCTGTGTTACTGGGAAAGGTTAATCATGTGAAAAATATCAGTCACAAGGTCATAATTTCATGAAGGCTGGAAAAAATAAACAAGATGCTAAAGATTTGCTTGTATGCAACCAAGTAACCGTGGTAACAAGACAATTAACCACCCAAGCAAAAGAGGCTATAATACAGTAAGAAACCAAAGGTATCATGAGATGAAGTAGTTTTTAATTTATGAAGAAATTGCCGGATCAGTTTAAGTTAGCAAAATTAACCATCAACAGATGGTTGCCTGTCTTGTTCAATTTGAGAAAGTCATACAAAACAAAGATCTGTACACAAAATAGCACCCACACCATGAATTCAACTCCACCAGCCACATTCCTCATTGGAACAGGACCCCATCCCCCACACAGCCTAGGAGGATGGATTTACCCAGACACTATGGTCAAGAGTTCACCATTTATATTTACCTAAATACTGATTATTACAGGTACACTACCGCTAAAAAAGGTTGGGGTCACTTGTCTTCCATTAAATGTACTTGTTCTCCATTAAAAACATACATGAAATTAGTTTGAATAGGAGTATGGGCAGATTGAATCGGAAATATTGTCATTGCCTAGCTTAGAAATTTGAAAATATCCTCCATTTGCCGCAATGAAAGCCTTGTAGATCTTTGGAATTCTAGTTGTCCATTTTTTGAGGTAATCTGAAGAGATTTCACTCTATGCTTCCTGAAGCTCATCCGACTAGTTGGATTAACTTGATGGGCACTTAGCAGTCAGCTGCTCCCAGAACAGCTAATAGAGTTGAGATCCAGTGGCTGTGTTGGCTACTCCATTATTGACAAAATACCAGCTGACTGCTTCTTACCTAAATAGTTCTTGCATAGTTTGGAGCTGTGCTTTGGGACATTGAGCTGTTTTAGAAAAATTTTGACAATCAAGCACCGTCCACAGATTATAGCAGGGTGTCGCAAAATGTAGTTATATCTTCCCTCTCCAAGATCCCTTTCACCCTGTACACATCTCCCACTATACCACCACCAAAGCACTCCCAGACCATCACATTGCCTCCACCATGCTTGACAGCATCTTTTCATTTGGACTGCATCTTACAAATGCCCCTGTGATCTGAACACCTCAGGCTAGATGTCTGTCCATAACACTATTATCCAAACTTCTTCTCTCCAGTGACAGTGTTCTTCTGCCCATCTTAATATTTTCTTAAAATTGGCAAGTCTGAGATGTCTTTTTCTTTGACCCTCTCTGCCTAAAATGACAGACACCTGGAGTTGCCTTTTCACTGTTGATGACAGGAGTAGCACAAGGCGTTGTTCGAGAAAGTAAAAGCCTGTAATCGAACCCTCAACTGCTGATTCTCCAGATTCTCAACTAGTCTGAAGATGGACAGTTCTATTGATTATTTAAAAAGCACAACATATTTCAGCTGCGCTTACAATTGCAAATGGTCTTCTAATGATCAATTTCCCTGTTAAAATTATGGATCCGCAAACAAAACGTGCCATTGAAAATAGGACTGATGACTGCTGATAATGGGCCCCTGTCAGCCTATCAAGACATTCCATTACAAATCAACAATTTCCAGCAACAATAGTCATTTGCCACATCAATGTCTACACTTCATTTCTCAGCAATTTGATGTTATTCTTTTAATGGACAGAATGTGCTGTTTTAAAAATATATATATTTTTCTAAGTCGCTTTTTATGGACGTTAGTGTACATATCTTGTTTGCCACAGTGGTGCGGAATGGAAAAAATGCCTGAGCATCACCCTGATACATAGAGGGTCTTTATCGCTGATGACAATCACACTGTTGGTCATGAGGGGACAACAGTTACAGCAACTTAAGCGGAGGTCAAAGGTCAAGCGGAAAATCGGACATGTTACAACGATATACAACATAACGGGAAAGCCCGAAAGCTAAAATATAGAGGACCTGCAACCTAGGTAACAATTGGTTAAAAAAGGAAGAATTCTTATAACAATTTCAACCAACTTCTCAAACCGGGAAAAAGCGTAGAAGATACCAAACCTCAACTGCAACAGAGAACCAGCGTTAAGACACTGAGACATTGGGTTCAGTGTGTAGTTCAAACCACTATATACAGCTTGGGTTAAGGCATTTTCAATTTGTTCAGTTTAAGACAGCACTCTGCCATTACCCAAGGTGAGATAATATACCAGTTTTACACCTCCTCGTTAGCTAAATATGAGATAGAGACCATTGTAGGTTTTGTGAGCATTATTGACCTGACGTCAGAATCTTGTACATGCAAATGAGCCAATATCTGCCCCTAAATCGCCCACTAAGGGTACATTAAATATGTAAAAAAAACACACACAAACACACACACACCAAGACCAAGAGATTGCCAACTCGCTCCGGGCATTCAGAGGCAGAGCTGACAGCCTGGGGAAGTCAAGACATGCCATTGTCAAAAATCAGAGATTGTTCTTCAAAAACCAAAGTGGCTTCCTCTAAATCCAAATTATGCTGAAGACAGCATGAGCTCGGTGTTTATGGTGGAGGAACAGCGTATACAAATATAAAATATTTGAAAAATCTGACATTGTGTATTGTCTCTTCCATCATGTATCATTCAGGGTTGATGCGTGACACAAACAACTCCACAAATAAACGAGAGACCTCCCGCTGTGTTGGGTTAATTTAAATAACAACCGGAAAGTTAGTTGCTGTACCTGTCGTAAGGAGGCGGCGAAGGCATCATGGGAACTGTTGAGGCGTGTTCTGAACTGGGAGCAGATGCTCTTAGCCAGCTTGGCAGCGCTCAGGCTTTCTATGGCATCCTGGGCCACCTTTCTCTTCCATTCTGGAGTGATGGCAGGAGGGTTCACAAACGTTATCCTCTGGATGATCTGCAGACAGAGAGAAGAAGAGTAACAGTGGAAGATGGAGTAAACGTGAACATACAGGGCCTTGTATCTGGGAGTATTGGGTTCTAAAACTCAAATCTTTGGGATTTGAATTAAAATGATTATTAAGGAGTTAAATATTGGAACAATGGAGCGTGAGATTGGTCGGACGATCAGAGCAGCGGGGGCGGTGTTGCATTCGCTTCACCGCACCGTTGTGACGAAAAGAGAGCTGAGCCGGAAGACAAAGCTCTCGATCTACCGGTCAATCTTTGTTCCTACCCTCACCTATGGTCATGAAAGCTGGGTCATGACCGAAAGAACAAATTCGCGGGTACAAGCGGCTGAAATGGGTTTTCTCAGAAAGGTGGCTGGCCTCTCCCTTAGGGATAGGGTGAGAAGCTCAGTTATCCGAGAGGAACTCGGAGTAGAGCCGCTGCTCCTTTGCGTAGAAAGTTGCCCGGGAAAGGAAAGTTTGGGGTCCCCTGCTAGAGCTGCTACCCCCGCGACCCGACCCCGGATAAGCGGTTGAAGATGAGATGAGAGTTAAATATTAAAGATATTTTAATCTGAGTTAGTATACACATTGGTTACACCAACCAACTCTGGGAATTGTTTCTGGTGATGGAGGTCAAACTTCGGAAAAAAATATCTGAATGGGCCAATAAATGTTGAATTGCTGCATCTCTAGTAAAGGTGTTTTAGGGTTAAATCTTATCTTTAGGAAATGAAAATGGGATTCAAATTTATTCAATTAATTTCGTCAAGAACGTTCCAGATATTTGCCGTGAAACTTAGTTTCTATGGCAGCATGTGGTCTTTTCTAAACACACCCATGTCATCTCTCAAGTTAAACCTTGTCTCATCTGTCCAAAATTTGACAAGAAAAAAAAACATTGCACAATTTTACTACATACAATATTTGCAGCCCGGCAACGTGAATCAAGGCCTCAATTGTGAATTGCAAAATCCGACACATTCCGTGAATTCCTACAGCTCCACTTCCTTACCTGTTTGATCTGCTCCCACACAAGTCTTGTAACAGACGATCCTGAATGAATTGTCACTTCCACGTGATAGGCGGCATTGAGAATCTGACAAAGACAGGACGGCGAGAAAACAGAACAAGACGTTATTGTTTCACCTGGAGCCTCGGAGGGGAACGGGTGAGAGAACACAGACACACAAATATCGTTTATGGGGAAAAACACAAAAAAGTAGTCTGACAAACAGTATCATTTATCAGACTTCTGCAAAAGCATTACACGCACCTGTTTGAGGTGGTTAGAGGTAACGTTGTGAACAGAGGACTCCATGGTGGACTTCTCAAGGCTGTTGAGACAGCGCTCCAGGGTGCCCACAAAGCTCTCTCTCAGGTAGTCCACAGAGCTGACCAACTTGTTGGCTACTGCCTGGTTCAACCTGGCCACTATGAGCTCCTGGATCTGGTTGATGCACGATTTGATGTCCTTCGAGGTTACAGGCTCGCCATTTGTTGCCACTATGACATCTGTGAGGTTGGAAACAGACACCAAAACAGGGACAGAATCTTAAAGTCAAACACATGTTTGCTTTTGTTCAAAATCCTTCGAGTAATTGTCCTGTTTTGACAATCTTAATTATTACTTATGTTGTATTTTAAACGAATAGCTATTTTTAAGAATACACTTTTAATTTGATTTGACTAGTAAGTAGTCTGACCCAGAGAAAGTCTGACTCACCATTAATAACTAAGTACAGTACATTTACTGTCAATTTTAAACTTGCCACAGCCCTGGGTGGCAGTTCAAATGTCCTTAGATTTGTGCTAAACGTGCCAAAGCCCTGGGTGGCAGTTCAAATGTCCTTAGATTTGTGCTAAACTTGCCACAGCACTGGTCTGTAAGCTGAGAGGAAAAGGGGAAAGTATGAGTCATAGGCTACAAAGAGGAAGTAGAGTTGGGTGGAAGAGGCAAAATCCGAAGGTACAACGGCAGAAAGAGTTAGCAGCGGAAAACACCCGTCCCCCCACCGCGAATTTCAGGATACACCGGACAGCTGTTATTGTCATCTGGATTGCAGGCTTCGCATTTGGAGTCGACTGACAACACAGACTAAAAATCTGGCAACGCCAGTCAAGTTAGCCCATAATGCAAATATCAGAATAGGTGAAAGAAATAAGGCAAAACAATTGGCAGGCCAAAACCAAAAATTTGGCACAAGAAGAAACCAATCACTGATCCGCTCAGTAACGGCCAAGGTGCTTTAACCACTGGGTTACCAATGCCAACCTTTAATTTTTCGATAAACCTTAAGTGGTGTTCTAATGTTGTGTCAACCTGGTTGGTACATAGAACGTCCTATTGTTTCTCAGTTTACACTTTATTTCACAAGCAGGTTGGTTTTACTAAATGAAGGACCAATATTTGGGGACCAGGCAGTTTGGAAGATATTTGAAGAAATTGGAGTATACCCATCATCCCAGAAGAAACACTGGTTCAGTTGTCTCATACTGATCTGAGACCTGGTTCCCTCGACCTGCATCTACCATAACAGGGATAACTATATTAAGTTAAATATAATTACAGTTGAACATTCATGTGAAATGTTTTGTCAGTATATTGGGTACACCCCATCCTATTAACTACAATGGGAAGCTTCTACAGGACTGTGTGCATCGTGACAACGGCTTGCTACAGTGATCATCCAAAATGAGCGCCACTGTTAACGAGGTTGACGAACAATAAACAGACCCGAGTTATTCTGCCGTTTTAGCACAGCAGTGTGTCCTGACAATATACAACATGAGTGTCTGTAAGTGCATCCACATATGAACGGAGCTTGATCCATTCCCAACAGCCACAGTTAGCCGAGTATATTGTGTAACAGAGAGCTGCATAGATGCTCAGAAACACAACCGCCTGCTGACAGTCAATGTGTTCAGCAGCTCCCAGGTGAACCTACTGAGGAAGACAATAAACCGTTGCCTGTAGCGTGAAGCGTAAAGCTGAAAACTACAAAGAGCCCAAAAAGAGGATGTGGTAGAGAGACAAAACAGTCTAAAGAGAACTGTTCAGGCCACACAGACAGAATCCGTTGGCTCACTAATGAAGGGCCACAGGACAATCGTAACAGAAGAAGGGCTGCAACTAACGATTATTTTTACAATCGATTAATCTGTCGATTTTTTTCGGATTAATTGATGAATCGGATAAAAACTAAAAAGCATTAATATCCAACCGTTTACTGAAAAACCGAACTGACAGTGCAAAAAATGTTCAGGTAGTGCACAAACAAGTTGCTCCTTGAACATCCCTGAGCTAAAAATAATAAATAGTGCACAACAATGATTATTTTTATTAAGGACCTGTCAAAACAATAAATAATTTATAAAAAAATTAAGAAAAATACAATTCAGAAAACTTAAGGATTTGTTTGAACGTCAGAATTTATTCACTACACTCACAGACACACACAGTCACAAACTCTCACTCACAGACTCACACACAAACTCTCCGCATCAAGGACTCCAACGTGTTTCCGTTTAAGGTGCCGTATCATCATGTATTTAGTGTGAAATGCTCCCACACCTTGGATGACTTCGGTCGAACTGATTTTGCCGACTCCCGACATCAAAACAACGTTACGGCTCCGCACCGCACTCAACTCAAGTGCTTTTATCTCCGTGACTGAGTGGCGTGTCGTGCGACACAGCGTGTCGATAATGAAAGTCATTGCAAACTTTTTTAATTATCGATTTTATCGATTCGTTGTTGCAGCCCTAAACAGAAGGGCCACAGGCATGCAAAGTTCAGTGGTTTAACTAAAGTAGTATTTTGTGAACAAGAAGTACTGCCGATTGGACACATCGTCAGAACTACCACCCATGCCAAACTCAAACGTACGTGACCAAAACTCCCAAGCGCTTTGAGATGAAAGAGTCAAGAAATAAAGACAAACAAGCTGTCTGATACAACAGATCAAATAGAACAACAACCAAATCTTGTTTCTGGACCAACACAGTGAGACATGGGCACAGTGGACACACAGCTGAATAAATTAACCATTTTACAGACCTTAGTTTTGAACTTTGACCTGCGTTGGACGGTGTACCTGTAAACTCCATGTTGGCAGCGTCCTCCAGCAGCTGCTCCTTCATGCAGCTCAACGTCTCCACGATCATCTCCTTCAGCTCCTCTTGCTTCCGGTTGGCGATTGCCATGAGGGAGGTGAACAGCTCTCCTTCCTTCTCCCGTGTGTACTCCAGACGCCGTGGTGTAATCTGCAAGTCCCTCTGCATGTCAAATGCCTGCAGCCAGGGAGCAGAGGGGAAGTCAATATTAGACACTGGTACCCACACAGCCACACTCATTCTGGTCACCCATTCAAAAGGTTAAATTCTGTCCACTATGTTGCAGTGAATGCAGTGCCCTGGATACAGTGATTGGCCACCTTGGTGAAGACCCCCCCCCACACAAAACAAACTACACTTTTTATATTGTTATTCATTTTGATTGTACAAGAACAAAAATAACATAAAGAACTTTTCTTGCAATAAGACATTAATTGCAAAGAGCGTTGCATTTGAATAAATTAAACAGAGTGGTAAAAAATTCCTTAAGGACACTGCTGACCTGGTTAATGAAGAGGTCCAGACAACGGCAATGCACTTTGTTGAGCAGGTTAGCAGCCTCCACCTGTTGGTTGTGGAGCACCTGGCGGGCGAAGGGCACCAGGAGGCGGTGTAACCTCTCAAAGGCCTCCCCCAGGACGCTCTGGGGCTTGGAGGCGTGGCTGGGAGTCTGGGAGGGGGCTCCGCAGGCACAGTTCCCCGTGGGGGGGCTGAGGAAGCCGAGGGACAACAGCTGCTTCAATAGGGGGCTCTTCTCCTTCTCCGAACGTCGACTGTGTTCGTGGGAGTCCTCAGGCAGGGCGCCATGCACGCGGACAAAGCAAATGGGGAAGGAGAGCATCTCTTTGACTTTCTTCAGCTCGGACACCTGCTCAGCTGTGAGGGTTTCCTGGTTGAGGGCGTAGAGCATGATGGGAACCACGTTACGTGTGCAGTCCTCCAGAGCGTCCTCAATGGGCTGGACACTGGGACACGGCACCACCATGATTTTCGCCTCCTGACAGTGCAGAGAACATACTTCAGTGATTCTTATGTTGAGTAAACATGTAGAGGACCGCAGTATTTCCATTGGATTGCAGATGTACCATTACCACCTTAGTAATAAGTGAGCTACATTATTGTGTCGGTAGAGACAAGATGCAGGTTAAAAACTCAAAAGCAGAAGAGGCAGATGTAAAGTGGTGCCAGTGCCCTCCCTATAACCACAACCAGACCGGGCAGAAGTAATATGTGGTGCCAGTGCCCTCCCTAAAAACACAACCAGACCGGGCAGAAGTAATATGTGGTGCCAGTGCCCTCCCTAAAAACACAACCAGACCAGGCAGAAGTAATATGTGGTGCCAGTGCCCTCCCTAAAAACACAACCAGACCGGGCAGAAGTAATATGTGGTGCCAGTGCCCTACCTATAAACAAAACCAGACCGGGCAGAAGTAATATGTGGTGCCAGTGCCCTACCTATAAACACAACCAGACCGGGCAGAAGTAATATTTGGTGCCAGTGCCCTACCTATAAACAAAACCAGACCGGGCAGAAGTAATATGTGGTGCCAGTGCCCTACCTATAAACACAACCAGACCGGGCAGAAGTAATATGTGGTGCCAGTGCCCTCCCTAAAAACACAACCAGACCGGGCAGGTCATGGGAAAGGGTATGGAAGGGCGAGAAAACATTTTCACTTCACGATTGATGAGTTATATAGTAACAGCCACAGAAATAGAACGAGAGCACGAGAGGGAAGTAGGGAGAGAAATAAGTGGCAGATGGAGTAAAGGGAGCGAGGAGGCAGTGGGGGTGGAGGTGGGGGCAGAGGGCAAAGGGGAGAAGGAGAATAACGAACAGCCACACAAAGGAGACAGTCAGTACCGTCTCCAAGAAACAAGAGCTGTGGTCCACTGAGCAGTCTCTCTGGAACAAAGATAGCCTGAAAACATTTCTTCTTAACCAAGAACTAAACCATTGAACGTTGCCTTAATGCTTTCAATTTCCATATCAGTCAAATATCTGTTGGCTAACTTGAAAACAATTTATTGCCCTATTGCATAGAGAATTTGAGTTTCAACCCACAATCTGTATGCGTTTATTTTTAGCGTAAAACATTTTCTAGATACAGAAACAACAGCTAACATGCTGTGAACCGTCAAATCTTCCTAATTGATAGTGTTGTCAATTGAACTAGTAGTACACTCCAATATAAGCCAACAGACACGCTACGCTAAAGATTTATCGAGTCATTGAAAACAAGCAGAACGTTCTACCCTAGTGACACATCTATAGACTACAAGGAACATGGCCTTATGTATCACCGTACGGCTAATCTGACCAGAGGAGTGTGGAGCCCAGAGGACAGGAGAGAGAGGTAATTAACAAGTTAGCGTGTTCACCTCCTGGTCCGACCGAAGCGGGGGTGCGGTAATACTCCCATGGTTGTGTGAATGTCACATTGAGCTGAGACCTGCTTCCCTGCCTGATTTTACCAACACAGCGTTAGCTACAGCAGCTGCGTCCACCTCTCTGAACCTCACAAAAACAGATTAGCCCACACTGGCACGTGCCTTATCAAGACAACATTAATCAGGAGGCAAATGATTTGTTAAACAATAGAAACAACTGCCGGGAAACATTGCCTGACTTCAATTTGAACAGGAGCGACTCCACTTCATGTGTGGAGATATTAACAGAATCACATATTGACTTGAATTGCCTCAATCACTAATGCATTTCTACTCCGCATCCGGCCTCAGATATTAAAAACAGGGGCAAAGCAAACGGGGCAAAGCCTAAAGACAGGGCAACCTGACGTGAGCCATTAATGCTCCAAATCCACATGAAGAACTTGCCAGCGGAATGTATTTGGCAAAAACAAATATATGTAAACAAGAACAAATGCAAACCATTTGGGCTAAACAGTGGCCTCAGGCACAGCAAGGTATCGCAGAAAAAAGGTTTTAGATGCATTTGCCTTATGTGCCTCAGTCATGTGAATCACACCAGACCAGGGCCATTACATAAGAGGGGGGGTTGGCGACCTACATGGCAGGCGGGACCAGCTAGCGCGTACGTCTGAGGGGTGTCTGGGCCCTGCCTTCCATGGCAAACTGCTAAGCGAAGCCTTTGTTAGAAGGATTAAGCGGTGCTTTTCCCTACTCGCACGTGACAACAAGCGAGCACAGTTCTCCACCCACAAAGGCAATGGTGGTTTAGTGGAGTCAGATGGACTGTGTCTGTCCACCTGGTGGTTAAGTGGAGTCAGATGGACTGTGTGTCTGTCCACCTGGTGGTTTAGTGGAGTCAGATGGACTGTGTCTGTCCACCTGGTGGTTTAGTGGAGTCAGATGGACTGTGTGTCTGTCCACCTGGTGGTTAAGTGGAGTCAGATGGACTGTGTGTCTGTCCACCTGGTGGTTTAGTGGAGTCAGATGGACTGTGTGTCTGTCCACCTGGTGGTTTAGTGGAGTCAGATGGACTGTGTGTCTGTCCACCTGGTGGTTTAGTGGAGTCAGATGGACTGTGTGTCTGTCCACCTGGTGGTTAAGTGGAGTCAGATGGACTGTGTGTCTGTCCACCTGGTGGTTTAGTGGAGTCAGATGGACTGTGTGTCTGTCCACCTGGTGGTTTAGTGGAGTCAGATGGACTGTGTGTCTGTCCACCTGGTGGTTTAGTGGAGTCAGATGGACTGTGTGTCTGTCCACCTGGTGGTTAAGTGGAGTCAGATGGACTGTGTGTCTGTCCACCTGGTGGTTTAGTGGAGTCAGATGGACTGTGTGTCTGTCCACCTGGTGGTTAAGTGGAGTCAGATGGACTGTGTGTCTGTCCACCTGGTGGTTTAGTGGAGTCAGATGGACTGTGTGTCTGTCCACCTGGTGGTTAAGTGGAGTCAGATGGACTGTGTGTCTGTCCACCTGGTGGTTAAGTGGAGTCAGATGGACTGTGTGTCTGTCCACCTGGTGGTTTAGTGGAGTCAGATGGACTGTGTGTCTGTCCACCTGGTGGTTAAGTGGAGTCAGATGGACTGTGTGTCTGTCCACCTGGTGGTTAAGTGGAGTCAGATGGACTGTGTGTCTGTCCACCTGGTGGTTTAGTGGAGTCAGATGGACTGTGTGTCTGTCCACCTGGTGGTTTAGTGGAGTCAGATGGACTGTGTCTGTCCACCTGGTGGTTAAGTGGAGTCAGATGGACTGTGTGTCTGTCCACCTGGTGGTTAAGTGGAGTCAGATGGACTGTGTGTCTGTCCACCTGGTGGTTAAGTGGAGTCAGATGGACTGTGTGTCTGTCCACCTGGTGGTTTAGTGGAGTCAGATGGACTGTGTGTCTGTCCACCTGGTGGTTAAGTGGAGTCAGATGGACTGTGTGTCTGTCCACCTGGTGGTTTAGTGGAGTCAGATGGACTGTGTGTCTGTCCACCTGGTGGTTTAGTGGAGTCAGATGGACTGTGTGTCTGTCCACCTGGTGGTTTAGTGGAGTCAGATGGACTGTGTGTCTGTCCACCTGGTGGTTTAGTGGAGTCAGATGGACTGTGTGTCTGTCCACCTGGTGGTTTAGTGGTGTCAGATGGACTGTGTGTCTGTCCACCTGGTGGTTTAGTGGAGTCAGATGGACTGTGTGTCTGTCCACCTGGTGGTTAAGTGGAGTCAGATGGACTGTGTGTCTGTCCACCTGGTGGTTTAGTGGAGTCAGATGGACTGTGTGTCTGTCCACCTGGTGGTTAAGTGGAGTCAGATGGACTGTGTGTCTGTCCACCTGGTGGTTAAGTGGAGTCAGATGGACTGTGTGTCTGTCCACCTGGTGGTTAAGTGGAGTCAGATGGACTGTGTGTCTGTCCACCTGGTGGAGTGATAAATGTTTATTTTGCATATAAACTGATTAGGTGCAACAGTTAATTACAGTTAATTAGTATTTCATAGGTAATTTCATGAAGCATTCATAAATTCCCTCCGCTATGCCTTTTTTGTTCCAAAGCCCTAAACTGGCACAACTGAGCAATTGAAATCGTGTGTTAGTTATGATTTAAATTAAACATTAATTAAATCTAGTTATATATGCAGATCACAGAAAAGTCTGCTTCCTGGGGGGTGTGACCAATTCAAATGAATTATTCAAAGGATATATTGCAGTCCAAAATGCTCCATTGACCCTGACCAAATAGAGTAACTTCACATCTCAGTGTCCTGGTCCCACAGAGAGAGCAGTAAAACAGGCCCCTGAGAGAAAGCAAAGACTAACATGGAGAACAACCTCTAATCTGTGTGTCAGCTAAGCCATGTGTGAGAGAAATGTTTCCATCCTGGAAACTACCTTTAAAGTTCCCATAACAAAGAGAATGAACACGTCATCAGCAGGACAACACAAAGAAAATCTGCACAGAAACAGGCACTGCTACAATGTATCCTCTCACAATGAACATACCAAACAGCTACGAAGGTAAACCCTAGCAGTGGGTGTCAGGGTTATAGTGTGTGTACCTGTAGCAGATGTCAGGGTTATAGTGTGTGTACCTGTAGCAGATGTCAGGGTTATAGTGTGTGTACCTGTAGCAGAGGATGCCAGAATTATAGTGTGTGTACCTGTAGCAGCGAGTGCCAGGGTTATAGTGTGTGTACCTGTAACAGTGGGTGCCAGAATTATAGTGTGTGTACCTGTAGCAGATGTCAGGGTTATAGTGTGTGTACCTGTAGCAGATGTCAGGGTTATAGTGTGTGTACCTGTAACAGTGGGTGCCAGGGTTATAGTGTGTGTACCTGTAGCAGATGTCAGGGTTATAGTGTGTATGTGTACCTGTAGCAGATGTCAGGGTTATAGTGTGTATGTGTACCTGTAGCAGATGTCAGGGTTATAGTGTGTGTACCTGTAGCAGATGTCAGGGTTATAGTGTGTGTACCTGTAGCAGATGTCAGGGTTATAGTGTGTATGTGTACCTGTAGCAGATGTCAGGGTTATAGTGTGTATGTGTACCTGTAGCAGCGAGTGCCAGGGTTATAGTGTGTATGTGTACCTGTAGCAGCGAGTGCCAGGGTTATAGTGTGTATGTGTACCTGTAGCAGCGGATGCCAGGGTTATAGTGTGTATGTGTACCTGTAGCAGCGGATGCCAGAATTATAGTGTGTATGTGTACCTGTAGCAGATGTCAGGGTTATAGTGTGTGTACCTGTAGCAGATGTCAGGGTTATAGTGTGTGTACCTGTAGCAGAGGATGCCAGTGTTATAGTGTGTATGTGTACCTGTAGCAGATGTCAGGGTTATAGTGTGTGTACCTGTAGCAGATGTCAGGGTTATAGTGTGTGTACCTGTAGCAGCGAGTGCCAGGGTTATAGTGTGTATGTGTACCTGTAGCAGCGAGTGCCAGGGTTATAGTGTGTATGTGTACCTGTAGCAGCGGATGATGCAGGGTGATCTCAAGTTCAGCTAGCCTGTGGGCAGGGTCCTCACACTCCTCCTGGATCTCTAGATCCTCCCGGGGCACGGTATCCCAGCGCCCACAGTGGGCTGCCAGCTGGTGTACCAGCTCGTACTGACCAGGCAGCGCCAGACTGAGCCGTGTTTGACGCCCATGGGTAAAGCACAGCTTTCTCCGCTTGCAGGCAGTGCCCTGGACACCTTCACAGACCTCGCCGGCCTCAGGCCCCAGGGGCAGGAGACGCTCCCCAAGGAGGGAGTTGAGAAGCTGGTAGCGCGCTGCACAGTCCTGGCCGAGCACCAGGACATAGGGGGCGCTACTAACGCTGTACTGCAGGGACTCCTCCTCATCACGGGGGAAGGAGATACAGCTAAGCTGTGCTAGAAGGAGAAGGGAGAAAAACATGTAGGTGTGGAAAACAGAATAGGCAATAGTGCCGGAAGACAAAGAAGCATTCAAGCCTTTTGTGTTCTTACAAAAACGGAAAATAATCCTATTTTTCAAGGAACCAGGCCAAAAACAATTGCACATGTGAATAATACAATGTGACGTTATATCGCACAACTCTGTGAGTGCAAATTCGAATGGATTGGCTTAAAATACACTGTTACAGTTAACTGAACCTGTGACCCGCCACCTCTGGCATAGCGAATGCCTAAGGAAGTATGTATTGTGTTGGCAACTTCAATTCCTTTCCTTTCCTTAGCCACCTCTACGGCGACCCATACTAACAGCACGTCCAATGTGTTCTGGTTCGTCACAGGAAGTGGTCCTAGTCCTCCACGATGCTGAGTCACAGTCTACAGCAGTGATACAACAGACAAAGACCAGGTCACCATTGCACTACTACGTTTCCTCTACTCCCTGCCCACCCATTTTCCCCCTCTCGCGCTCTTTTTCTTCGCCCTGTCCTTCTGTTAATCTAGTATTACCCTGCCCTGTTTCTGGCAGAAACACTTTTTTCAAAGCAACCATTAATGTTATGAGTGACACCCAAAGAACCCTAAACAAATGAATACCAACTTTACTTTTGACTTGCTTACGGAGGGAAAACTGTTTTAATAAAAATTAGGTCAATTAATACATTCACGTCAGCTTAGACCAACGAGCTGTTCATCTAGCACGATGGTTCCCAAACATTTTCAGTTATTGTACCACCTACAGATTTTGCTCTCTGCCTGAAGTAACCCCTCGTGTAAACTTCACTGGTAAGCCCACGGTGACGTAAGTGTTCTTATGAACCCCCTGTGGAGAGCCAAAGTACCCCTGTTTAGGAACCACTGATCTAGCACAACTGAAAAGATTCCTCTTTGGTTTGAAGCAGGTCACCTGGCATGACAACTGCAGTTCTTCGGTTTATTAGTCTTAGGTCTGAAAGACAAGTGTGTAGGCTTAGATAACAAACAATACCATTGCTTTTCTTCCATTAAATGTATGAATATAAATGCATTAGAGTTCGCATGTTGATTTAGTGGAGACCCTAACCCCAACAAACATGCCTTAGTGCGCAGCACGGTTGGTCTTGAATGACAGCCTTATTAGACCAGGGCTGATAAGATATTGCATGTCCTTAACAGGCACATGAGAATCACACTTAACCACATCTCAGCACCCCACGTCAAGGTCAGGAGATGCCCCGAGGAACAAAAGCAAAAAGTGCAGGTTTGAACATGGAATGAAGATGGCTTCCAGATACACGTCTACACATCTTCCCATATAGATATACTGTCCGTTTCACTTTCATTCATAATCTGCGTGTTCAGTTACGTCTTAAGCTTGATTCTCGGCATATTTGTCAGATTATAGTTCGCAACAGGCCGCTTTAACTGGTCCTAATCTCTTCATTCCCACCCATCTAAATCCTATTTAATGCATTTTCTACAGTCAACGTGTTAGCAAGGAAATCGCTTTCCACCAGAGTACATACTTTTTCGCAGTGAGGAAATAAGCCATTCAGAAGAAAGTTTGCTAATAGGAATAAATCTGTTTATGCCAAGCGCTCACTTTAACATGGAATGAGTACAGGTCAGAATCCTGAGGGCTCTTTTGGGAAAGCCTGCAAATCAGGGGAATTAGCCGACTAATCCAAATTTTGAAGTGCACTGAGTATTACACTGTACCTAACCTACTCCATCTGGAATAGTCACAATCAGAAGGAATTTCACTCCAACTAGAAATAGAATCACATATATTCCCAGGGTTTTGGTTTAAAATGTGTGGTGGTGCATAAGTCTGGAGCCTATAAAGACATTACATCAAAAGCTTGTGGAGTCGCTCACAATAGGGGCAAAGTCTGTAGAATGTACAAATAATCAGATAAGGCAATGGTTGGTAACAGTTGGTGCATGACCACATGGTAGTAATTCACCAGGGATGAAAGTAAGCACTGAGATGTGTGTCACGGTGTGACCACTCCACTGAATTCAACAGGGCCTAGTGATCGATGCATGTTAGAAAAATAATTACACTTTCTGAGGAATGTTTATGTGATGATGACGCGCAGAACAACAACAGTATACTAATTATTGCATGGGTGCAAACCCCTGAACAGGTGATGGCTCTTACCTGCCTCCAGGGCGGTTTCCTCCGTGCTTGCGGCGGACGCGCACGCATTACTGTAGTTCTGCTTTATTTCCCGAAAGAACGTGTTGGTCTCCTTCAGATTCTTTTTCAGCTGTATCGAGTGTTTATTGTAGCTGCTGAAGATCCGGGTCAGTTCTCGGGCTAAAGGAGTCACTTTCTGCACATTTCCCCCACCTCCCCCCTCCATAGCAGACACCGGGTATACCGATCCGACAGAGGCACCACAAACTGGAGATTGTTCTTCACTGTTACCTCCTGGTATAACCCGAACCCAATATGGTATCCGATATTCTTCAAGTGTTAATTTCCATTGAAAGTGCGCTGACAGTGAGATAGTGTGTGTGCTTTAGCGTCAATAATCCCAACTGTTCTTCAACGATCTGCGTCGCACATGTTGTTTCCTAGACGTCCAGGGAGTGCCTCCGTTATGGATTTGACACAGACGCACTATATAGTAAAAAAATAAATGTCCACGCTGAATCAACGGGACAGTGTTTCATGCAATAGCCCGGTGCGACTGTTCTACCACTCAACAACAGCAGCTTGTTTGCTGGTAAAATCCCTGCAAAATCACGGCATCACCGTCCATACACATATAAACAAAACGCACGCGCGTCTCACGCTTTAAAACGAATACAGTTTGATAACAACACGTTTCTTATCACGTAGACGAAGTGTGCATTACCGAGCTAACGTTCAATACAGTCGTGTTTACCAGCGTGTTCTCTCTCGTTTAGATTAGTGTCTCAGTCAGGGAGGGTTATTGCATCGAGACGGCCAGCGTTAGCCAGCTAGCTCCCGGACGTGCTACTACTAGCCCTCACCCTCCTATCGTAGCGAGCCAGCCAAGCATCGTACTCCATGTTAATAACAACAATAGTATGTTTCAGGACTGCAGCACCCGCATTAGTCCACTTGGCGTGGTCGTTTGCGCACTCCCGGAACTTCTCCCCAATGTTTAGTCTAGTTCAGTGGAAAAAAGCGACTCCTGTAGCTGTTGGCTAGTCCGAGATGTCGGTGAGATTGGTAGCCAGCTAGCTAGTTGTAGCTACCTAGACCAGCTCGCGCTTTGCCCGAGCCAGTCAACATAGTTGTTGTGATGATGCAGAATGAATATATTGACATGTCAGCCGCTGCGCTTCAAAGTCTTCAATCACTGTTTTTGCAGAATAATATGTTGCCATCACACGAATGGGGATTTCAAATGTATATGTTCCAGGTCCAGCGTTTCCATCGAAATCCCTTTGGCAACATGATGCCTGGACAGCCAACAATATGTACAGTAAGCAAGCTACAAAACGAGAATTCATTGCTTTTACCTGATACTTCTAAATAAAAGTCTCTCGTTTTAAGTAATGAAATTGGGATAAAGAAACATTTAACACGTTAGACATTTTGATTATGCTAAACATTATTCTATGTTTGGTTGTTGTTATATTATTATATGTTAATTTTGGAAGAAAAAAAAATCACTCTTAACGTATAAAAGCTTCATTGCATTGACATCACTAATATCGACTGACTTGAACATACACAAAATATTGGACTGTACAGCCTAAGCTAAAAAAAAATTAACTATGAAGAGTTAACTCACATACAAACGTCTTATTTCTTAGGTCTTTGAATAAAAAGCCACATTAAGGATTTTGCGCGATATGTTTATTGAACATATATATTTGACTGTACATCTTAAGATAACGATTGTTCACCCATAAAATGGGGTAACAAGTTACAGGTGACAGAAGCAATAACACAGTGGGAAGTTTAAAAACTAGCTTCTTAGCTCTTACTATAAGTATTAAAATAGCTAGCCACAATAAGTATTGTGCCCATTACGAATATTAAATAGATACATGTGGACCATGACATTTGTAATTTAGTTGCTCAGTGTTATTAATCCAAATACTAATATCTGTAGGTACCTGATATACATTTACATTGGGTTTTCATTTTTTTCATCAAAACATAATTATGCATAATTATTTAAAAACAGTTCAACATTAATATTTTGGAAGGCAAAACAAGCAAAAGCTAAGAAATCACTATTTTAGCTTATTCAAACAAATTAAAATAATCGGAAAGGCCTATGTGATTGTGTCTTTCCAAGTAAAAGTCTAATGTGAAGTGAGACCCAATAACGATGAAGTTTGCTGTTGGCTTGTAAATGGAAAGGCACAAACAAAAAATTATGCAATTGGATACATTACAAAAAGTGGAATCATGTAATATTGCGTAAGAAAGAAAAATAAATACCGTTGACGAAAAAGGCTGTAACATCATACTTTTCATTCAAAATAAAAGTTCTGCTAGCAAGATCATCACAACAAAAATACATGAAAATGAATGAGTGCCTTTTTCTATCCCACCCTATCTCAAAACCTTCACTGCGGCCTCCCTTGCCGAGCAAATTGCCGAGCAGAGCTAACTTGTCTTTTGACGACACAATTATAGTTAAGTAATTCAGCAGACAGTCTAATTCAGTGCAGCTTAAAGTAGTAAATATGAGTGCACACTTTTAAAAATATTTTGGAGAAGAGAAAGAGGACACAATCCCTTTTCCACTATCATTATGAGCTAGCAGGTCCACTTTAAAACACATCTATAAGGCATATGTGTTTGGTATCAGTCACTTTACTGGTCTGTTACAGAACAGAATACTGGATCTTCTCACACGATACTGGCTCTTTAATAATAACAGACATTCACACCAGAAATCTACACAAACTGTCTTCCTACCCTTCAAGCCCGTTTCCTTCCATCCAATCTTTTCACCTATTCTAAAACCAACACAACTTTACTCCTGAACATTGATTCTTGATTCTTTGTGCTTTATACCAGCAATTAGATTACGACTCTGGCGGTATTATTAAAGAAAACAACAACTCCATTTACCCCAGGGTCGTGCACAGACCTTTAGAAATGTTCAAAATGGGCTCCTCCTGATTTATTCAGACAGCAGAATAGATGTTGTTTTGCAAATACTTATTTGAAAAAATCTAATCTTTAAATAATGGTTCTCCACAGAGTTTATACCAACAATGTTGTCTAAGAGTAGAATGTTGTAACATCTTATAAAAACATTGTAGTCAGAGAGTAGTACATAACACCTATATATACAGCTGCGCTGCCTAAATTATAGTGTACACTGTCCATCACAGTCAGCTCTGTAATATTTACACACATTTCAGAACCATATCTCATATTGGATAAGTTTGACTTTGGTAAAACACCCAGTCAACCTGTAGTTGCATCATAACAGATCTTAGTGGAGGACTTTGAAACCATTATCAAGTGAGCCACATCAGCCAACCAGTCGGTCTCATAGTATTAAACATTAATATGACAATGTCCCACAGACTGAGATCCTTTTCCCACATGCATAGGCGTCAACGTTGTTAGTAAAGGATATATAAATCCATAACAATTAACACATACCATTGATTAAGATTTAGATATGTAAGATTGGGCATGAGTGATGTTGTTTAATATTTATACCTACAGAAGGCTTCAGTGAAGTGTGTTGTGGGCCGGATCTAGACGGGGGGGCTAGATTGTTTATCCCTGCTCTGTAGGTAAAGCTGCAACGTCCGATATGAGTATTCAATGCACACAATAGGTCAATAGGTCCAATGCCTGAATAACAGCTGTGGTGCTACCGAGTCTGAAAACTCTAAATTATTGAGTTGTGTTGGTATCACTGAAAAAGTGACACAATCAGCTTTTCAACAGAGTGGGAACCGGTGGTAGCTGAGTTTCTGCACACAGGTGCTATTTTCACTAGTCACTTTAACCTTTAACCCTGTGATTCTAGGCAAGCTTCAGTGGGTTATGGGATTGTTGTGCGGTGGACTAATCTCTTAGACGTTTTCCGTATGTCATAGGTATGTACTACAGGTCGATAATTGTTCAGACACAGCACCTTTATTTTTTATGATACTGGACAAATTATTGAGCATTTGATACAGACAGGAACTGTGCATTAATCTAGTGACATTGAATACATCTGTTCACTTCCTGTATTGTGTTGACAAGGTCTAGGGGAAGGGGGGTTTCTGGGAAGAGGGTGAGGTACACCAGAAATGTGCTGCAGGTTAGAGATGAATGCCTGTGAAGTCTTTACTGGTAAGTATTATAAAGCAATGTGTTAATTTCACTGAGTGAGGAGACTTTGAGTTGAGAGATGCTGAAGATGCTGGTCTCTACCTTTTTTCCACCAGTAGAAATATGTTAGGGAAAGTAAGAAAAATACGTTGATCACAGCAAAACAGAATGAGTGGACAATCACACTTTCACAGGAGAGCATTTGGTGTTACTCTACTTTGTTAAGTAAAAATATACTACTGTCTATTCAATATTATGTTTATGTTAAAGACATGCAGTGATAAAAATAAATAATGCAGTACATGCGCATGTGGCCTCTACTGCTAGACCCGCCTGGACTAACCGAGGCCACATTATTAAAGGGCTCTCTCTAGCGGCTAATGCAGTATGCGTTGGTCTCATTATTTAAAGGGCTCCCTCTAGCGGCTAATGCAGTATGCCTTGGTCTCATTATTCAAATGCACCACTTGATGGTGTCCGTCCTCTTTGTGGAATTTACAAGCAGCCCAAAATGTAACTACAAAGTCGAAGGGCTTAGTGAGTTAAATGTCAATGTAATGTTGGTAATTGCATACTCTCACTCCGTTTATGTGACCCTAATACTAATAGAAAACAATATGCATTTTCTGTGCCCTTGGATAGTAGAGAAATCAACGTATGGACCTTGGTTTCCAAAGCACCATGTGACCAGATATTAGGTATTTCCATTCGCCCGACTATATTACTTTACTTTCTCGCGTCCATTTTACCTATCACTTTAATGTCACGGTCAATTGGTTAAGAATTTCTACCTTGACTATCCCCCTTCCAGAAGGATATATGAGGAAATTAACCGAGAAGGTGTCCGCTTTGAAACTAAACTCACCTTTTTAACTGGTAAACACGCCCCCTGACAACAAGACAAGACAACCCCCAAGGCAACGATTTAAATGTTAGGACTATTTACCTTCATGGACTTGGGACCAACAAAAACCAGGCCTGTCTACCTAAAGAGCACGATATTCAGCCAAATACGTTACATGGGTTTGGTTGCACAACCTATTTGTCGAGGGGAAATAAACCATTATTTAAATCTATAATGGATTTCAGCGAGTTTAACTGCGACGGGCGACCGCAAACTTTATCCGAGTTTGGCAAACATTTCCCTATTGACAACTCGGGTGTTGGAAAAGTGTTCTCCGAGGCTCCCTTAAAAATGCAAGCGGTTAAAAGACATCACCATAAACACAATTTAAAGCATCGGTATGGATTTCTTGAAACTCTTGGAAAGGGGACATATGGAAAAGTGAACAAAGCAGTCGAGAAATCCGGTAGAATGGTAGGTGTTTTGTTACCTACCTACTTTTTATTTTTATAATAAGTAGTCTTAAACTTTTAACGATGGTTTGTAATTACAATGTGTTTTTAGGTCAATTTATACATGTTGCTGTGTTTATTATTTGGAGGTTATATATATTCATAGACAATAAGAGTTTTCTTTACATAGTGTTTATTGAGGATACTAAGTCGGTCTGGTCTCATGAATTATTTAAATGTAGAATGTCTCTTGCTGTAGTCTTATTAACTAGTGGGGATCGGGTGTGAATCTATTGTGGTACAAAAGTTTATTTGGGTTTAACAGTCGTGTATTCACACGACCACATATCCACAGTATGGCCTTTGTTTACGGAAACCACTTTGCTTTCTGTTCTGATGACAGATGTTTTACATTCGCTATTCGGGTTTCTCATAATTATTAAGCTATAAATGTGCAGTCCACCTTCTACGCTTCAAATATTACAACCCATATAAACGCTTCATATAATTCAACCCATATAAACGCTTCATATAAATACAACCCATATCAAAGCTTCATATAATTCAACCCATATAAACGCTTCATATAAATACAACCCATATCAAAGCTTCATATAATACAACCCATATCAAAGCTTCATATAATACAACCCATATCAAAGTCCAAAAGTGGTTGTGGCAATATGCTGCTAATAATAACTTTGCGTGTTAAGAACCTGGACATTTGTCATAAAGGACCTATCAATCCTGCTGTGTGTATTATTAGAAAAAATGTAATGTCACCTTAATGAGATGTTGACGTGGGACCTGCAATTAGCAGTTTATGCATACACGCCTACATGTTATAGCATTTTAAATAGGTATCAATTTCCAGAGACACGTGAGAAACTGATCAATAACCACAGAAAGGGTTATACCACGTGTTTTTGTCGTGACCCAAGTTGGCCTTAAAGAACACATTGAACCATGGCCAAAGTGCTGCCAAAACCCGGTTAAAAAAATTGTTCATCTCATCTCATGAGTTAAAAAAATTGTTGTGTAGATTAATTGTTATTGGTGGTGAAATGCTATACACTTAGACCCAGAACCCAGAAGTTGGGTTACAGTTGGTGGCCAATCCAAATGCTTAAATAAATTACTTAATTGGGAGAACTGAACGAGGCGGGAACAACCTGCATTTTTTCCATTTTTTTCCAAACTGTTTAGTTCAATATTTTGTTACATAAATGTTTCACATGTACAATAAGAATTAATAGTGTCTTTTTTTTCTATCTTAATTTTGTCTAAATGTTTGCATGAGACCATTGCTTCAAAGTGGTTGTTGGTCAGCTGTGTAGTGGTAAACATTTGACCATATTCATTCAACTGTACTCTGCACATGAAGCATGTTTCAATGTTTCTATTTTTTCACAATTCATCTTTGATCCGTGACCTATTTAGACGTGTGACACTAGGTGTGTGTGTGTGGTTAAAAAATAAATGAGGTCTGGCATGCTCTGGATCTTGTAGAGCAGGTGCAGGCAACTTTGATCCTGGAAGGCAAAACATGTTTTTATTTTTTTAACATGGTAGTTTCAGATGTCAATCCATCTCAAATAAGAGGAAAAGTTAAAAGCAGATGTGGTTTGGCAATCCAAGACCAAATTGGTTCTGTCACCAGACACCCATGCAAGGTGTTTTGTATATTTATCAGTTGCAAAATTCACCTAACTGTCCTATAGCATATTTTACACTTCCATTCTGGCAGTATGTTTAGACAGGTGGTAATAAACACTGTGGTATCGAGGAGGTTTCTGGGAAAGCATTTCACTTTCTATTTACTCTCAGATTTGAAATTTGATGAGTAAGAGATCAACGGTTAAGACAACATAAAACGCTGACCGACAGTTTAGACTAATAAACCTCATATTTCCAGACTACAAAGAAGCATGTGTCTAAACATATTTATGAATTCACCTGTTTGGTACTTTGTGTTTCAGACCAACTAAGATTTTACTAAGGCATTGTTTCCGTCTGCATGACCAGTAATCAAAACTTTTGCTATTTACTTGAACATTTTTTAACATTTCTTGCATCCTCGAATATAGACTCATAGCTTGTATTTCACACTAAATTGAATGTGCTGTAATGAACTTTCAACAAACACATTTAAATGCTAATCAGCCTTTTATTTGGATTAGTTTGAATATCTTTTTTGTCAAGGGCAAATATGTTTTAGTGAGTGACCTTTTTTATAACTTCAGACCGGACTGGGTGAATCGAATGCAGGGAATGTTTAATACAAGAGTGAGATGGATTTTTGATCCAGTTGGAAACTGGGAAGTTCCCAGGTTTAGTCGCAAGTGAAATTAAGTGCATTCCTGCCCTGTGGCCTGAGGGCAAAGAGAGAGAGCGAGAGAAAATGTAGTAAAATGGCCAGACCTGAAACAAATTTAGAACATCACTGTTTAACACAACAGCAACATTTATTAAGAAAGTCTGGCAAACTGTTTTGAACATTTGGTCATAATGCGTTGTCTACATTCAAAACCTTGGACTTCTATTAACCCTAATTTTAAAAGGAGCTTAGAAAGGGCGGTGGACTGGCGCAATGTTAAGAAAGTAAAGTTGTTTAAACCTGCATCCTAAAAAGTTGCTCAACAGTAATGAAGATTACCCGCATTTACATCCTTCTATTAATTACATAACTCTTAATAATTTATCATTATGGAACCAGGAACCACCGTCTTTTGGAAATAACCCCACAGACGATTGTTTCCTTGATCTTTTGACTCATGAAGGACTTGGTTTTATTAGAAAATAGATTTCCGTGACTGCTCTGCAATCTGTTTTCACTGACAAACGTTCACACGGAGGTGTGTCTAAAATTAGATCAAAATTAGATCAAAGAATTTTCCCCTGCAAAACATATCAAATAAGAGTTTGAGCCTGTTCTGTCATGTGCGTCTGCCTGCCTGGCCAGGCAAGTTTTAGCTGTATGACTGCACATCATTAATGAGTGACTAGGTGAACGTCTAGACTGAGTTAGCGCTTTACCTATTAGTTGGCCTCCCACGAAGCAAGCACAAACATCCCCTGGAAGAAAAACAGTGCTCGTGACACTCCTTGAACCAGGCACTACTTTTGTATAATGACAATATTTCTGAACTTTTAGATTTGTGCCGTTGTTCACATGCTAATATTTCTTGATCCTGGTGAATGGTTTGCTAGCGGGCTAGCTAGCATTAGTGAGCTGTGTATAAATTTGGAAGTTAAAGTCCTGGTGCAGTCTTTGCAATCAACTCTGGAACTCAAAGCCAGTTCCACTCTGTTTTTTTTATTGTAACTTTTGAATCAGGAACTTATTTAGACCTGAGACACCAGGTGGGTTCAGTAACGTTGAAGTAGATCAGAAAACCATCATGCTACAGACCTTGTAGCGTAGCAGTTAAGTACGCTTAAAATTGACAGTAGAGATGGATTAAAAACGCCCAGGCCCTTTATCCAGACCCACAGTAATTGGTTTGTTGCAACCAGTTTGGCCTGATTATCTCTAGTATATATAAAATGGCCCAACATTGATTGCTCCTTTTAATTTAAATGCATTCTGTTTCAAATCTGAGCTTATGTTATCTATCACATGGTGCTAACAATGACTCACTTTAGATCAATCGTCCGCTGGTTTACTTAATATCGTTGGTGATAACAACAAACGGCAATATTGCTTACATTACACGATAGTACTTAAAAAGATCAAAGCATTTATCTAAACATTAACAGAGAGATAGACAAAAACAATAAGCATGGCTGCATGCTCGTACCTAAATCTGAGATGGGGAGCGGGAGGTGTGGAGAGCAGCCATTATCACTTCCAGGCACCGAACAAAGAGAATGAACTGTGACCCTAAAGGCATTTTATAACCGTCTGGGAAAGGTTTGAACAAACTGTGGTGTTAGACTTTAATCGAGAGATCGTGGGCCCACTTTAAGGGATCTTTGGATACCGCGTTGAAAGGGTCTAGAAGGATGTTCTCTTCTACATATTCTAACCGTACCAATGCTCCATATTGTCTCACCAAGATCTCTTAAAATATATGTACATAGTGTAAGTCGCACTGGTAAAAGTGTTTGCCAACTTTGCATATACATTTTTTAAAAATTGGAATGTAACAGACCATCAAACCTCAGCAATGTCATTTTTTAAGTTATTAACTATCTAGCTAACAGTGTAAAATAGCAGCTGACGGACAGATATTGAGAGAATCATATATATCATTTTGGGGCAGCATGTCAAACAACATTGAGACACACTTGACAAGCTTGCTTAGCTTGTTTCATTTAGATAGTTTGCGAGCTAACAACAGTTTTAAATAGAAGGGACCCACAATGCACAGGGGGACACACTGCAGTGTGTCATCAAGGGTATTTCTTATGAGTGTTCCCTGTTCTAATGTCACCATTTTCAGTTCTAAAATGTGTAGATGACGCAAACCTAACGACAAGTCTTGTTGATCTCAACAAAATTGTTGTTGTGTGAATAGGCCAAATCAGTCCAGGTGATTGTGTGTGTATCATGACATTACGTTGAATACGCATGCATTCGAAAGGAACCGAGGCTTTGTTGTAACGCATTGCTTATTTATTTTATTTTTTTATTGTTCTTTTTATCTAGGTTGCAATTAAGTCTATCAGAAAAGACAAGATAAAAGATGACCAGGACCTAATGCATATTCGCAGAGAGATTGAGATCATGTCCTCCCTCAATCATCCCCATATCATCACCATATATGAAGGTAAACACATCTGTCACTTCACTCCTAACTATAAACCGTTGTCACTGAGGGGATGCTCACTGCGAGACACCCATCTCTATCAGCCCAAGCACACATTGTAAAACCTCTCTCGATAAAGGAGAAAGTAAAAGTCTTTAGTGATGTGCCATTAGAATAAGATGTTTTAACACTGGACTTGGTGGTGTTGGTTTCATTCAACAGTCAGGTCACGCAAGGCTTTGTTCTGCAGTGACGCATTCTGGGTTACATAACGGGTTGCAGTGACCCCCGCCCCCCCACGGTTCCCCATCGTCACTCCTGTGGCCTCCATATAACTCCAGTCATGCTCACGCTGCAATGCACCTTTTGTCTGACTCGTTCTACCCCTGTGTGTTTTTCTCACAGTGTTCGAGAACAAGGACAAGATTGTGATTGTGATGGAGTATGCCAGCCGAGGTGACCTTTACGACTACCTCTGTGAGAAGCAGAGGATCTCGGAGCGTGAGGCGCGACACTTCTTCAGACAAATAGTGTCCGCCGTGCATTACTGCCACGGGGTAAGGCATCGAGTCTCACGCGAGAATAACATTTGGTTTCGTCATGTGAAATATAAGCTGCCGTCTCTGTACCTAAAATTAGCTTTGACAAAGAGTGGCCTAATCGTTAGTCATCTTGTTTTTCTACTCTGTCATACAAAACAATGGAAAGTCCTCTGTTTAAATGGGTATTATGATACAGGGGCCGAAGGCACAGTAAAGTAGGCAGGGAACTCTATTAGCCAATCTGTTTATTAGCCTCCTTTGCTAAGTGCAGGCTGCACTGGAAGTGAAATAATTGGCATTATTTACTATAGGCCTGCTGTGGTCAACTGTGCAGCTGTTACAGCTCTGTAGAGTTAATTGAAACGTCGTGTCTATAGTGATTCAGCATTAGCAAAGAAGAATGGTCTCAAAACAATTATGCACACACACACCTGGTAAATCCAAAATGGACCCCTTCTATCTTACACTGTACACTGGGCCCCTCCATTTGCTCATTCCCCATTACCCCTGCCATTTGCCACAAGTGTCCCAAAGCAGAGCGAGTGAACCATTTAATGCACTTGCGCAGCCTTAACGAGCAACATGGAATCCCATAAGGCATCGTGTTTTATTCGATTGTGCACCGTTTCATACAAAGAAGTTGATACGTTTGCGTAAATGTGCATATCCGATTCGGGGACTTGACTCGTACAAAACAAAATACCTCACAAATTAAATATTAGTACATTGTGTTCTTTCCCTCTTAAAGAATACCAGGGATTTGTACATTTGAATTTCATGCATGTTTAATTTATTAAAAGTGAACCATGAATTGCGTTATTCAAGTCACGCCGGTTTCCCGAAATTGATGTGTTTATGAAACCCTTAACCGCTTTGTGAAAGTCCCCCTGTGAGTTGTCGGCAACACGTAACCATGGAGGGCACTCAGACTTGGTGTGCGAGGCACAGCGGCTGAATTGGTATTAGCGGCCCTTCTCTCAGCCTCTAATGAGGATGTGAGGGAACAGACAGGCTCTGTGAACACACACACACACACTTCCAGTCGTTCTTCCCCCAGGGCCCAGAGTGGTGTTATAATTCCTCACATCAAGTACATGGTACTGGGCAGAAGAGGACGGTTAAAATGGTGGCCACTTAACTGTAATTGCACCTCTAAGTCACTTTGGACTTTTCAGACTGCGAAATGGAAAATGTAATGGTTCAATGCTTTTTGCTGTATATTACTGTTATATCCAGAAGTTCACTGTTAAATAACGAGGTTATTAACATATAAAACCAAATAGAGTTGGCTAAGTGATAGAAATTGCCCAGTAAAAGGCGGCCATCTGCTATACAACTCTCTTGTTTGCCATACTTTATTGCTATTGCAAATTACTCTTGCGCTAGTTGTCTGGTAGAATATTGTAGCAGCAGTGAATTTTAGACCATAAAATAAAATGTATATTAGTTTATACAAGTAGGTAAGAAGTGTATGTATATATATTTAGAGAAAATCATAAAGAAACATTGTCAAGTCTTTGATTTAGCAGACTGACCATGTGTTGTTCAATGTTCACTCTACGTTCTTTTAACACATTAAAACATTAATTCCAACATAGAATCTAATGTAAGATGTAATACAAATACAAAATATTTTACAAAACTAAATTGTTTTACCTACATAAAAGTTGAACTAAAAGGCTTTCTGTCAGAGGCATGGCCCCCTTGGAGAGTGGAAGACTATGAAACATTGCTGACATTCCAGAATAATTTTCTGTTGGAACAAAATGTTCTGACCCAAATGCTCAGATACCTTTACACAAACAAAACAAATTGTGGATGATATTGGGAAATGGCAAAGACTCATCACATAATACTGTTCATATTGTTTTCTTAATTTAACTTTTTTTTTATATTCTTAATGCAGATCTTAATAAAACAATTGATTCTAATTGAAATTGTTGGTGATATGTTAACAAACACTGTGGAAAATAATTGAGCTCTGGTAATTTTTTTGTGTATAATTTGGTAATAAGTTGGTCCTGAGTACCTAAAACAAAAAGCATCATATTTCAATTAGCAAAATGTACCCTAAAAAAATCTAAAAACCTAAATCTACGTGTAAATTAAATTATGTATTAAATAATTAGCAATTACATGCATTGAGGAGACTGGGTGTAGTGCGAAAGGGCAAAACATATAAATGGTTGCTATAATGGGATGAGGTATGTCCTCTGCTTTTTGTTTATGGTCACACCTAAACTACTGCCAAGTTGTGGGTCGGTGTGGCCAAGTAAGACATGGGGCAATTGTTGTTGATCAAACAGACATGGGGCAACAGTTTTTGGTCCAAAACATTGCAGCACATCTATAGTGAGTAAATGTGTCAACATGTCAACCTCTCCTGTTAGGACACATTTAAAACACAGTGAAGAGACACAGACATTAATATCTAATCTAAAAACTATTACATATCCCCAAGACTAATATTTCATCATTTCCTATAAGAGGAGAGCATTGCTTTTTGGAAATGTGCAGTATAATTGTTTTTATATATTATATGTGATTACTTTTAAACATACACAATGGGTAGATAAGTGAAGAAATATAATTACAAGACAACAGTGTTTTTTAATACGTCCTTTTAACACTTTATCTTCCATCACAGAATGGGATCGTGCATCGAGACCTGAAGCTGGAGAACATTCTACTGGATGAAAACTGCAATATTAAGGTACGTACAGATGACACCAATGGGTCATTAGGCTCTCAAGGTCAATCCAAGGTCAACCCAAACTATCATAGAAACGCTCCAGTGCAAAACCCCCAAGACAACATCTATAGTCAATATATTCATACGAAAATCTGGAGTGGTTTTGAGCACAAAAGTACACAAAGCGAACCGACAAATCAATGTCTCTTTGACGTTTAATTCATCCCCATTTTTCATGAACGTCAATTTCCAGCATTTCCCATAGGTCCGACGAGCCATTAAAAGTGCTGCATCACTAAAGAAATATTGTGACGTCAGCAAACCTCAAGTGTTATGCACGCCGATGAGCAGTATATCTTAAGTGTGCCTAAAGCGGTCCTGATTCAGATGTGTTCTTCTAAACCGAACTCGCATCACTATGTACATCACTGTACATTTGAATGGCACCTGCAGTGATTGGTGAGGGGGGGTTCTCTCTGTCACAGGGTTTGCATATACATGGAATGATCCGGTTGTTTTTCACACAAGTTTATATTGTTTAAAGAAAATCTCAGTACCTCCGACAGTCTATAATCTCGATCGTTTGCAGACTGGAGGACATCACGCACAGGTCCTTTTCACACCTGTACTGTTAACACATCTTTGCACCTCCCATGTTCCGCTAGAACATGACTCTCATCCTCAAATCATGGATCAAACAATTATCTTCTCCTTTCTCCCTACCTTGGTGTAGTCTATAGTATTCAGTGGTGGTGGTGCCTAACCGCCAAGTTGTATTTGAATTATGTTCCAGATTGCTGATTTCGGGCTGTCCAATCTCTTCCGTGGTGACGAGTACCTGCAGACATTCTGTGGCAGCCCTCTGTATGCTTCTCCAGAGATCGTTAATGGGCGCCCGTACAAGGGACCTGAGGTGGACACCTGGTCTCTGGGTGTTCTGCTCTACACCCTGGTCCACGGTGCCATGCCTTTCGATGGGCTCAACCACAAGAACCTGATCCAGCAAATCAGCACCGGAAACTACAGGAAGCCACCTAAACCTTCAGGTTAGTTTTTGACAGTGGTAGTTCTCGCGACTTTTACCTCGGGTTGGAGACACAAAAAAGTAAAGACGCGAATAACAATTGATTGCAATATTGAAAGTAAATGTGCCAATTATATTCAGGTTGAGTTGGTGTCAACTGCCTTGCACCAGGGCACCGATGTGTTTCCCCTCAGAACTCAATAAGCCTTTACTGTAGGTTACTTTCCCAATGCTCTAACTGCCCTATTAAACAAAGTTCAAACGTTTTACTTAAACATATTATTTTGTCTATGTCATTAGCTGTTGCTCACAATGAAATTAGAGAGCATATTCTATTTTAGCCCAGCAGATTCTACATTTGAAAAAACCCTGGTGTGTTCTTCCATCTTGCAGATGCCTGTGGGCTGATTCGCTGGATGTTAATGGTAAATCCTGAGCGTAGAGCCACCATAGAGGAGATAGCTGGACACTGGTGGCTCAACTGGGGTTATCAAAAAGCCCTAGTGGCTGAAAGTGAGAATGCAGCATTGGTACAGCCGAGTGAGAAAACCCCATCCACACAGCAATCTGGAGGCCTAGCCAGCATCGCAGGTTGGCTGCGTCGAAACTCGCGGCCCTTGATGGAGAACAACGCTAAGGTACGCTACCTCCTACGTTCCCACGGGAGCGGTGCTGGGGAAGTGGTTCGTCAGCGGTCCCTACGGAGGTCACGCAAGGAGAACAACGTTACCCAGACCATGCACGACGGGGCCACCGCTCGGCCCTCTAAGGGGATTTTGAAAAGACGAGGAAAAGAGGAGCCAACGAGGGACTCGGATATTTCCACCCAGGCCCCGCCTCCACTTGTCACATTGCCCCCCCCCAAGGGAATCCTGAAGAAACCGGCAGAGCGGGAGTCGGGCTATTACTCCTCCTCTCCGGACAACAGCGACTCCGCCCAGACACCACAGGCCCCGCCCCGTCCCTTAGCCCCGCCCCGTCGGAAAGGCATCCTGAAGCGTCACGGCAAGTTCTCCTCAGGTGACATGCAGGTATTTGGGTCCCTGGACCAGCTGGCGCCCTCTTTGCCAAGAGGGGGACCAAGAGCACGGCCCAGCAGTGCCATCAGTGAGGACAGCATCCTCTCTTCAGAGTCATTTGACCAGCTGGATCTGCCCGAGCGAGCACAGCCAGCGGCCCCAAGCGAACGGCCAGTCCAGCGCACCATGAGGGGCTGCGTGTCCGCTGATAACCTCCTGGACGGACCCTGGGACAATAGGATTTTACCGGTCTGAGGTCACTGACAGCACTGACTTCATCACAGATTTTTATCATGTGACCGAAACGTAGGAGTGTCCTATGGTGACTGGAGGAGCTGTAACCAGCTGAGGACTAGAATGTGTCAGAGGACTGTGAAATAAACACAGCGATTTCAAAGGACAGAGACCTAACGAAAGCAGTTGCTTAACTTGGCTGACAGTCACTGTATAACCAAAATGGTAGCCCTCATGGAGTGACACGGTTTTGTTACAGTACTTACATGGGTTTGACCAAACCCTGAGTCCAACAAAAGATTCCATGGCTAACTGTTATACGGCAAATATTTCAAAAAAATCGTTTTCAATTTAGGATCTTTAAAAATGCGATATCAAATGTTGTGTCATCCGTTTGCCATGGATTTATTGGCAATTGTTCAAGAAAAATATTTTTGATAATCACATGCTGGTACATCTTGTTATGAAAAATATCAAAGGTATGCCATTGAGATGTATATATGAACCACTCAGGGGGTTGTAGCTCCTTGTGTCACTGGACCAATTTGGGATTTTGGGTGGGGCATATTTGTTCCAGGCTTAAGGGAATTGACATGTCAATACCAAAGTGAAAATGTGAAAAAAAACTCTGCACCTTATTCCTCCGTTCAATCACCACGTTAGTGAAACGGATTAATCTGGCCCTGCAGGGTTTACTACTGAGCTAACTTTTGACTTTTGAAGCTGGAACGTATGTACAACTGGAGAAACTGGAGAGATGACTCACAGTGACAGTGAAAGGCAAAGATAATAAGGACTTGAATGACATACACAATACCAAGAACTTGTACAACCTGCTTTCTATTCAGCCTGAGTACACTGCAATGGAACAGAGGGTTTACAGTAAATGGTATAGATGCATGTCAGTTGTTTGTCCGGTCGTGTATTGATGTGTTGCAGCAGTATTTTAGTAGTAATTGTTTTAGCGTGTTAATTAGTTCATGTGGAATTTCCCACGTGATTCGAAGAACTAGTCCAGACGGATACAGTACCTGGGAAATGTTTTCTTAGCTGAATACCTTATGAAATGGTGATAAGGTGTGTTTGGTGTTTCCAGTAAAAGCAGGATAACAGCAGATGGCCAAAGATTGGGATTTGTGACTAAGATGTGACGTTTGTGGAGTTTCATGATAACAGTCAGAATTGATGCAATGCATTAAATATATTTAAACAGTGCCATTAAAAACTGCATAGGAGCTGCTCAGACTTGAAATTTGATAACAACATTAAATGTTATTTGAAATGCAGATAATTCAGTATAAACCTATTGCACACTGTGTTTTGCACAAGAGGCTTGAACGATGTTTATATTGAACTATTTGTTTTGCTGATTACTTTTTAAGTAGGCTGGTTTTACCTTGTAGGGATAAAGGGAAATAGTTTTTAGGTTATCATTAGGTACACATATTTCGATGTATGCAAAAGCTTCAAAGGAGGCTACATGCAAGCTATTCCAACTTAGTTGCATTGGTTCCTTTATCATAATTATAAGAAACCAACTTTCATACTGGTTTTCTTTATAGTTACAACCCTGAGTTGCGGTCACAATTTTTGGACTTGTAAATTATATATATTTGAGTTTAAAGCCTTATGATTGTGGTTCAAATGTCGCTTCAGGAATATCCGCTTGTTCTGTGACAATATTTTTTCCATATATAATTGTTGACTACCAGATAAGAGCAACGCAGGTTAAATCAATTCTCCTTTTCATGTATCGGACAGGATTAATGCGTGCTAAAGTACTCAGCATTGTCTTATCACTTTGTACTATGTCCTACTGATGTGAATTGTTCCAGTGAACCATAAAACCATTGAATTGAAACTACCCATATGAATAAGTCCTTTGATTGTATTTGACCTTGTTTTTGTACACTTATGGTGACGGTGGAGTTACTATTGATTTAGTAGGCTGATTATGGTAGGAAGCCGAAACCAGGAAACGATTCATGGCATTATTTCCCTCAGAGGTGTGCACTCGTGACTGCGCTGACCGCCGCGTGTTACCAGGATAAGATATGTCAACAGGGGGCACTACACTCGATGAAAAGCAGCATTTTAATTGTAATTCATATATTCACAAAACACGAACACTGAAATGGAAATTCAGAGCAATAATTCTGACGATGATACAAAAGGCATATTTAAATTAAAAAGATAGCCCTGTGTTCTACTTATGGAAGCAGTAAGCAACTGGTTTCCCTGAAGCGAGCGAAGAAAACCTCTAAAGTTACCTAATGACTTAGCAGCAACAGCCTAGCAATAACATTTAAGAACACTAAAACACTGTGTAGGAGTTAAACCAAAACATCTAAACGATCTCCACAATTCATTGTGTGTGTGTGAACGCGGTATTGCATTACGAGACTTTGGTTGAGTGACTTATAGGGTAATTGAGACACCTGGGTGGCTTTGTAAATACGCCCCGGTCACTGCTAGAAGAGACAACTTCAAATAATCATCTGCCTGGTGTCATTTTTACCCCAGTGGGGTAAGGTGTACGTCCTGGATATCGGTGGGGGTGTAGCTGACATCTGGTCCGGGTGTCCCAGAACGACATGCCCCGGGTGCCTGGTGGTTGGGTGGTAGGCTGAGCTCGAGCACACCCTCCAACTGGTTAGAGCAGTAGCAGAGAGGCTCCTGTTTGCAGACAAAGCAGTAAAATGTCAAACACCAAATTCCTCACCCAGACTCAGGGAAAACAATGGCACTTCTAAACCCAGCTTACTTCCTTATTGAATAAAGGTTTTATCTTCACCTTGCGGAGTGAATAGCCAGATCATGTTTTTAGCGAGAGAAGCCAAACAAACGTGAAAGATTCCAGGCTCTTTACTTGAGGAAGACAAAGATTTAAAGAGGTAGTTGCATGTTATTGGGCCCCACCAGATCTATTGCCAAGGTGTTGGCAAGTAGCTGCAGGAGGGTTTCTTTGGATAGAGCTCCATCCAGGAGGTCCAGTCTGCGAATGGCAGCTCCCACACTGGCACAGGCAATGGTAGATGGCAGGAACGCTGCAAACTTGTACTCTAAGGACAGGCACACACACAGTCAAGATCAGCAGGAAAACATATACAATCATTATCAGGTGTACTAGGTAACCCTAACCCCATTCACTCAAAGTAATGTCTCATGCGAGTCATGTGGAAATGGCTAGCTACCTAACGTTAGTACGTAAATATTTTCTACAAGCAACTAGGCACCTTAGAATTTATGTTCATAAGCGGGAGAAATAATATTATATAACTACAAATAAATGTATTATCTCTTTTGAATAGTTTGTGGAGCTGAAAAAGTGCAAAGGTTGACCCGACTATAAAAAGGGTATGATAATATTTGGATCAATGCTTTAAAGAGAACATACTTGAGGCAAATAAAAAAAATCCATTCCAAGTCTGTTCAAGATTTTGCAGTCATCTGGTAAATTAATTCACACTTTCAACATGAGAAGTCATTAGTTGTATAATTGGAGAAATTGCCATTGAATAATGACCACAAGTATATCAAAGAAACACTTGTCAGTTTTAAATAGGTCCACATAGAGCCCTGACATCAACATAGTACACAGTGTGGGCTCAATTGGACAAGTAAAGAAATGAAAAGTACCTAAAGAAGTCAAAAGAATTACAGCAAATCTGCAATCTTTAAAAGAATTGATCACGGGACAACTTGGAAAAATACACCCAGTCTGCCATTATGATTTGCTTATATCTTGCATTCTAAGGGAGGCCAACCAAAACACTGACTTGTTGACTTTTGCCCTGTACCTCTCACTCCCAAACACACAATACTCTGAACAGTTTGGACAGTAAGCATTTTATTTATTTATATATTTTTAAATTTTTTTGCTTTATTCTGGTATAGATTCTGAGCTCATTATTTTATTTTGCACATCCTTGTATTTTGTTTCTGAGCAATTGCTGTCAAGATATTTGACCTTTTTTATTACATGTTTCTTCATTTTTTGGAAATGACACTTTTTAAACCTAGTCCCAGTCTTGTAATACAAGACATTGATGCATGAGCTTCGAACTTTAGATGGAGCAAATGATTGACCTAGATGGGCATACCCAATAAACGGTCAAATGACATATGGTTTGAGGTGTCTGCTATACTGATCTTTTTACATGACAGCAATTTCCCACTTTGTGCACACGAAATAAAATACGAGGGTTTGCAAAAGAAAATACTTTCTTAACAACGGGGAGTACGGGAGTGGTTTGGGAAAGCCAGACATGCCATAGGAGTAGAAGAATGCTGCCATTGAAGACCTGCCGTGACAGACAAACAATAGGAAATCCTTCTCCCAAACCTCATGAATACAAACCCTAAACGAATGGCTCCAAGTTAGTAAAGAAGTGAGAAAAGAAGACAGTAGCAGGCAACCCTTTCACTTTTCATAAATCAAATTACACCTAAGTCAGGAATGCGACAGGTACAATGAAACAAACAGGGCTAAATGTCCCTGACTGTATTCCAGTGGTTGGTTGCCTTGGGCAACTTTGTGTGAGATTGGTGGGAAATCAGAGAGCTGAATGGAACAGACATGGCTCATTCACACAACACAATACAGGATTACACAAACTCGGCCCCTCTGTCTCCCTGTCTCCCATGAACTGCTGACACATCGAGAATCAAAACCACGGTTGCTGTCCACCTACTTTCTGCCACACAGAGGGGCTAACTAAACTATTTCAATATGAGAACCAGGATATATTATGGGAATTACAAGTGCAATTCATGATCCATTACATTTGGAATTATAGTAACTACTGGTGGGCGCATCCTGAAATACAACTTGTAGGCCTTTATTAATTATGAATATTATAATTTATTCTAAGCAGCAACGGTCACATACTATATTTTTGCCCCTACCTGTGGCTGCCAGCGCAATGTAGGAATGGACGTGCCTGCGCAGGGCATGGGTATTCTGAGGGATTATGGGCATGCCATGAAGAATTGGCTCCAGAAAGTCAGAGGGTACAACAGATGCCAGGTCCCACTTTAATCCTGCCACCACCATAAGTTCCCACTGCTGCAAAACACACACACACACACACATTACATCCACCAAAACCTCCCGATGACTAGGTATTCAATCTATTTCGTATTATATGTATAGGATATTATTATTTATTATATGAAATTTCCTATAGGAAATTCTCCTCAGATTCCTTTATATCACATGCTCACCACTTGCATTGTACAGAACCAAAATGTTGAATACACCAGGGGAAATTATTTAAAGTTGTTTAAATCTGGTCAGAAAAACGTACCTTCGACTGGTACTGGTACGACCATTTTACCTGGCACCTTGACACCAAGTACAATTCTGGCTTTGTGGTAATCATGAATGTCAAATAACAGCAATTAGATACTATTTGACCAGTCAAAAGCCTATCAAATGTCTTTTGAGAGTACTGACAATTAATAACTGTCATACTTATGGTGGCAGCTAATGGATCAAAGGGCTTGTGTTTACCAGTAGGTCAGACACTGTTACAGCATGGTCGGTGTAGATGCAGAGCTTCCGGGCACTCAGGGGTACGGTCTCCCGCAGTTTGGAGGCCAGGAACATGCAAACGGCACCTAACAGCTGCAGGTTGGCTCTTTGAACCGGATAGTGACTCAAGTAACGGTCGAGATAATGGATGGCCAAAGGAAACACCTCCTCCTCACACTTCTGCTCCTCGCAAACCTGTTGGGGGTTAAAATGTTTGTAAAACTATAGTATATATGGTCTGAACTTGCGGATGTTTCCATTAAAATGCATGGTTTCTTGTAGCTTTCGTACATTTCAGTAATTCAATGTGTCTTTTACTGGTATAATTTTTTGTAGTCAGTTTAAGATATCCCTCTAGTTTTTAGGTGTTAAGTTGGCTGGTGGGTGCATTGCAAAATAAACTGGTGTCGCAGTGTTTAACGACAGAATCACATCAGATTTGACTGCAGCTGCATCCATCAGAAGTGGCAACATCAGTGACCTGACATGTAAAGAGACGTCCCCCAGTACCTGTAGCATCCAAACCGCCAGTATCCTACGCATGTATGTCTGGATGTCTGTCTGGATGGAGCCGAAGTACGACGGCGAGGCCCGACTCGTTTTTTCCAGAACCAGCAGATTCTTCACGGTTCGGTGGTCTCGTGTTAATGTCGGGTCGGAACCGGCTCTGAGAGCAGTGGAATGCATGTATTCGGTTGGGTTTGGTGAGGTTTGGAATTGGCCATCTTCATTGCACAACAACTCCATTATTATACAGGGATGTGCTGTCCTGAGTTGGCGAACGTCACACAAAAAATAAAGATTGCTACTACCGTTACCGGTCTCAAATCAGTGGAACAGGACTGAATTTACTGACAAAAATCATACAAATAAAAAAAATCATACTAAAAGTGCTCTGCATTGAATTGCCAACTATTAGGAAGGCAACACGTTTCTCCTATATGCCAGACATTAAGCATGCTAGCAAACAACGTGAAACTAAACGGGTTTAGGGTTGACCCATTCCCATCAGTACCCTGGTTCATCTGTCCGTGCCGGATATGTGCAGAGCGTCACTATAGAATGGTGCAAAAGTACTCTGGGACTTTTTAAAAACGGTATTTGTAGCAATGCAACTGAAGACATATGATTGTCAACGACGGGCAAATATATTTAAAAAAAAAAAAAAACAAGAAAAAGAACATGTATTTAACTGTTGTCATCCCTTAGCTTTACAACTGGATTAAAATCGTGCCCAAATTGACGTTATGCTGTTTCTCTAAATGTATTTGGAATGTAAAGGTAATACAAACAAGTAAGCTGTACATTATCTTTATTAGCTTACAAAACAGGCATCAACCAGTATTATTTCCCCATAAATGTGCATGTTATCTGCAGTTTATTGAATCGATGATGCGGTTACGATGCAGAGAAACAGGGGTTGAGTTGGGGAGGTGACCGAGCATCCTTGCACAGCTCGATCGCCATCGTGACAGGCATGGTGGTTTCCAGATCACGGGACTCAGAGTTCTGTAGCTCACGTCGGATCTCCGCAGACATTGGTGGGTGTGTCTGCACCTTGATCAGCTCCAGCAGAGCGGCCTTCTGTTCAGAGGCCAGGTCAGCCTTATAGCGCTGTGCCAGGGTAAGCAGACTCTGGTGCCACAGCACGGGAAGAACGCGCTTCTCATTGCGGAAGGACAGAAAGTGTCCGGCTAGGGCATCGAGAACACGGAAGGGCAGGGCGTATTTCTTGTCCAGTAAGAGGCGTAGAAAAATGCTGTTGGCTCCATTGTACTCCATCTCTGCCAGTTTAAGCATGGCAGCGCTGCACAGAGACAATGACAGGAATGTGTGAATTATTTTCAAAGGATACCTGGTGCCAAGCCCTTCAGTTCTACTAACTTCAATACCGCCCTAAACAATCAAAGGAATTCCCCTTTCATGATCTGCAACTGCCACACATACGAAAAAACACCCCTGAACAAACCGGCAAGATGAGAAAAAAACTAACTGAACACACAACTCAGGTGAGTTTCCTTTACCTGGAATGCAGTACAGGGATTGAGCACTTAGTGAGAATGCTGCCGATTATGATGGCCTCCCTGAGAGTGCATGTTCCAGATTCACAGAGTGGAATCAGAATACCTGAGAAAAAAGAAATTACACATCCAGCGACTTATTAATATTATGCATTGGTAAATACACGGTGTATCTTTATTTTTCTCCCATGTGAACATTATGGCACACGAAAAATAATAATTATGGGTTTGACTAGTCAAAGTAACTCCTGACTAGCTTGCCAAAGATCATGATTTGTGTTCTCCAACTGACATCCAACCAGACTGTGGAAATGTCCAGAAACAAAAGTGTCCTCTGTGTGCAGCAGAAAGCATGCTTCCATAAGAATAGCCTGGGCCCCAGTTCTTATCGCACTTGTCACACAACCAAGACGTTTGTGGACCTAGGTTCTGAGAGACTCTCCAAATCATAAAACTAAAATGTATAACATACTGGATAACATGTCGTAAACATGTACAATACAAACAGATAATGGTTGATCTCTGTAATCACTAACACTCAGCTTTTATAGGTTAGAGGCATCAATGCGTTTCAGACCCCATACAGCTTGGAACTGAACATCCTGAGTAAAAGTAGTTGTATAATATGGTTAGACAATACTGCCACCTGGTGTCTAAAAGTCAAACAAATGTTACATCTTTGCGCAAAGTGCGTATGATCTAAACTATTCATCCCAATAATAATTTCTGCAAGCCATACATGTGATTCGAAATCACGTTTTCAATGATCCATTTTTTGTGTCTCACCTTTGAACCATGCTCCTGGTTTGAAAAGAGCCTTCTTCAGAGCCTGATACAAGTGGAAGTTGAGTTTTTTATATTCTGCAATGTCGTCTCGTACCCGTGGCAGTAGAACCAAATTGTAGAACCGCTGGGCCATTCGTTCCTTCAAATTCGATGAGAAGATTCTGTTCAGAGAAAACAAATCACAGTAGGTCATTATTACCATGTTGTGTTTTAAAACAGTTCAATTCTAATAGATGTCTATCTAACAAGTTGGTTTTATGGGTACATCTATTTTATCTAAAATTTAACTATGCCATTGAAATTTCTGTGCACACAAACTAAGCCAAAAAGTCATAGAAAACTCTGTAGAGATAGATTTGTGATGAGGCATAGATTTGGGGATGGATATAAAAAAGTTCTGATATCACCGAAAGTTTCCAGAGACACAGTGGGCTCCATCAATGCAAAACGGAAAATCTGTGGAACCACCAAGACTTTCCTAGAGCTGGCTATCCGCCAAACTGAATAACTGGCCAAAAAGTGCCTCAGTTAGGTTGGTGACCAAAAACTGCCACTAATGGAGTTTCAGTTACCATTTTTGTGGTAGGTTGGCCTATTTAATCTGGCCTATTTAAAGAGTGGTAAGACTTCTGAGTAAAAGGCAAAATACAAGACCCCTCTAAGATGAAGAAAGGTTTCTCTGGTCTGATGAGACAAAAATCAAAATTTTACCCCTGAATACCAAAGACAAATGTCCGGCAAAAAGTAGGTCCAAATGAGAGCTTTTAGGCCACAAGTGCTATGTTAGACACATAGCCTAACAGGGCATTTCAACTTGAAAACACCATCCCTAGCATGACACATGGTGGTGGAAGCATCATGGTATGGGGATGCTTCTCAGCAGCAGAGACTGAGAGGCTGGACAGGATTAGGGAATGTATGAACAGACCAAAGTACAACTAAACAAATCTAACCTAAAGCACACATGACCTTAGACTGAGGCAAAAAGGTATCTTCACAAAACCCCAGGCAGGGGGTATTTTTTTCCCTGCGGGTTGCCACTTTATATGAATAATTTTCGGCCACATCTTACCTAAATTGATTTTTTAAATATATAAATAAGTGGCTCATATACTGATATTGGCTATGAGTTACTTTTTAAACAAACATCCTCTTAATTTGTTAACAGACCTTGTTGCCTGGTACATTGCCGCTGCAGTCCAAGTTTCAGGCTCTGTCAAATACAGAACCTGCTCCCAATTCGACAATGCGGGTATGATCTTGAAAGCTTTGGGCAGCTTGCCACTGCGATATTTAGACAAAACCTGAAGTGACATAAAAACAGATAAATAATATCCATTGTAAATTATATTGATTGATCTGAAAAAGAACATGTAGCCAAACAAATGGACCCAGTGCTTGGCTTACCTTGTTGACACCTCTGTAAACTTCGATGACTCTGGGGTCCAGGTCAGGCATTGGTCTACCGGACACGTCTGACATCACTGTCCCCACCTCGGTCTGCTTCTCTGTGATTTTCTCCATGATAATGTCTGCTAGAGTTCGTCTGACAAATATAAAGAGGGAAAATACTTGAAAATCCATAGTCAGTTTTTTTTGGACAACCCCCGGCAAATATTTCTCATTTTATGATAGTGCTGTAGTGATTGTATTCTATGATAATTAGATTTGGATGTAATCTAGCTAATATTTGACAAATATTTTCTCATTTGAATAAACATTTGCTCAGGTGTTCTGGAGGACCTGTAATGCTGTACCTCATGGGAGGATTCTTATTCATAAACATCTGAATGGCTTCCTCATCCTGTGGGTCCACCACCACTTCTGTCCCGCAGCTGGACTCTTCCTCCTCAACGGCCCCGGCTTCACCCAGTGCTGGCCACTCTTCATCATCAGAGTCTGCATTCTGAGAATCTGGACCTGCAACAAAAAAAATTGACAACATCCATATTTCACCATGCTGTACCACTAAACCAACTGAAGTTTCCCAGGACAACAATGTGAGAAATCTGTTGATCTGCACAGAGCAAAACACCAGGGCAGCCATTGGGGCCTGATTGGGCCAAAACCTACTTACATTGAATGAAAATGTTATAGTGCAGTAATTTTTAGCCCATATAAATGCTTTGAGTGGTTTAAATAACAGACATCTTAACATCAACTGTTTAGCGAGGACTCCGAATTGAATTCACATTTCTCAAAAGCTTTGCAGAGTGGGTAAACAGACAATTTTCACATGTGTGGTTCGCAATGTGTGATGTTGTTTTGCAGGTGACATATTAACAGACATGAATACTACAGCATTCTGCAGCAATCCCCCACCGCATACAGTTTGCACTTGGTGGAACTATCCTTTGTTTTTCCAAATGGACAATGACTCTAAAAACACCTCAAGGCTGGGTAAGGATTATTTGACCAATGACAGTCCTTGTGATGCATAATCCTGGCAATTTCCTCAATCTACAGGGGGTGTTTTCTGAGTAGGGATAATCATAAAGATGAATGGTCATAACAAATACTTACCCACTTCAATACCAACACCAACCACATGATAATAATTATTAATATATTAGAAGCATTAGGTTATTTTTTTAGCAATGACTGTGACTATAGCCATGAATATGGGGGTCTCAGCAATCAGGATATAGCTAGCTACAGTAGCTAGCAGTACAACAATTCAGTAGAAGCAGAGGCTAATCACCCATACCTAAAAAAGTGGCCGGTTTCTTCTTGACTTCTGGGGCCAAGCCATATTCTGTCTGTAGTTCCTCTTGCTGGATTCGTGCTTGCTCAAGGATCTTCCTTGACAGACGTTCATCCACGTACTCGTCCTCATTTTCTTCCCGTTTCTCTCGGGTCTTTACTCGGCTATGTACCCGCACCATATCCCCCTGAAGAATCTGGTCAGCAAGCGCAACCATTCCGCCAACACTTTTCTCACCACCGCCACCTCTAGATTTTCTAGCTTTCGGCATCTTAGCCGGTTTTAGCAAACGCCGCGGAACTTCAGTATTAAATATATTCCCTTTTTATTTGTACAATTAATGAACGCGTTTCTGAGAAGAGTAGCAAGGTCCTAACAACACACGTGCAGGATCATCCAAAGGAAGTGACGTTGAATTGAGGCGAAAAATAAAAACTGATATTTTGAGATGGAGGCAAATGTATATATATGGTTAGTATTCATATATATATTTCCATTGTTTGATTGTTGTTATTTTTATGTTGACAAAATAAATAAAAATGTGTACTTATAATCATTATTATGTCCAACAATGACGCCATTTCCTTGTGTAACCGGAAGTGTATATTTTTTATCACATGGGTCTGGCTATAAAGTATATAACTGTTTGTCATTTTTTTCGTTAAATGTTTACTTATTTACATGCTAGCTGACCATGGCCTCGTACCTTACTTGAATATCTCATCAACCGTTCCTACTTGCTACGCAAAGACCCCAGTGAAAGAAGGTGTATACTTTATATTCAAAACAAAACCGCCCATTGTCGAATAATACGTCTTCAATCAATGGGGGTGACTTGGTGAGCAATATTTTCTTTTTTGCTTTTGCTGTTATCTTTAAACTTCAATTTAACTAAATGCCTACATGTCTTGCAAACATATTGCTCAATAATATATTATGGTTATTAATACATCTACGGATATCTTTCTTGCTCAGTGTGTGTCAGTTTCCTCTGGCAGAGGGAAAGAGTGTGCAGCAGACAATTGACCTTCTGCACAAGAAGTTGGAGCAGTTGGGCGCTGTGAAGCAAGGAAACTTTACTGTGGACTGTGAGACATACCACGCCACAGGAAATCCCAGCAGTAACTTACGTTTTACTGTACATTAACATGCACTAAGGTTTACAAAAATGTCTTTCATATCTCACCTACTTGTTGTGGTATCCATGTACCTCCTCTGTCTCTATCACAGATCAGCCCACCAAACTTCTGTATGTGATGCATAATTCAGAAACTCCCCTGAGCTGCTTCGCCCTATTTGAAGGGGGTCCCTGTCTCACAGCGGATGGAAATTTCGACGTGCTAATGATTAAACTGAAAAGTCACTTTCAAAACGCCAAAGGGCACAAAGTTGAGAGCCGCGGCTCCCGCTACCGCTACTGTGATTTCCTGATAAAGGTTGGAGCAGTAACAATGAGCTCCAGTGCAAGGGGCATCTCGGTAGAGGTGAGTTGTCTGCAGCTAACGGAGGGTTTAATGCGTTGTATGATCTCTTAACTGTGTTTCTTAACTGTTCACAATCACTCTGTGTTTGCTTAGCTGGAGTACTGTCCCTGTGTGGTACCAGGAGACTGCTGGAACTTGATGAAAGAGTTCATGCAAAGCTTCCTGGGCCCCAGCGTCCCAGAGCTTCCTACTGTGTTCTCCAGCAAGCCTGAGGGCCTCTATGCGTCTGCAGACTGTGTTGACACTATGACTCAGTACCTGGAAATGTTCAGCAAAGTGCGCAAACAGCAGGTGCTCCCGGGGACCACACGTTGAGGTCTGGAGCCTCCCTGCTTATGAAGAGGCACCTAGAGGACAGTGGTACCCCACAACCGAGCTAATCATGAGCCACATTATGTGTAACATACGTTTTGCTAACCGTCAGTACAGCTTCTCAGTGAATAAAGGCTTTCAGAATTACTGCAAGGAATTGCATGTGCCAAAGATTTGCTCAAAAGCTTACCGGTTAAAGTCTAAAACTCTTCTCTGGAGATATTGTGTCCCAAATGTGGATTACACTTGTGAGTGATTAGTTTGAAGATTTAGATACAACTGTTTTATATTGGATTTAAAGTCCAACTAGTTGACTATTTGGACACATTTTTCAGAATCACTTTTTTAAAATAAACCTGTTATTGTACATTTGAATGTCAACTCTCTTTGATTATTTGTAGATATAAATTATATAACACTAGACTAATAATAGTTTGTGTACATTGATAATCAAAAATATTACGTCCATCAGCATTCTATGTTGTTGGTCCACTGCATGCTGCCAAAACGTGTCCTTTGTTATTGTCGCTCAGGTCTTCACTCTTTTCCATTTCTCCTGCATGCAACACGTTGATTACGAGAACTGATAGTTTGCTTACAATCTCATCTACCCAGACTTGTACATGTGCCTTTAATAGGAGACGGTCAAGGTTATTCGCTTTACTTGTAAGTGGTCATAATGCTTTGGCTCATTAGTGTATACGGTCACTGGTGTTCATAAAATTATGTATTATATCGGGCTTTCAGCAGTGAGGAATGCTTCGCATTTCTATTTGAGTATATATTGTTCTAATAATGCATCTATCCCTGTGTAAAAAAAACCCCAGCTATTGTAAGAATAGCATTTAGGTTTACAACTTTGTGCTGGTTATAGTGACTACTATTTTGGGCCTCATTTGTAGTAACTCTTCAGACCTTTCTTCCACTAATAAATACCACATAACCCACCAATCAGAGCGCTCGCTCAGCGGAAGAGCCATCAATCCAATCAGAACGAGTTTATTCCGTGACCGAAATAGTTCGGTTGCCTGGTCTGTGACAGCTTTCGCGTGTAGATGATGGCGGTAAATAGAAGCGAAATGCATTTAGTATTTTACACAAACACGGCAGAGTTATTTTACGAACAAACTACATGCATTCTCCAGTCCGGTGTTGTCAGCATCTGAAAGTTAGAGGTTTACTCTAACCGCAGGTATATAGGCACACAATGCAGGTTTTCTCAAAATCTGTGACTTTTTAATGTGTAGTGGTAAGCAAGGATGACCTCCCGGTGTTTTCCTTGAATATTTACTCAAAGTTGATTTCCGAGACATTCGCTTGGTTTGCATTGCCGCTTTGTGCATGTTGCCCACTTAGTTGATTAAACCGCATTGATTTTTCCTCGGTATCAACCAGAAGTTGCTGAGCGCTGGCCAGAGTGGGTCTCCGGGCAGCAGTGTCTTTGTTCTGTGATGATAGCAAGCCTAGTTAGCCGGCTAGCTATCAGGGACTCATCAGGCTATTATTTGTCTTAAATTGAAGAAGGAAACAACACCCGGCACAACGGACACAGCTATGAGGTGAATGACATTTCGTTTCTTATTCACTCAAATGTCAACTGGTTTAATATCACAGGGAGGATCATGATCGATGCATTGGATAGTGGGTTGTAAAGCTAGGCTAATAATCCCTACTGTACTCTGTGTAGGTAACCTTCATAGCTGTTAGCCGGGTAGCTAGCTCACGTTACAACAAGTAGCTACAGTCAGTGGCCATACATCTGGATCCATACATCTGGAATAGACGTTACAACAAGTTAGCTACTAACTACAGTCAGTGGCCATACATCTGGATTAAACGTTTGCTACTAGTTACACAGTCAGTGGCCATACATCTGGATCCATACATCTGGAATAAAAACGTTAGCTACCTGGACATGGCAACACTCGCAGTAAGTTGGAGGTTGTTAGCATAGTTTAAGTTAACAGAACAACATGGACACATCCTAACCCGCTTTTAGTCGTATCGACTGGCGTTAGTACTAGCCAACACGTTTTCACTGTGACCGAGTGGCCACGTCGTTATGGCCAAAACTGACATGATTTGGCAATGCCAGATGGAAAGCTGCTAATCTACGATAGCGAGTTTAGCTAACACACAGTTTGAATCGAGCCCATTGATTGGTCGCCACCTCTATGAATGCATGTTGGCCAGGCTAGCTTTGCAGTTTGCCTGCTTTGTTTGAATGCAATACATACATGGCTAATTGGATTGGATACCCATTTTCTCCAAACTGTTAAACGCTGAACTCAACGGACTAATATTTGGCAATGTTTACGCCAGTGTTAAATAATGCTAAGAAAGTGAATGTCCATACTAGTTCGCCAGTTGAAAACGCATTGGTTATGCTATGTATGTTTGCCTACCAGGCCGGTATGAACCAAAAATATTTTTATTCAGGATCTTGAACCAAACATGACTGAATCCAGCTCTGAAGGCCCATTTTGCTGACGTTAAAAGAACACTGACTTAAATCAGCACAGTGTTTCAACAGTAAGTAATGTTACTCATGCACTGTTTTGTGTTTTTTTTCATAATACATCATTTCACATTCATACAGAGATTTGTCTTGTCTGAAATGGTGCAACTTATTTACCCCTGTTCCTGTCCTCCAGGATGACCTGCTGCTTGGCACAGGAGCGTGTGTCCTGACACCGTGGACAGGCACATGTGCATTTGGAGAGATGGACCGATGTAAGCACGTGGGGCGTCTTCGCCTTGGCCACGACCACTCCACCCTCAACCCACAGAAATGGCGCTGCATGGACTGCTGCACCACAGAGTCCGTGTGGGCCTGCCTCAAGTGTTCACATGTGTCCTGTGGCCGTTTTATGGAGGAGCACTCTCTCAAACACTTCCAGGAGTCACGTCACCCATTAGCCATGGAGGTGCGGGAGATGGATGTGTTCTGCTTTGCCTGTGGAGACTATGTGCTCAACGACAATGCTGAGGGAGACCTCAAGCTCCTGCGTGGGGCACTCTCCACTGTGCGTACCCCGGGTAGGCGTTCCCTGCGCTCCTCCGCGGGAGGTGACTGCACCCCCAGGGTGGGCGAGGGAGGGCCCCAGCCTGCCATGCAGATGGCCCTGTGGCACCGCAGGAAGGTGCTGCTGGCCAAGATGTTACACCGATGGAGGAGCCGGCAGCAGGAGTTGCAGAGCCAGCGCGAGGAGAAACTTGAACAGGAGAAGGAGGAGGTCCGACGCCAGAAGAAGGAGGTGAAGAGGAGGCTCATGGGAGAGCTGGCCAACATGCCGCCCAGGAAAAGTGCCAGGCTGCTTACCCAGGCGCCCCGTTCAACCATCACACTCATCCCTTTGAAGTTCCGCGACCCTCCGGAGCGCCTGCCTGCACCTAAAAAGCCCTCCCTTCTATCCCGGAAGCCTCCCAGCAACGGCAGAACTGGTAAACTGCGAGTGCGCAGGTACTACTCCTCCCATAAGACGACCCGCAAAAGACTGGCCCCGGGGGTCACCGGGCTCCGCAACCTGGGCAACACATGCTACATGAACTCTATCTTGCAGGTGCTGAGCCACCTCCAAAAATTCAGGGAGTGCTTCCTCACATTGGACATGTGCGAAACTGAGGAGCTGCTGGCCAAGACTAACCAGGGTGTGGTGGGTGGTGCCAGTGCAGCCCCACCTGTCTGCCCTTTGGGTCGTGGCCTTGGGAAGGCAGGGGGTGGGTGTCTTCCTGCGGGCAGCAAGCAGAGCTCACCCCCCTGTCTAAACGCTGCTGAGTTGGTTCAGCCCAAGGAGCCCCGTTCCTCAACCCGCCAGCAAATGTCACTGTGCCATGAACTGCACACTCTTTTCAGGGTCATGTGGTCAGGCCGCTGGTCTCTGGTATCGCCTTTCGCCATGCTGCACTCTGTGTGGAACCTAATTCCGGCGTTTCGTGGCTACGACCAGCAGGATGCCCAGGAGTTCCTCTGTGAGCTGCTAGACAAGGTGCAGCAGGAGCTGGAGTCTGAGGGCACCAAGCGCAGGATCGTCATCCCCATCACCCAGAGGAAGCTCTCCAAGCAGGTGCTCAAGGTCCTCAACACCATCTTTCACGGTCAGCTACTCAGCCAGGTAAGTCTCCACTCGATCCAGAGTGGCAGTAGATCAAAACATGTTCATATTGGGTTTGACTGTTTACACTGTCATGGCTGAAACATCACCTTATGTTTATTGAATATCTTATCAGTCACAATAGGGCTGACACTATTTGGTTGAGGTGTTTTTTTATTTCGGACAATTTGAAAAAATGCTAACTAAAGCTTTAATAGGCTACCTACCGAAAATATCTAATCCATGATCTGGTTTAGGACAAAAGTATTTACAAGTCATCCGAAATGATATCACTGCATAATCACCAAATAGGTCTGTAAACATTTAACTCTGTTGAATTTTATTTTGTATTTATTTAACCTTTAGTTAACCATGGATGCTGATTTGAGAACTAATTCTCTTTTGCAACTGCAACCTGGCCAAGATAAGGCAAAAAAAAAAATGCGGGACACCATACATTTATTTACACAATAAATACAGAGAACACAAAAGTGCAAATAGCATTGGGACATAAGGCAATACAGGATCAATTGGAGAGTCAATATACTGGATGAGGTTTATGTGGGTCAGTTGAGCAGAATTGATAAGGCAATAACTATATAAAATACAAATGAGTATTAATATACAGGATGTAAAAAGTGTTTAAGTGTATCTAGCAGGTAGGTCATTTGCATGCACAGATTATATGACTGTGGTTTTCGAAGAGCATTTGAGCATGCCTGAGCAAATAGAGTGATTCAAGAATGTAAACGGGTATGACAGCAGTGCAGGTGAGAAAGGTCCACTGTGCAAAAAGGGCATGGCATAAGTGAGAAGAAGTTAAAGACAGTTAACAGGTACAGAGATTGGACAAGTGTTCAGACAGGAGTCGTTTAAAGGCAACTGTTGAAATAAGGGTTTTAAGTGTTAGGACTCATTGGCAGCTGAAAACTGGAAGGATTGGCGGCCGAATGAATCAAACCAAGATCAAGAATACTCACTATAACTATTGAAAATGTACTGCTTTCAATATTAAAGGATTGAGATGTTACATTCTGTGGAATACTTAATAACATTTTGTGAAGACAAAAACATGCTTACTAGGGCTGCAACAAACGATAAGTCGATTAATCCACTTCCCCCAATGATTAATCAGTATGCTTTGATCGATTATTTCACTTTTGCAATTTGTTAAAACATCCGGTTATACTTAGTCTAACAAAAAGGAAATCACTTCAGCGTCTGAGATGTTATTTTTTTATTGCACTTTAAGTCAACTGAACATGCCAATCTATTTTTGTCCAACTCAAATGCGACCAATGCATTGCATTACGCTGGAAGTCATTCATTTGCAATGGAGCAGTCTGAAACAATGTGTCAGGAATGTCGTACTGACCCGCGTTGCAATTTGGATGCCGTATGCGTTCCATATTTTCAACGGGATGCAACTGGCGATCTGAAAGTTTTAAGTAATTTTGTTGTAGATTCCTCAATGAGGCATTATATATTATACATATGATATTTAGTAAATAAATAGCAACATAGCGGTTTTAAAATATTATCTGATAGCCCCGTATACACCCTGCGCTCAATCACATAACTACTGTGTAGACTATTGGAAAGAATAAACGGCCTGTAATCCTTTGCAATTAGCTGGAGTTTAACACCATTGTTTTGGAATCTTGAAATTCTTTTTTTATCACCTGAAGATTTAAAAAATTGTAAATTAATGCAATATTCAACCAATTTAATTTCAAAACATATCCAAGTTCAATTTCTGAATTAAATTATACAGTGTGTGCATTACAAATTCTGTTCGGTTTATACTAATCTGAATTAAAATACATTTTCTGGTGACACAAGTATCGCTCGATCTTCATCCGAATTTGCTGTAGCTCGGGCATTCAGAGCTACATTTATTTTGTATAACCCTGTTTTCCAGTCTATTAAGTCCTGGAGAGCCGCACTGTTGCACTACAGTACCAAGGTTAAGCAGTGTCTGTGTCTTCCACCTCTGAACCCTTGGTCAAGTGTTTTGCCTGTATTATTTTTTTTTTTATTTGTCCAGGTGACGTGTCTGTCCTGTCAGCACAAGTCAAACACAGTGGAGCCATTCTGGGACCTGTCCCTGGAGTTTCCTGAGCGCTACCACAGCATGGAGAAGGGCCCTGCCGCATGCCTGGCCTACCAACAGAGTTGCTCCCTTACGGAGATGCTGGCCAAGTTCACAGAGACCGAGGCCCTGGAGGGTAGCATCTACGCCTGCAACCACTGCAACAGTTAGTACCTGAACACAGGCACATCTGCATTAGTGATGGGTTTTTCAGTTGTACCTGAACACAGGCACATCTGCATTAGGGATGGGTTGTTCAGTTGTACCTGAACACAGGCACATCTGCATTAGGGATGGGTTGTACCTGAACACAGGCACATCTGCATTAGGGATGGGTTGTACCTGAGCACAGACACATCTGCATTAGGGATGGGTTGTACCTGAGCACAGACACATCTGCATTAGGGATGGGTTGTACCTGAACACAGGCACATCTGCATTAGTGATGGGTTTTTCAGTTGTACCTGAACACAGGCACATCTGCATTAGGGATGGGTTGTTCAGTTGTACCTGAACACAGGCACATCTGCATTAGGGATGGGTTGTACCTGAACACAGGCACATCTGCATTAGGGATGGGTTGTACCTGAGCACAGACACATCTGCATTAGGGATGGTTGTTCAGTTGTACCTGAACACAGGCACATCTGCATTAGTGATGGGTTGTTCAGTTGTACCTGAACACAGGCACATCTGCATTAGGGATGTGTTGTATTATGTTACAGAAGAAAACAAAGTTTGTACTGATGCTATTTAATTAGAGGGCAGCATGCACCTGCATACGTGCATATGTTATGTGAGTGATGAGGGAAATGGGAGCGTCATATGAACTTATTGTGTGAGGGAAATGGGAGCGTCATATGAACTTATTGTGTGAGGGGAAATGGGAGCGTCATATGAACTTATTGTGTGAGGGGAAATGGGAGCGTCATATGAACTTATTGTGTGAGGGAAATGGGAGCGTCATATGAACTTATTGTGTGAGGGGAAATGGGAGCTTCATATGAACTTATTGTGTGAGGGAAATGGGAGCGTCATATGAACTTATTGTGTGAGGGGAAATGGGAGCGTCATATGAACTTATTGTGTGAGGGGAAATGGGAGCGTCATATGAACTTATTGTGTGAGGGAAATGGGAGCGTCATATGAACTTATTGCCTTTTGGTTATGGTCCATTCTGTTTTAAGAGACCCCCGGCAATAAATCAACAGGAGTTTTATGCTAGCCTGCTAAAGCTAGCTTTGGCTGATTGAGAATACATTCCCTAACCCTTTCAACTCCTAATTAGCTCAATTACAGGCATGCGTGTTTGATACTTTAGCCTGTTTTTGTTATTTTGACATTTAGTTCTTTCTTTTTAACACAAGCTACAGCATCGTTTTACTGGTTCGGTCACGTTGTCACAACAACATGGTTGAACGTGTTAACATAATTCAACATAATTTGTTTTTTTTGCTGTATTATTGGCTGATTTGCAGTTTATTGTTCCATTTTCTTTTAGGATTTTTAAATAGAGCCATTTGGGAGTCAAATTACCAGGCTCCGTCATGTGAACAGGGTTAAAAGAACTGGCTCATCTGAAAAATTCAACACCTATCACTAATCTAAATCCATTTGTGTAATGGATACTTTCTTCTAATATATTTCATCTAATATTCAACAACGAAAGTTTTTTTGAAATTCAGTTCTCTACCTGAATATTATTTAAAGTGATAATTTTTTGTATTAGAAATCGTAGTTAAGGTTTTTAATCCAGTTGGTTCTATCTGATAAATCCACAGGAAGGAAACGTAAGACGTCCCACAAGCCCCTGGTTCTGTCAGAGGCATGTAAGCAGCTACTGATCTACCGCTTACCTCAGGTTCTACGGCTGCACCTCAAACGCTTCAGGTTAGTCTTTCAACTTGCCTCCATTCTTGTCGTCTACAACACGTTAAATTAGTAGGAAGTATTTATGCACACGCACAGTATTTAGACATTTGGCGGTGCAAGTCAAATTCCAGAAATTCAGATACAGAGGATTCAAGACTCAAGTCTTGTAGAGTTTTGGCTTCCTTCACATCATAGGGTGGACCTTGATCTGAGCCCTGGGGAACACCAGCCGACACTAATCTGCTTCACTTCAGCTGGTCTGAGTGGGTCGGCCATGCAGGATGCAATTCGATCGTTCATGCAGTGTGTCTGAGCTGACGGAAACGTGCTGGTTGAGTGAGCCCATGTGATAAGAAGCAGAATGGCTTGTTTATCAGAGGACATAATGATCTGACTATCCCACACCTTGAAGGATGTAACTACAAATTGAGCTGAAAGATGATGCGCACATTTTTATTTTTATTATCGTCAATATAACCATGTACACATTATTGCTGTATTTGAATAATTTTATATACACAGCGAAGTTGGTTGACTCGTATCAACATTATTATTAATTCTTACCCTACTGTATGTTTGTGCCTTAGTTGGTTTGATTTTATTTGGTGACCAGAAATATTTTGTAACCAAGGATAACCATGAGATGGCGCCATTCCTGTTTTGTGACAGATGGTCAGGCCGGAACCACCGGGAGAAGATCGGCGTCCATGTGGCCTTTGACCAGGTTCTGAACATAGAGCCCTACTGCTGCACAGACTCTGGGCAGCCGGTCCATAGAGAAGGCTACACCTATGACCTGTCTGCCGTAGTGATGCACCACGGGAAAGGCTTTGGCTCAGGGCACTACACAGCCTACTGCTACAACACAGAGGGGGGTGAGTAGGACCAGGATGGAACCAGCTGCTCGCTGTCTCAACTGTAGCTTAATTTCTCTCAAAGCAGTGTGACGTAGTAGCTTAAACTGTTTTGAAAACAATGAATTGGTAGACATGACAGTCTTTCAGTCCAATTTTATACACAATTGTATACAACCGTATGCTATGAGATGACAGAGGGGTAACCAGCCCCTTGTGTGTTTCCAGGTTTCTGGGTCCACTGTAATGACTCTGAGATGAACGTGTGCAGTGTGGAGGAGGTGTGCAACACTCAGGCCTACATTTTGTTCTACACCCAGAGGTCTGCTTAGGGTCCTGTCTCCTACATGGCCACCAGGATTTCTACTAGCTGACTGTCTGGATCATCTGCCAGGACCAACAGCCAAGGCCTGACCTGGGGAGGGGGTGGGACCTTCATGGTCCTTTACCTTGTTGTCAGGCAGGGCTTGTTACCCTGGTTAACACCCGGGGTTCACGCCTAAATGTGAGCTCGGGCTCCAAACAGCTCTGAGCATGTTCGAGTCGGGTAACACTCGTGTAAAAGCTACTGAACGTCGTATCACAAGGAAAGGCAATGTTGCTCCTGGAATGTTGGTGTGTCCGCAGGGGTTTTTGCTCGACTCAACCTTAAGGCCGGCTTTTGATAATGACGACGATTGATTGAGTATGTGGTTAGTTGTGTATTTCACCAGGTGTCCAATGCGTTGCGTTGTGTATAACTTGCCTTATCTTACGTTGTCTCCATCCTGGGATAATGAACAGCAGCCATTTGAGGTGTAATGAGAGAGGGTTTCCCTGTTTGGTTCTGGATCAGGTGCTTTGGAGCCTGGCTGGAATTGGAGCCCGCAGATACTATTAGACAATCCAGAACCAATGTTGCCTGTTCTGTCTCTAACCCAGTTTCGATGTCATCTATATGTCCGTTTGACCTCCATCACTCTGATATGTGGCTTTGTGGAAATCTCAGGCTTAAAGGCCTTTGGTCCGGGCAACAGAAAGAACAGGGATATAACTGTGTGTGTACTGTTTCCTTACCTTATGTATATGTTGGGGTTGTGTGGCCGGGAGCGACTCCAAACACTGATGGAACGTGTTGGGCTAACTGGCATCATGCTGCACCTTTATGGAGGAGGAGTTTAGGCAAGTGATCCTTCTGGTCTATAGACGTCTGTATCCTGTGGCAGCTCTCTTCTCCTAACGCTCTAATTGTAGAAGCTCGTTGGGCTTTTATTGGGGTCCGATGTACCGTACGTGTTCACGGATAGAGTGAACGAAGGACTGTGGGATTAGATATGTGATCGAGGCTTGTTTCAGGCCGCGAGGGCTACCAAATTCACTGGAGCGGAGCACCTGCAAGCAATACACACGAGATCATCATGAAATCGAGACAAAATCAGGAATTCCTCAGCTTTGTAATACAATGTTGTTGTTTTTTCTACTCTGCTCTTTCTAATCTGGGGTCTTATTAGTTGGCCGGGTAATCAAGATACTGTACTGCCTGTTCTGATCGGAATCAAATACAAGAAATCATTTGTAGACTGTAAAAGAACAATCTAAAGACGATGAATGTTTTCCATTTCGAGGCTCTCCCATTTGCCTCGCGTTCTCATGTTCAGTTCTGTATTGTTGAAGCAGCTGTCGTTAATGTAATGTTCATATGGGGTTTGCCTGTCAATTATGATTAAAAAATAGAAACTTTTGAACTTTGTGTTGCTTTCGAGTACACTATTTGAATTTGTCTCAGCTTTGTATTTCAGCACTTTTTTTGTTTCAAATTATACAATGAAAATTTGGTTATGGGATTTTTTTTTACAATCTAGACTTGATTATCTATTTGAAAATGTTAGCTTGTTAGGTACAATCCCACATTTCAATGTAACCAAAGTATTTGTGACACTTAGCTTAATTATTGTTTCTTATCAGCCAGGTATGTTGCATCAAAAGTGCAATACGTTTTCATTTTTGGGCGTAAGGGACAGTTTAGCAGCACAGACTAGGACTCAACAAATCAAGCATACGGGTGAGTTTTATTCTTTTGTTCAATAAAATGAAAGCAAACACTGATGACCACTGATGTCAAATTACCTGGTAGGCCAAGGAAGACCTCTACAGTAAATTGCAATAAATGCTGAGCAACGGCTAAATGTGAAGGACATAAAATCAATCTGACAGATCAGGAGGTGGGGTTGGATGTGGGAGCCACTGCCACCCTTAAAGACATAAGGGGTTATGATAGAACTGCTGACTGCAGCAGGATGTATTCTGAAGTGAGCAGAACCAAGTTGGCACCAACACAATTCCTCCAATAATCTGTTTCCTCATTATGCAGCAGGAATGTGACCTTTCACCGTATGAAGGCTACAGAAGAATCTAATATGGCCATTCAGTGGGAAGTTAATGAATGTATCCAATTTAAATCCAGTTGAGGGAGAATCTCACGGGCCGAGCACGACTGAAGACATTAAATGGGAACCGAGGATGACTACAGTCGTCCTGGCAGAGCCATACATGGGCAGGTGCCTAGTGGGTGACTTCAGAAACTCATTGGATGTATAAGATCTAAACGAACAATCAAGTTCTAAGCGTGATTACTGTATTGTAAATAATGTTAATTTGTCCAAATACTTTGGGTACCCTTAAGTCAGGCCTATGTACGAAATGTGATGTAATTTCAAATTGCTTAATTTAATATGGGTTTAAAATTCCCTAAATGTAAGACTTGACTGCACAAAGAGAAAGCTACCATTGCTGGACTACCTACACATTTATTTTTTAACAAATAACATTTAAAGAAAACGCATGTCATATGAACACCTATCAGCAAATCTCTTTCCCACTGAAAAGTCCTACAAAAATAAATGGCATGTGAATACAGCCAATCAAAACAGAGCTGATGTGAACCACCCTCTCCAATTGACCGGCGTCACACCTGAAACTCATGTGGATTGGTAGATCACTTGTCAATTCAAATCAGGTGATCATTTGACTGGCGGGCAACTTAAAATGAAATCACCATGAGACATTGTTGGCACAAGTGAGTCTAAACATTAGAATGGACTGAACACTTCAATTTATATGTATATCCATAGTGTCCACTAGGGGGTGTACTTTTGCAGCTCAAATTCCTCAGGGTATATTTTTACATCAGTAAACAAACCTGTATTACAATTTCTTATTAACACCATTTGAAATTCCAATCTCCAGAGGTTTTTCCGGAAGCCACCTTATAAAAGTAAGAAATTGTCCTGTAAGTGTTACCTACAGGATTAGTGGTGAATATTCAGCTGAGGTGGCACTGACGCTATAATTAGAGGCTATTCATTGCATAGCTGTAAGCATATATTACATTTATATATATATATATTTATATATGAGAGAGAGAGGAAGGGAGAGAGTTAGATGTGAAACCAAGTGTAATCTCAACCCAGTCAGGACTGAAGCGATGGACACAGAGGAGTCTCCATTAGTAAAAAGGTGCACCTAAAATTATTCTAATATTTTTTAACAGTTTAAACACACTGTTTCCTTCTTTAACTTAAAAAGGGACACCAGAAATGATCTCCGTTTTTGTTTTCTATTTTGGAGATCAATTTTGGAAATAAGCTTTTTTTATGACGATGACCATTATCCTAGATTTATCCTAGATTTTCAACACACCTACTTATTCACAGTTATTCTGCGCCCTGTGGTTTATAGACTACATGCTGGTCTATACTGTCCAGTTACTTGCATATCACCACAAAATGATGCAACGATAGCAACTTGTTTAATCGTTTATTATTAATTAAGAATGCAACCGAGTTGTGATGGGTTTAGCGAATTGTTTAGAAAAAGAATGCAGTGGTGATACATGCCTGTACATCGGACTTCACTATCTCAGCTGCTCTACAACAATGATAATGTGGTAGCATTGATGCTCAGAATAAACGATAAATTATTGAGTAATCATCAACCATCTCATCAGATTACTTTATAGTCCACGATCTTCTGCCATACGAGCCTAGGGATTACTAGACAAGAACAGTGTATCGTATTAAACACCAGTGATGTAGACTAGTCTGTCAGAAATAATGTTGACTTGAAATCAACGAGGAAAGGAGTGGTACACAACAGAAAGTTAGATGGTTTCAAGAGTGTTCTGTTGGTGGAATGTCACGCCAAGTGCATCGTACAGGTATGCATCTGTGTGAGGACAGGTATGCATAATGCATCTATGTGTCTGTGTGAGTACAGGTATGCATAATGCATCTATGTGAGGACAGGTATACATAATGCATCTATGTGAGGACAGGTATGCATAATGCATCTATGTGTGAGGACAGGTATGCATAATGCATCTATGAGTGTGGACAGGTATGCATAATGCATCTATGTGTGGACAGGTATGCATAATGCATCTATGTGTGAGGACAGATATGCATAATGCATCTATGTGAGGACAGGTATGCATAATGCATCTATGTGAGGACAGGTATGCATAATGCATCTATGTGTGAGGACAGGTATGCATAATGCATCTATGTGAGGACAGGTATGCATAATGCATCTATGTGAGGACAGGTATGCATAATGCATCTATGTGAGGACAGGTATGCATAATGCATCTATGTGAGGACAGGTATGCATAATGCATCTATGTGTGAGGACAGGTATGCATAATGCATCTATGAGTGGACAGGTATGCATAATGCATCTATGAGTGAGGACAGGTATGCATAATGCATCTATGAGTGAGGACAGGTATGCATAATGCATCTATGAGTGGACAGGTATGCATAATGCATCTATGTGTGAGGACAGGTATGCATAATGCATCTATGTGTGAGGACAGGTATGCATAATGCATCTATGAGTGGACAGATATGCATAATGCATCTATGTGAGGACAGGTATGCATAATGCATCTATGTGTGAGGACAGGTATGCATAATGCATCTATGTGTGAGGACAGGTATGCATAATGCATCTATGAGTGGACAGATATGCATAATGCATCTATGTGAGCACAGGTATGCATAATGCATCTATGTGTGAGGACAGGTATGCATAATGCATATATGTGTGGACAGATATGCATAATGCATCTATGTGTGAGGACAGGTATGCATAATGCATCTATGTGAGGACAGGTATGCATAATGCATCTATGTGTGAGGACAGGTATGCATAATGCATATATGTGTGGACAGATATGCATAATGCATCTATGTGTGAGGACAGGTATGCATAATGCATCTATGTGAGGACAGGTATGCATAATGCATCTATGTGTGAGGACAGGTATGCATAATGCATATATGTTTGGACAGATATGCATAATGCATCTATGTGTGAGGACATGCGTGAGTACTATATATCCTAACATTCATCAAAAAGAAAATATCTTTGTAATGTACCCCAAAAACACAGACAACACTGACAACACACGTGGTATAGCGAAGACAAAATGTAGTTTTCTTCGCATTTATTACTTTTAAAGATGCACTGTTTGGTTGTTGTTTAATTTAGCCAGTAGTTATGTTGGTGGTAAATATGAACAAAAACATCGCATTTTTGTTGTGTTTCAAGTCATAAAATACATTGTTTAATTTTTTAAATATTTTAATTTGCATTATTTTTTTACAAATCCAATTGCCGTAGTGCGTATAGTGCATCTTTAAACGTTTGTAAAGTCACAAAATGTGTCAAAGAATTTCACGAATCACGTGAATTGTTTTGATTTCATTTGCTGGACCATGAATTGATACTTCTGAAAACACATATTTAAAAAAGGTTTGTGATTTGTAATTAAGTCGAAGCGACTAAGGTAAGATGTTGAGTTAACAACATTGGACATGAGAAATAGCAAATGCTTGAGTGACCAAGCAGTCCGTTTGATAGGTTTCTTATCATCACTATGAAACGCAAAACATTCCTAATTAAAAAAATCTCAACCTGAAATAGTCACAATTTCCCCTTCCAAGTCAGTCTTCTTCCATTTTGTAAAGTAATGATTTTATGACCCGCAATCCTCCTCAGTACAACTCCCCAAGCATGAACACACGACAATACAACGGTTCTCATTCAGAAATGTACTTCCTGTGTTCACTCTGTGTTTGAGTTCCAGACAGTTTGTGTGCCTGGAACTGCGTTCCCTCGCACTCCAGTCCCTTTGTCCACATCCCGGTCACTCAGACACAGGTGTGTGGGTGTTTTGCTGTGATCAGCTAGGTATTAGCCACAGCTCCAGGAAGTCCCAGTGCTTCCAAAGGATGAACAGAAAGAGGGCCAGCATGACGGTGGTGGCAACCCGTGCCCTTGTCTTCATCAGCGGGGTGATGAAGTTGGCCAGGGTGGAGACGAACACCAGCACCACGGCCATGAGTGCCAGGATAATGTTGATGAGTTTGCCCAGCAGGGCACGGGCGTTGGCGTTCTCCACTCCCTCTAGCTGCACCACCTGCTGCTGCTGCTGCTGCAGCTCTAGTTTAGTGATGCGAGTTAGACACGACTCCACCGCTTCCTGCATGTATAAACACACAGGTACAAATAGGCAAACAAATGTTACACAACAATCAAGGGAGCAAATCCCTTTCAGTCACACTCCTGTGCTTATCTGTTCTGAAGAAGAGGCATTGTGCTGTCTTGGCTGTCTTTTACCGGGACGTGCAGGTTGTTATATATCTTAGATCTTATTTCTGATATTATCTAAAGTAATTTCGTTACCTGGATGTCTCTGGCTCTCTCGTAAGACTGGTAGGCCACTTTCTCCTCCATGCTGGCCAGTTCCTGTTTCAGATTAGTCATCTCATTCTGGTGCAGCTCTGTCAAGTCATTCAACTGCTCTTCCAGTCTTTCATACCTAAACAGGGAGATTCAAACAACATGTGAGGCAAATACCAGGACTATTCAGACCAGGGGTTTCACACTCATTTTTACCCAGGGCCACATCAACATGGTGGCCCTCAAAGGGACATTTTAGGACAATAATATGCCATTTTTGCTCTCGCAGGCCACAAAACATAACGCTCTCGCTTGAGTTTGACACGTGATTTAGACCAAGAGAGTGAAGACCAATTGAATTAGTAAAAACAAACCACTAATATTGTATTCATGAATTCATGCCACTTCATTTGACAACTGGTTGAATATGTTAAAATAGCTCCTTTTATCTTCCTAAACGTGAACGTACAAAACCTGTCACAGGGGGAAGTGGGGTTAATTGAGACATCTTTTAATCTCTTTTGTCAACCTGGCTTCGCATGTTTGTCCACCGATATAATAACAGTTCAAGATGTATAATGAAATTCAGTAGATAAGGTGTCATTATGAACGCTACACTTCAATTAGTCATAATTGATGCATATGCAAATATCTGTCCCTTCCACTATATCTCAATCGTGGTAACATATGTGTTTCTATGAAGCACAAACCTATATAGATATCTACCTCTTCCCAATTGATAGAGCTCCATTTTAAGAGTTGTACACAGCGTTGATGAGTATTGATGTGGATGATCACTACTGTGGATGAGTATTGCTGTGGATGAGTATTGCTGTGGATGAGTATTGGTGTGGATGATTACTGCTGTGGATGAGTATTGCTGTGGATGAGTATTGATGTGGATGAGTATTGATGTGGATGAGTATTGCTGTGTATGAGTATTGGTGTGGATGATTACTGCTGTGGATGAGTATTGCTGTGGATGAGTATTGATGTGGAGGATTACTGCTGTGGAGGATTACTGCTGTGGATGAGAATTGATGTGGATGAGTATTGCTGTGGATGAGTATTGCTGTGGATGATCCCTGTTGTGGATGAGTATTGCTGTGGATGAGTATTGCTGTGGATGAGTATTCCTGTGGATGAGTATTGCTGTGGATGAGTATTGCTGTGGATGAGTATTGCTGTGGATGAGTATTGCTGTGGATGTGTATTGCTGTGGATGTGTATTGCTGTGGATGAGTTTTGCTGAGGATGAGCTTTGCTCTGGATGAGTATTTCTGTGGATGAGTATTTCTGTGGATGAGTTTTGCTGTGAATGAGTTTTGCTGTGAATGAGTATTGCTGTGGACGAGTATTGCTGTGGATAAGCTTTGCTGTGGATGAGTATTTCTGTGGATGTGTTGTTGCCTCCCACCTGGTAGGAGGCACATGAAGTCACAGGATTCAGTATTTCTCTTGTCCAAATGGGAGAGTTAATTGCACAGAACAATTCTGCTTTGTTTCTGTGGATCTGTTGAAGTTGTCTGAACATTGGAGTGAGACCGGAGTGTCTGGGGTGTTGTCACCCATGACCTACGCTTTCAAAGGATTTCATGACTATAGATGTTAGAGATACAGGATGATAGTCATATAAGCAGGTAAATAAAGGTATGTACAGAATGATTTGCGACAGGATGGCAAGGATGAACTAGTATCCATTTTTGTGATGTAAAAAGTGAAGAAAATTATCTACAACAAACAAATTCTGACTATCAAGGGTGTGGACTTTTGATTTCATCTATATATTTAAACTAAACGACATAATTTATGGCTGGTTAATCCGTCATACCATCATTTAAATAGCTACTTCAGTATTAATACTGGCATGCCGGTACGTGTCTTTACATTTTCAACTCAAGAAGTATCTCCTCCTTTTGTGAAATTGAGCAAAGAAGAACTCAACGAATACTAACACGTACAATGAGCCCTATTTTGGACTCAAATAACACAATTTTTCAAATACAAAAGATTGAATTCAGAAGAAAGCTATTTTTCTACTAAACAACCGTTTATACAGTATTAAATCCCGTACAATCATTGTTTTGTGAAGCCTTCCCTGGAAAGACAGCATCACTGAGACCCTTTCCTTCAGCACACTCCTGCATGCAGCACATATATTCGCTTAATGCTTGACAGTCTCAGAGATAGAGAAGCAGGCAATTCAGACCACATGCTTTTTAAAGCCGCCAACATTGATTTTTTGTCTCCGCACCCATTTTAATGGATGTTTGGGGTTGTGTCCTGTTGAAAGGTTCAATCGTTAACAAAAGCCTCAATCTTCTAGCGGAATCAACCAGGTTTCGGGCTAAACCTATCTTGGTACTTAAAATCATTCATTATCCATTTGTGGGTTGGGCTGTATAAAGTCTTCTTTAATTCAACCCACTCATAAAGCTTGTTGAAACATTGAGGTGGTGTCTAACAGTTGATTTTAACTCCAATATTACACTAGACTGTGAAAAACTGACTCTGAAACTGGGATCCCCGGATTTGTCTCCCTTGCTAAATAAAAACATACTTCATAAATATTCTTTAGGGGTGCCACAATTTCTTTAAAAAATCTCTTGAAGAGCGCCAAGACATCTTGTGTTGATTTGTATTTATCTGTTTTTTTTTAAACATTTGTTTATTTCTGACACAGTGACAAGTACTCAACATACCACAGTCTCCTCTAGCAGTCACCTAATCCGTTAACCATCCCAAGGAATACCTTTGAATATGGTTCACACTGGACGCAAGCTAAAAGGAAAGCAGCTTGATTCAGCGGGTTGCTGTGAAATGAATGCATTCCCATTGTGTTTGCCTGCGTGTTGGTCGGTACCTGTATCTCTCCTCCTGCAGGCACTGGGTCATGTAGGAGTAGTCACTCTGCAGCTGACTCTTCATGTCCTCGATGGCGTCCTCCATGTGAGCCTGGCCGGCCTTGATCTCCTGCAGGCCTTCCATCAAGGCGTCCCAGGAGCTGTGTACGTGGTGGTGGTGATGGTGATGCCCGTCCAGTCTGGGGCTGCCCGGACCAGCTTGCCCCTGCCCTGACATCCCACCTCCCCCGGCCCCGCCCGAGTGACTGCCAGCCCCTGAGCCAGAGGTGGCACTGGAGCACTCGTCATCGCTCCCATACTTGGGGCTGGAGACCAGGGTGGCACTGCCACTCAGTGCCCGTTGAGCAGGTGCGTCGTCCGGATGCCCTCCGACCCCGTCCTCTATCAGGTGGGAGATGTTGTCAGCGCTGCCAAATTTGTTGCGGATCAAGCAGGCGAACTCCCGCGGCTTAGACACCACGGCACCTTTGACCCCTTCCACACTTCCTTTGACCCCGTCCACCATGCCACCGCCGAAGCCATGGAACCCTGCTCGTACGTTTGCCCCCATGTCCTTCAGCCCCTGTTGCATGTCCCGGAGGACATCTTTAGGCTGCCTGGCTGGACCGTTCTAGAAACATGGGGATGTTAGAAGAAGAAATGAACAAGGGAAGAGCAAATGTATGTCAGGTAATGTAAACAAATAGCTAAATACGATGTGATAACTTAAGGCATGGAAGTAAAAGATGAGTATATCGTATAGTGAGATTCGTTTTCTAATACCGTGAAAGGGTATATATTTGACCTGTGATTGATTTAAATTCCGGCAGTAATTCCAAATGCAAATGAAAAAAAAAAAAATGTTCGGCATTCATTTACAGTGCTGGTTTCTTTTATTCCTCCAGTCCTGGAGGGCCCAAACACATCAGTTTATTGTTTATACTTGTTTATACTACTCAGCTGCTGTCCCAGGTCTGAATTAGTCCCCTTAAAGTCCAGCTCTACCTAGAAAGTGACAACGTGTACCATCACCTCAGAAAGCACCCGTCAGTGTAAAGTAGTGAGACAAACACACCACGTCACAAATAGCTCTATATAACAGCTGAGCAGTAAACTTAGTCATGAGATGAAAGCTGTTGAGACACTCACACACACACACACACACACACACACACACACACACACACACACACACACACACACACACACACACACACACACACACACACACACACACACACACACACACACACACACACACACACGTACCTGTTCTATCTCCTTCAACTTCTTGTGGTAGTGTTCTAGCTTCTTGTGCAGGTGGGCGATGGTCTGTGCTGATTTCTGGTTCTTCTTCTCGAACACCTGTTTGATGCGCGACGCCTGCTGCTTGTCTGCATTGTGCGCCAGCTTCAGATACTCTGCCACGTTGTCATCTCGCGCCTCCTGTTCTATCCGGATCTGCTCAGTGATCTTCAGGATCTTCTGCTGAAGGTGCTCCAGAGCAGCTCGTGTCCGCTGGGGCTCAGCGAGACCTGACCCATCAGCCCCTCCGGACACGGCCCCCAGCCCGGAGACAGCCCCTGCCCCCAAACCCACCACAGCCCCGTCCAAACTGATGTTACCGTCAGAGCCGCCATGACTGGCTGAGGGGGGCAGGCCCAACGTAGTCACTTCACTTTTATCCAGCTAAGCAGAGGAGGGGAAGCAGGAGGGACACGGGTGAATGTATAGACGGAAAATGTTTACTATTATTTGATGTCAAGTCAGCATCACAGAGTACGCATCACAGAGTACGCATCACACAGTACGCATCACAGAGTATGCATCACACAGTACGCATCACAGAGTACGCATCACACAGTACGCATCAGAGAGTATGCATCACACAGTACGCATCAGAGAGTATGCATCACACAGTACGCATCACAGAGTACACATCACAGAGTACACATCACAGAGTTCTCATCACAGAGTTCTCATCCCATAGTTCTCATCACAGAGTTCTCATCCCATAGTTCTCATCACAGAGTTCTCATCACAGAGTTCTCATCCCATAGTTCTCATCACAGAGTTCTCATCCCATAGTTCTCATCCCATAGTTCTCATCACAGAGTTCTCATCACAGAGTACGCATCACAGAACTGAACACTTATCATACTGACAGATCAGGTTAGGGCTTTTTTTAACCGACCTTCACGCAGATCCTCGGCATTAGCTTACAAATGTTACCGTGGATATATCCAGTGATATACATCCATTTAAGGGTGGTTTGATTCATTCAGCCTTATTAACCTCCTAACAAGATCACAATAAAAGACAAAGCCATCTTGTGGTTGTTCTTGATTAAAAGAATCTTGTGTCTAAAAGAGGGATATTTTTGTTTTCAATCCCCTTTATCCTTAGCGGGCGTCCCATTGCCACTGTCACACAAGAACCAGGGCAGACAACAGACACCAAGTGTATCACACAGTACCCAGGGCAGACAACATACACCAACAGTATCACACAGTACCCAGGGCAGACAACATACACCAACAGTATCAGACAGGACCCAGGGCAGACAACAGACACCAACAGTATCACACAGTACCCAGGGCAGACAACATACACCAACAGTATCAGACAGGACCCAGGGCAGACAACATACACCAACAGTATCAGACAGGACCCAGGGCAGACAACAGACACCAAGTGTATCACACAGTACCCAGGGCAGACAACATACACCAACAGTATCACACAGTACCCAGGGCAGACAACATACACCAACAGTATCACACAGTACCCAGGGCAGACAACATACACCAACAGTATCAGACAGGACCCAGGGCAGACAACAGACACCAACAGTATCACACAGTACCCAGGGCAGACAACATACACCAACAGTATCAGACAGGACCCAGGGCAGACAACAGACACCAACAGTATCAGACAGGACCCAGGGCAGACAACCAACAAAATCTCAGCGAGCTTTGGCCTAATTCATCATTCAGGCCACTAAGGCATTACCGATACATTACTAGCATTTTATTAGCATGTGTAAGAGGTGTCCGGTGAGACCCAGGTCCGCTGTACTTTTATCTATCAGATCCACTTATAAGCAAGGTAACATTTTTAGAATGTAGGTTATAGTCAGGGAGCTGCATTGAATTGAGGCCTGAGATTTTAATAGACAAATCACTGCAGGCAAGACCATGCTATTCATTGTAATACAATAAGTAAGGCAAATGTAGTAACAGGCTAATGTAGTAACAGGCTAATGTAGTAACAGGCTAATGTAGTTACAGGCAAATTTAGTAACAGGCTAATGTAGTAACAGGCTAATGTAGTTACAGGTAAATGTAGTAACAGGCAAATGTAGTTACAGGTAAATGTAGTTACAGGCAAATGTAGTTACAGGCACATGTAGTTACAGGTAAATGTAGAAACAGGCAAATGTAGAAACAGGCTAATGTAGTAACAGGCTAATGTAGTAACAGGCTGATGTAGTAACAGGCAAATGTAGTAACAGGCTAATGTAGTAACAGGCTGATGTAGTAACAGGCTAATGTAGTAACAGGCAAATGTAGTAACAGGCTGATGTAGTAACAGGCAAATGTAGTAACAGGCTGATGTAGTAACAGGCTAATGTAGTAACAGCCAAATGTAGTAACAGGCTGATGTAGTAACAGGCTAATGTAGTAACAGCCAAATGTAGTAACAGGCTGATGTAGTTACAGGCTAATGTAGTAACAGGCAAATGTAGTAACAGGCTGATGTAGTTACAGGCTGATGTAGTTACAGGCTAATGTAGTTACAGGCTGATGTAGTTATGTATGTATACATGAAAAACCACAGACATACACAATGTAATTACCTCACTCAATTGGAGAAAAAGACAACAAAAACAACAGACATACACAGACAGCGTTGGCCAACACTCAGATCCAACGATGTGTGACAACACAGAGAGCACATCCACGGTGAATGAGGCTCCTGGAGACCGGAACAGAAGCCAGTAGATTATCATGACAGACAGCTATGGCGTAAAAAAAAAGAACAGAGGGGGGTCTTCACATGTGAGAAGGAGACTGCGACATACATGAGATGACTGATGATGGGTGCCAATGAGAATGAACGTGAATCAGGGAGGAGGACAAGACAAAACCAGTGCAGTGATGGATTAATTCTGGAACAATACCAGACTGTTTAATCCAGGACAGGCAGTGCCATTGCAGGTCTATGCAGGAGCGCCCCCCCCCCCCCCCCGGTTGTAACACAAGACCCCCGCCACCAAATATCTCTCCCCCGCACACCAATCTCTGCCTATAACCTTACCAGAGCATCATGCTCCATTGTTGATGGCAAAGATGTATGCAGCCTCCCGGTCTTCCTCCATCTCTCTCGTTCTCTTTTCTCTTGATCTCCTTCTCCCCCTTTGTACGTTACGTCCGCTCCGTCTGCGTCTCTCTCTCTCTCTCCCTCCCTCCCTCCCGCCCTCCCAGTCTGCCTCTCTTTTCTCTCCTGTATATCTGGGTGCAAACACTAGCTGTCCTGCTCTACCTCGGCTGTGTGAGCTGAGGCACGCATGATGGAGGGAGAGGGGAGGTGCCTGTGTGTGCTGAGGCCAGAGAAGCATAGGGGGGGGGAAGGGGGATCGGAGAACAGCAGGGCTCGTGTCAGGGCCAATCACAGCGTCTTCATCCCTTAAACCATGAATATATACCGCACCATGTTTATGGATGGCTGCAGCAGTGGTTTTGTTCAGGACGCATTGGTGCACCCAGGATTAGAAAGTAGTACATCATATTCTCTGTATACGCATGTTACAGAGGAAAGACATTTTCATACAAACAGATATTTAATTATACCTTGTGAATGTTAATTAAACAGAGAGTTTGATAACCTAGGGTCAGGTGGGAAGACCACATGTGGAAGAATCAATTTCTTTCGTTTTCCCACAATTCAATTATTTATGGCACCTACCTTCTTGCTAATTAACTGCTTTACTAATCCAACCATCACTAATCAATGCCTAAATATTACGGGTGTGGACAAAATAACAGAAACACCACATGGAAAAGCCCTGTTACTTTGCAGTAACTAAATCACCATTACAAACTTGCTGCAGAGATAATATTTGGTTGATTGCCAATTGGCAGTACATGTAGCACCTTGACATTTAGCACACTGTTTTTTTTTTCAGAGCAACGTTACGCAAGAACAGCAGCAGTCGCTGCCCAAATTGCACGTGTGTATCGGTAAAAAAAGGCTAAATATGTAAATGTTGGGAATGTTTCTAAAAAAAGGGCCGAACAGTGGTCCCAGGTCAAAGTAGACCAACCAGGTTAGGAACACACAAAGCAGACCAACCAGGTAAGAAACACAAAGTAGACCAACCAGGTAAGCAACACACAAAGCAGACAAACCAGGTAAGAAACACAAAGCAGACAAACCAGGTAAGAAACACAAAGCAGACCAACCAGGTAAGAAACACAAAGCAGACCAACCAGGTAAGCAACACACAAAGCAGACAAACCAGGTAAGAAACACAAAGCAGACAAACCAGGTAAGAAACACAAAGCAGACCAACCAGGTAAGAAACACAAAGCAGACCAACCAGGTAAGAAACACACAAAGCAGACAAACCAGGTAAGAAACACAAAGCAGACCAACCAGGTAATAAACACACAAAGCAGACCAACCAGGTAAGAAACACAAAGTAGACCAACCAGATAAGCAACACACAAAGCAGACCAACCAGGTAAGACACACAAAGCAGACCAACCAGGTAAGAAACACACAAAGCACAGCCTCAAAAATGACCAGTTAATTGACTCCGCACCTCTGTGACACAGTCTTAAAAAACTCTGTACATCCTGAGCTTAGATCTAACAGGGCTGCCATTCAGAAACTGCTTCTATCCAAGAACAACAAATAAAGACACATATCTTGGATGATATGACTGCCACACAAATTCAAGAGTAATAATTTAACACCATATTATATCAGGGAGAGACACAGAGAACTGCCATCGCATAGGTATTCAGTGCATTCGGGGGGGGTTCATTAACACAGATTGAAGGGGAGGAGATAAGAGAGAAATCACTTAACAGATTATGTGGGGGCGTTTGAAGCAAGCGTGGGCGCGTTCGCGTCACCATATGTATACACTGTATATACTAGTCTAGTTCTCATTATCATAACGTGTTTCGTGCACTTCTCTCATTTTGTATAATTCTCCAGATGGTTTCTCCTTTCTTGGTAGCTTGGCTTATGCCAAATACACTGGATTTTTTCCGTCAAGTCTCCTCAAGCTTTCTTTTTATCACAGAGTTTTGTTTTTATACTGCCAGTAGAAGTCCTAACCAAGATTCTCCTAAACTAATCTTAACATGATCTAGACGGAAAAGGCCATATACACATCAGGTTATTGTATTCATTTTTTTATCACAGTAAGTGGAATGAGAACAAATTCCATTTTACAGTGACATGTCAAACATAGGCCTTATGACTCCATTTGAAAGGGGTGAATAGTTATTGAACATTCGTTTGAGAGTCTTTCGCAGGTCGTTCCAGTCCCTGGAGAACTGAATGGAATGACCTTCCAGAGTGCATCTTTATATTGGGTTGAGATGTTGAGTGGTGCAAGCTGAGGTAAAGAAGGTATTGACAAGCCCGGGAGGCTAGCAAGGCATGTTATGAGATAAAATTGATGAGTGTTGTACATGGAACTGGTGACCGCAGGAGTCAAAGCTGAAAGCATAAGAGCTACCAGACGCTATTTTATAACAGTAGGTGCACTTTGTTGGGCACAGCGGTATACGGGAAATACAACTATGCTCTTCATGGAAATACATTTGGTTACTCGCTCGCAATGCCTTTTCTGGTGCTCATCTTGTGAATGGCCCTTTAGGTTACAGGTTAAGTCAAGTTAGCTATAGACTGGATAACCAGTAGCTTGCAGACAGAATTGTATGACAAAAATATATATATTGTGACAAGCTTCAACTGCAACTACCGCAACACATCTTTTCTAGGTGCACATTCGAACCTTCAGGCGCCCCCACATAACACGTTTTAGGACTGGCCATAAATGAGAAATTCAGAAACACACATTGTATGAACTTAGCTAAAATTACAGGCTACGTAGTTGAAATCAATTTAGCCCTTCTAATACTAAGAGACACGTCATGTCCTGCTCCACAATCGAATATAGAGAAAATTAGTATTCAATTTTGGGTTTAGTTACACCATGGCCAGGATGTGCCATATAAATCCAAAATAAATTGCAAAACTAGCTACTTGCTAAGCCCATCTTGTGGAAAATGCATTGTTTCAAAGCTACTCATATAAATACTTATACGGCTGAACTGATACATTCCTCCTCGAAAAGTTGAATTTTCAACCCAGTTACATGTGCAAGTAATTGAATAGCCAACTGCCGTAACATAATTGTGTGTAGGTCAACTGGAAGACAGACAGTGCATGGAACCGGAGGGTTGTGGGTTTTAGTCCCACAGGGCCCAGTACAGAAGTTAGAGATGTATTCCCTCGCTGTAATGCTCTAAATAAGTGTCTATATTTTAACCAACAACAAAGACAAGTACTTCAACATAAACACATTTATTAAACATTTTCAAATTAACCAACATACTAAGTTCTCACAATAAATATATTGCATTTGTATCTTTGAATATAAATAATATGTAGGACCTGTACACCAGCATCATAAGTGCTCTGGGGGGGTTCACGCCCCGTCTTACCCCTGGGGATATTACTTGTAGCGCCAAGCTTAGCTATTAGAGCAATAAACAATTGATCACTGATCAATACCTTGAAGCTTATTTAAATATTTATATCAAATACTGCTGATATATTTAAACATCAATGTTATACTAATGGCCTTTGAAGTGAATACAAAGAACATGATTTAGTGTCCTCGTAATCGCCGTTGTAAATAAGAATTCGTTCACAATCGGCCTACCTGGTTAAAGAAAGGTTAAATAAAATACAGCAAATTGAAAACCATGATATACGAGCTGGAAATACTTTGAGAAAGACTAGGGCGTGATTTTCTTTTCTTAAAAGGACCACTCTACGTGAAACAATATGACAGTAGGTTCAACCTCGGCCCTGTCAAACCTGGTGCAAACCATATGCTCTTCCACATGACACTTAAACTGTCATACGGGTTTAAAGGATGTCCTCACATGACTACACAAATGCTCCATTAGAACCAGTTGAATGGCACTTCACACATGGAGCACACAATGCCAGACACATGTAAATAATTAACAACATTACATGCACATATAACAGTATTCATCGGACATGGATGCTAACAAACGCGTTTCATTAAGGGCTGTTGTTTATGTGCTCCTCCAGGTTAGTGTACTGGATGTAATCTATATGTGTATTAGATGAAATCAGTGCCCAGATGCCGGTGTGCAGCCGTTCCTGAGTGAAATATTTAGCTGTGCTTCTGTCCAACGGTTGACTCGCAAGGCAGCTTTGACAGTGTCTCCTAAAGTCATTGGCCTGACTTGCGCGGCATTCCCACCACTCTCTTCTGGGCTTGGTAGAAGTCTGCCGAGAGAGAGACCACAATGCTTCACTTGCAATTGACAAAATGTCATTTTTATTAACATGCATAACAGTTGTTCTCATCCAGCGTGGCCTACGGAGTGATTAGTGCTCAGTAACTTACGGCCCCTGGACACTAAATGTGCTGCTTGAATCAGGTGGGTGAATAACTGGGGTTACCAAATGACCCAATCAAAAGGGATCTGTATGGACATGTTTGGGCAAGACCCGGTCTGCCCTTACATGGCACATGTACTTTAGTAATTAACTTGTGATTTGGTACATTTAATCAACTAACTTTAGTTACATAATATATAAATGTACTGCATGCCAAAAATATTAAACGTAGCATTCAATTTGCCTAGAACCTAAGGGAGAACCGTCTATGCAGAGTTCATAAAAGGGTAACAGCAGCAGCACCTATCATAACATGGTAGAAGTAGCTTAAATCACATTTATTTCTTACTCTAATGTCTGGTCAAATTAAAGTGAAACATTCTGGTCATACAGAAATTACTTAAACGAGTACCCCAGCTGTTTTCTGATTGGACACTTTGATTGTAAAAAAAATAATTTTGATTAAAAAATGTTTTACCCACCACTGCATAAAACTACCTAGCAAAAAAGGGGGTACCTGTGAGATTGGTCTGTTTCCTCTTTAAACAGTTCTCATTGACGTTCTCCTCCTTGTCGAGTGTTTTCTCCAGGTTATGGGGGCTGACCCGGTACTTGTCAGGGGTACAGTAAATGTTCTCCCTGTCACACGGTCGCCCCACCCAGACCATCTCTGCAGAGTCCTCCTGGCCTCCCACCCTCTGCGCCTCCTCCCCCTGACCCACCACGTCAGGACAGTACACCAGGGGCACGTCAGACTTTGGAACCATCTCCCACTGGAAGTCTCCTTCAGCAAGAGGTTTGTCTGAGCGGAAGTCAAAGCCCCAGCGTTGGCAGGCCACCTTCAGGTCTCTGCTCAAGGTGTCCTGGTACTCCTGCTTCAGCTGCTCATGGTCCACTGAGCCAAACAGGTTTCGCCTGGCAGGACTTTTCCTCACAGAGTTCAGGATGCTCTTATGACCAGACATGGTTTTTCTGGTTCTACACTGCAGGCAATATGTCAGTGTCAATAAGTGGGTGGACATCAACAAAGACAAGGCAAGACAATAGCCATGTACAGAACAACATAACGCCATCACTAGGGTTGTGTAAAATGGAGACACTTTATTTAAAAAATAAAGTAATAAAATACAGATATTCTAGGGCAAATCAAGATTCAAGCAGTCTTAAACAGCAGGGGAATTAATTACATAACTTTTATCACCAAATACTATTAACAACAATTATCAAACTTAAACAAATACTTTTCAATAGAATCTGAACGTTGACATGTCAACATCATTTCATAACAACTATCACAAGATAAACACTACTAACACGTTGTATAGCTAGTCTACAGTGACCCAAAAAATAACAAAAATAACTTACCATTTATGCACAGGAAAATCTCAAAGTCCCAATCAAACCTTATATCATCTGCGTAGAGATATAGAAGAAGTGGAACATTGGAGACTAGGCACTTGTATTTAAAACGGCGATGCGTCAGATAGATCAGTCAGACCCTCCCACCATCGTCATCTGGACTGGTACATGCCTGGGCAAACCTCTATGACAACATGTAGAGACAAGTCCAGTAAAACATGATGGCATACTGAAAGTAACCACTATGTGTCAGTATTTACACATAATTGGTTCCTTACGTTACCCCATTTGATGAAATTGTTATATAAATTACGCAATCTCTTGTATAACCGTAAGAAAAAAATCTGATAAATGTAAAATGTACATCTTTACAGCAATGACATTTGATTATAAGATTAGTTATTACATGAACATTTTCAAAATGTAGAAAACTACTAGGAGCGGTTAAACTTGGGGTGACACAGGCCAAATCATACATTAATAATGTCGTTCAACTGTGACTAGTTTGTAAGGCTAGTCCAAGTTTAATCTTAAACTTCCCGGACGACATGCGAATCAATCCATGCACATGTAATAAACCGCTGTCGGAAATAGTGACGGAAAGCGGAGGACTTGTGAAGTTTTGCAGGAGCACACATGGCTCACGGCCCTGCCCACTTACTACACTCCACTAATGTGTGTAACCCGTGGGACAAACTAATCTAAGATTAAACTAAAGCTGTCAGAACGTTTACATTTTTCAATTAACAATGTAAACACACGTCATTATGAATGTTCATAACATGCACACCAGGAAAAATAACGGTTACAAAGTACATGACGTATTAACTGCGATGATAGGACTTTCTCGTGCACGTCTAGGCAAACACCACACCAAAATAAACACTTATATTGGCCTAAAAGGCAAACATTTAGATCAAATTAATATACGTCTATAAAACATGCATAAACCATAGGCAGTAAAATGTACTCACATTGAAATTGTAACCCAGACTATAGGCAGTTTCCTCTGTAGGGTTCAGGTAACTGGCAGTTAATAAACCCGAGCTTGGTCGTACTTGAAGTAGCGATGTGACGTTTGAAGCAGGGCTTCCCGTTACGCCTCGGGATTGTCTAACAGTCCCGGTCGACGGCAATGGAAGCGGGTCAGTGACACTTAGAAACCCGAGGAACCGCTGTTAAAGACAGACGCTTTTTCTCAGAAGCACCCGATCAGCTCCGTAACTTTCTCAGTTAGTTCGGCTGCTGATTTGATGTTCCATCTTCTCCGCCTTGGTGGGCGTGGTTAGTTTTTTAATAGTATTTAAGGCGTGGGGTGTTAAGTAAAAAACACGTGTACTTCGCGCGGGAAACACTCAAAACACGTGACTACACGACGGGATTTCTGAAGCCGGGCTGAAACGACTTCTCTGGCGACGTTGGTTCCACAAGTGAGCACCTGGTTCTGCTTCTCCCTTATTATTTACAAATGATGAGTCTAATTAAATATCTTATATTACTTTTGACCAAGAATGCCCAAGCATTGCTGATTTATTGTTACGAAGAAAAGTATGGATATTTCTGCAAATGTTAACGTCGGTATACGACTGACACAGATCCACCACGGACATTTAATATGAATTCCACCTTCTTAAATGCAGGGAAATATGCCTCATCAAAAATCGCCCCGGCCACTTCCGTAGCTGGCTTTTCTTTCATGCGTGAATGACACTGATGCAATAACTATCAATCCATTTGCAAACAGGGAACAGCTGCTTTAAACATGAAATCATTATCATGCAACACCCTTTGAAGTACATAGTCAATAAGTTTAATCTTAATTTTAAATGAATGTCAAAGGTTTAATGACAGATCAGAGCAAAATGTATTTAAGTAAATGTAAGAAGACTTACACCCATTTCTTTTTATATAGATCATAAAAAAGTGTACAAGCACCCAGAACAGGAACAATTGAATATTGTAATCGAAATGTTGAATTGATTTCATTACATCACCTTTCTTGCCATCAAATGGATTCCAATATCCCAAATACGTGTTATGTGAATCCCATTGAAAATCATTTCCAACCAGAAGTGGAACAGAGAGGAGTCAATTTGAAAACAATTACACATAAATGAATGGACATCTTTGACCATGGCATTCCACCAACTCTAGACACTACTAATCTTGCTGACATGGAAACATGACTTCACCACTAGACTATTCAAAAGTGTTTCCGTGATCTGGTACATTCACAGACATAAACACAGACAAAAAAATTTGTATGACTGACCAACGAAATGGTGCGTGGAGAACAATTGTTTTTCCAACACTAACATCACCGTCACACAACTTGCATACCAACTTATTTACAAAAAAAGTAATTTCATACCAACTTGCATGACAAAGAAACAAATTAAACCGCTAAAATTTGATTGTTTTAAAAAAGAAAAGAGAAATAAAAAACCAGAGGATCTTTTATAGTCCATCACATGAAACAACTTGCTAGAGGTACGGTACGGTTCATTCATCTTCTCCCTCCGCCAGGACTGTCATGAATCTTTATTTTCTCTCAGCAGTCCTCGAGCGGCTGTGAAGAAGGAGAAATCATTAGATGTGTAAAAACCTGTTGATTTAAATAGAAAACCTTGAAGTGGGTACATGTTCAGTTCACCCACACCAAATTGGCTGATGGGATGGTACAGGAAAAAAAAAAAATTACAATACATTTTACCTTTCAAATGTATTTGGGACACCTGGCCAATTCTTTCACATTACTGAATTACTAGTGGAACCTAGAGATTTTGTCCTGTTTGATTTCTATATGCAAGGAAAACCTGTTAAGATATTTCTCTCAAACTTTCTTAAAATATCTCCCACAATAAAACCATTGTCACCTGACAACAACATTTCAGTTAAAGATCAAAACCTGAGTCCTCCAGAGCACATCTGGCTCAGCAGTTTGGCTGCAGAACACACCGTAACCGGGAATAGTACCACATTGTTGTCAAGGCCTGTATACAGCCCCCCCCCACCAAAAAAACCTCACTGCTTACCTCCTTGACCGAGAAAACGATCTTGATGGTTTGTGGTTCCTGTCCCGGGACAAAGACCTTTCCCGCTTTCTGTCTCTGGACAGAGATCTGCAAACAGAGGATGTGATTACAAGTATTATATTTCTCAATTTGTATGCTTGCAGGAAGCTTTGGAGCTTTGGAACAACCAACAAAACTGTCACCAGGGATGTGGCTTCGTAACACAGGGAAACCCAGACAAATTAAAGTCAACTTAAGTGTGCACCAACTTAAGTGTGCATCGTAGCCTAAGTGCCTTTTTTTTAATATACTTCATTTGAGCTACCAACAAAGTCCAACAAAAATGACAGCATGACTCAAGCATATTCAGTCTTAACTTGTATGACACATATGCTGGGCAACATACCTGCTTCGGCTGCGGCTGAAGCTCCTCCTACGTGGGGATCTGAGGAGTGGGGAAAAAAGGGAAACGTGTCAAATGAAGAGGGCAAAGTATCGATTGCCCACTGATACCAAACCCAGCCAACCCCCATATTACCTGTACCCCGTTAAAATAAACAATACAGAGTCCCGTCAGTGGGCACAGTTACTGTCTACACCGCTCCTAATAGGTGACTGTAGCATTGTGTAATCTGAAATTCAGTCATCACCTCCCTTAAAGGTCACGGTTAGTTAATGCTGCCAGCTGAGCGAAGGCTTGGGAAAGAAAAGTGCAATTACATCAAATGGGAAAGGGGTAAGGAAATGAGGGATTGTATAATAACTAAACGGTCAAATAGAGTACGGGAGCTGTCAGTGCTGCAGTAAAAAACAGAGTTATATTACTGAGCACAAACGCAATACACACGAGAGAGGACCACTGTGTTGTACAAATCAGGAAAGGGACTACCTTATGGAAGATAAAGCACTGATTAGAAAAGTCAGGGTCCTAGACTCATGTCGAGCCTTCCCCCGATAAAATAATGGATTACAATAATGACTGGGAAATACCGACCCCGTTTGATTTAAAATAAAAAACGAGAACCTTTTTCAAAGCAGCTTTCTCTTCACTTGATTATTTTTTTAATCAGCAGTGTACTGTATGAAGCAGGAAAAACTTACTAGTCTTTTGGTTTTCACAACAAGCTAGAAATGACGAAGGGGAGGCAGACTGTCGGCCGGGTAGGCAGATTTGGCAGAAAAGGACTGGCCAGATGCTGCGATTAGCTGGCTGGCGGATGGGGGCTGGCTGTGGATTTTTCCTGCTTTTATTGGTTAGCCGAGGGCTGCTGCTGGTTGGTTGTAGTGTAGACATTTGGGGACGTAATACGCTGATTGGTCGGGAATATGAGGTGGGCCGCTGCCGATTGGGTTAAGGTTGGAGGAGGAGGCTGAGTACTGCATGCTCAGGAACCAATGGGCTGGTGCAACCTGACGACTGGCCATGCCTGGGTCATGTGACACGACCAGCCAAGCTGTTTGGAGCACGCTGGTCAGCAGTCACATGATGCTGAAAGAGGGCTAGTTGACTGACTCAGAGGGTGGTGAGAAGAGGCATGGTGATGACTCTGTAACGGGGTTCATTTTTATTAATATAAATTGTGAATGAAAAAGCAACCTTAAATTGTAACAAAAACAACCAGTTCATAATTCTCCCCAACCCACAAGGTTTAAAAAGAGGCAAAAGTTACTACTTTGAAATATGAATGACCAACTTTTATATCTGCGATTTTTACACTTTGCACACAAAGCTTTCAAAAGAATCTTGCAACTGCACCTGGTATTGTACACTTCCAAAACTTGAGGTAACATTGAATAGCTTGCATGCCAAATATTTGACAACGGCAAGTGTACTAAACTGACATAGAAAGCGGGATACTCTTTCACCTTTTACCCACCCTCTGGATCTAAAGTACCCTGGAACTTGGCAAACAGATCAACAATGATAATGAAGATGAAAACGGCATGCCCTAAGAAACACATCACAGTAACCACAGTAGACTACAGCAGACAAGAGTCAGAGTTATACTATCAGCAAAGACACAACGCAGTTTAACAAGGAACCAGGAACTACGACAACAGAAGGTTTTTTTTCAGTTGGCCGACGTAAACATTAAGCCCTGAATGGGTGATAGGATACCTGCGTCGGGCGGGCGGGCTACCACGGCGTCCGCGGTGGTCATCACGAGCACGCCGGCTCCACGACGGAGGAGGGCCGCGATTGCGGGTGCGTTTCTCACCGTTCGACAACTCCACTCGCACACGGCAACCAGATAGGGTCCTGTGTAGACAAACACGGATGTTACCAAATGGCATGCTGGTAGTTACCAAAACTATACCGTATGCATGGTAATGAAAAACAAACACAGTCCAGATGTCAGTATACCCTGTATTAATATTTGCATTTGTAGCAGGTACTCCAACATCCCTTTACATTATACAAACATCTACCATTAACTTGTGACAGTTCCAACAAACCTCCCACCTAAATACAGGGTATTTTGAAGCTTAGTTGATTTGGATACTAGTATGGGCAAGTGTTGTTGACCATAGATGCAGAAGTTTCACTCAATGCAACAAGTATCTGTTGGAGATGCCATTTGATGTAGTCTTGTTGTGCCTGCTAACGGCACACAGTAACAGCAATGAAGGGCATAAACAGGATTTGCCAGAGAACTCAACGAGACGTGCTGCAATTGCCAGCAGACTATGGCCAGGACATTAAGATAGCAAAGAGAACTCAGTATAGTGCGCTGCTTAGCCACATTTAAATAGAATCAGACCAGTAGTGACTGACATCATATGCACACGCTACTACCACAAAAGTACCCTCAAAGGTCCAATCACCAGGTCTCAATTGGCATCTCCTAATTATTTTCCTAGAAACTGCTGCCCAGAAGTGTGTACGGTCTGATGGAACAATGTGGCATGTTTGGGCTTCATGGGAATAAAGTCCCAGGAGAACCTCCCACTCCAATGGGTCTTGAGGACTTGTTATGATCATCAGCGGCAGATGACTCAATACTGCAGTATTAACTGTTGCTGCTATATTAGCACTCGCAATAAAATGTCTACACAGTAGAAACATAACATTTAGAAAAATATTTAGAGTACTAACACATTTTCATAAGTGTCACTAACCAGTGGGCCTATGTGCATGGAAAGTTTGTTCACAGTAGAGTATGCAAATATACCCCTATGGCAGCTGTGATGAATCACTCTATAAGCGTCCCAGAAAGTCAACGGTCTGTACTTCAGGCTAAAAGCAGTTTCTCAGAAATATTCTCTTTCATTATTCCTCTGCACCGATATTCACAAGAGTTCAAAGACATTAAAGCATGCAATGTTGTTTTTCTTTAGTTGTAAGAATCCTTTGTAAATCGCCATCAAGTTGTTTCAAAGAGCGCACCATGCAAGATCTTTTTTTCCTGAATAATTGCAATGATATTTGACAAATTAATTATCAAAATAGTTGTTAGTCGTAGTCCTAATATAACTAAAATCGTTAAGGAAAACATTGAGATACAGGACCAAAAAGCACTGCTAATGACATCTGCATAAGTTGCCTTAGGGGTTTTACCTTCCATCAAGTTCTCTCACTGCATCTGTGGCATCTCTAGGATCCTCAAATTCCACAAAAGCAAATCCTGGGGGGTTCCTAGCAACCCAGACACTGCGAAGTGGCCCATAATAGCCAAAGGACCTCTCCAGCTCTGTCTTGTTGCCATTATTCCCCAAATTCCCAACATAGACTTTGCAGTCAAGTGGACAATCTCGGTGCATAGCGGGATCTGTAAACGACAAGTAGAATGTAGTCTATACACAATAAATCATGTTGCACACACAATAAATCATGTTGCACACACAATAAATCATGTTGCACTCACTCTATAGTGTGGGATATTGTATTCTAGGAATTTTTATGAACTAAATTCCATTTATAGACAGAAATCAGAAATGCTACACCAAGCAGTGCTGGAACATAACGTACACCTTTAAGTATCTGCATTTACCTTGTCACGTCATTGGCATGCAAGAAACAAAAACTTGAATTACCTGCCATTTGAACAGGCCTCAATTTCCAAAATATTTGTTAGACCTACTCCGGAAACTGAAAGAAGAATTGTCCGTTTAGATTATCACGTAGTACACATTTTACACACAAGACAGACAACATTGATGTATATTCAATATGCCACCATGTAAATGTCGCATAAAGATAAAAGATGAGGTAACGAGCAAGAGATAAATATTGGGCACGACAAGGCCTATAGCAAATTGCGTGGAAATGCACATCAAATGAAAATACATGGCGATTCTTTGAATTTCCCTAAATGAAAGAAAGTCATATCGACAGTTCAGCATCAGTAGGAAACAATAACCACATTAAAACAACTCGTTTTCAGATGTAACGTCGTCCAACATCCTTCACACGCACTTTGTTCACTAGTTCCCAGCTATGTAAAATGGCAGAATCGGCCTAGTCGATAGTGATAAGCTGGCTAACCTGAGATCCGACATGTGCTTATTTACCTACAGTTCAACACGCCCTGGCTGAGGTTCAGTGTAATTACAGCGTAATTCCAAACAATATTCAACATTTGCAGTAAATCTAGCAGCGAAAAAACGTAAACCGACCAGCTAATTATTCGGTGTCGCTTAGCCATCTAACCAGCTACTAGCTATTGCGTTATTAGCAGATAGCGCTAAAAGGACTTGGTTAAGAATAAATACAACCAATGTAAAGATTCAAGCAATATAAATCAACAAAATATAAGGTAAATATGAATGTACATCGATTACACTAAATCCATGTAATTTACCTTAATGTAGAACAAACAGTATTCAATTCGTTATTTTTCGTTGATTCGCCCGAACAGCTAGCTTGAATAAAATGGAGACCGGAAATTCAGGGAGTGTGACGAACTCACTATAATGTTCAGCAAGGCGTGTCCAGGGGGCGGGTTCTAGCATGACACGCCCTCATGTTATGCCGTTAACCCAACTGTGGCTTTACTGAACATTGCTATAATCAATTGTACTTAAAAATACAAAATACATCTATTCTCATTTATATCAATGAGCATGTATTGCTGTGAGACTGTGAGCAATCACAGACAGATTTTCCAAGCAGAGCAAGTGTGATAGACACGACAAATAGACACTGAACATAACCCAAACATTGAATCTGGTTTAATGGTTTCTCAAAATGAACATTATGCAGTTGAAATGAACATAATCATAATTATCAACAAAAACATAATCTTTGCATGCAATGGTTGCCAAAGACTAGGTTATAGTTGGCATTCTTATGTTAGTCTTGTTTTTGTTATTTTGCCTTCAGTCATCAGAGTAAGAAAGGCATGTTTAGTTTAATATAGATCAGATGATTTACTTGGTAGCATTGGCCGTTCGGTTAGGGTCATGATGATGACGTGCCAGCCATTGAGTTAATGTGTTCTGTACATACAAGGTGTTTCGGCACTTCATAATTTATCCTGCTTCTGTTGTCAGCAGTCACGTCATCAGTAAAGACAAGTACACCTGTTCCAGGTGCAACCATGGCAGTTCATCTGAATTCACACTTCTTCTGTCTTTAAGTTACACACCAAGTGCAAACTGCAGTCAAAACAACATGACAGTGCTAAGTTCACCCAGTCTCTAAGCGCAAATCATACACTTTTAATCCGCATAATGTATGAAAGGCCACAAAAATAGGCCTGGACAAAAATAAGGTGCAAAGTAAACAAACTGCAGTTCAAAAGCATGATCCTTTCTTCCTATTTTCAATTGCTGTCCTATGGAAGACAACTTTGAGATGTTGAGAAAATGGTGTGACTGTAAAGGAACTACAATAGCCACAATACTACTGACAACCAAAGTCACATTAATGCACTGAGCCGCACAGAACCCATTTCCTGTATATATATATTTTTTTTTATTCAGTTCCTGTATATTTGTAACTTCCTCCTTTCTATAATCCTTGGCGACACCCCCTGCGTGCATTATGGCAAACAGCCCCTCTAACCTTCTCTATGGTGCATTTTCATTCAGGGACATTTTGTCTACTGTTCGTGAGCGCGGTGATTGGATTTGGTGTCGTAGGCATATAGGCTGTTGGAGCCAATCAGGGGAACCCGGTGGCGGACAAACGGGTAAGAGGTTGCGCTATTGAGGAATAATATGATCTGGTAACTAGGGGTCTGTTTGCCATTGGTCAACTGTATTACTAACGCGGCTAAGTTCAATGATATAAAAACAGCTAACTAGGCTTATTACGGTAACTAGAGTAAGAAACACATGATGATGTAGCTGAGTGAGCTAACGGTGCTAGCAGGTTAACTTAGCTACTGTAGTTTAGCTGGCTACAATAAACGCACACCTTGTTGTACCAGTTAGATACATATATTGTCTAAAGATTAAGTTAGTGACTGCATGTACGCATAGTAGCTATATATGTTTAGTTCACGGGACAACAAGAGCTCAAGTACAATGTTTTATTTGTTTAAGTGGGAGCGTCTATTTTGTTGGCGGATTTAATAGTCGCAGTCAACACTAATCAATAGCCTACTTGTACAAACGCGTTTCTTTAGGCAGTCGCTGGAATATATACTATCTGATAAACATCAAGGGTCGCAATCGTTTTCAATTCTATATTTTCAAGATACATTTTCCTAGTTTATATATAAACCTAAAGGTGCACTGAACTCACACAATGACCCTGTTGAAAATTGCCTAGTCTGTCTCAGATATGTCACGGTAATCAAAATAAGGTTGGGACGCACTGGTCACTGTTTTAATAAGATATATACATGGCTTACACTTATTTTGTCTGAAAGACTATTGGCTTTTTGACCAATGAATAGTTTGCAGAAGGAAGTACTTAGCTAAAAAAAAGGCACATTTGAATGCATGTGACACATTCCAATTCCTAAACTCCATCCCAATGAGAATTTGCAGCCCCAATTGTCCAACCAACCTGATAATTGTGCGGCGAATCTAGCTAGAAAATAGAGTTAAAATTAATCAAATACTGCCCTTACTGAACGAGATAGGTTGACTTAACCTCGAGGTATACATATTTGGGTACAATTCTGCTTTCTTAGTGTCGCTCCTGAAAGACAATGGAGTCATTTTTTCCACAAGCCCTTATTCTACATCATCATCGATGCATCGCCCAAATTGACACAACACCCCTGATCCACAAAAGCGACACATTCCAAAACACTTCAGACTAAAACTAGTGATGTTAGTCTGAATTACCTATCAATGTTGTATTCCACAAAATAATAATAAAACCTCATTTTCTAATTGTTTGATACACCCATTTTTACAGTTTTTTTTTACAATTGCATCCAAGTTTTTGAGGAAGAATATTCCCTAACTTGTACCTGTATCCCAATCCAGAATAGTCCTGAACATAAAATGGTGTCTTTCACAGCTGTCTCAGGAGACTGAATTGAGGCCTGAATTCTGAATTCAGTGATCATGGAACAGTACACGACTGCCACCACAACTACTGGTGAACAGGTAGTGGTACAGACCACAGGTGGGCAGATCCAACAGCAGGTAATGGCTTGTTTGTATATGTAATACCTATGTATTAGTATATGGGGAAGTCTTGAATTGAAGGGTTCTATTGCCTTGCCACGTACAAACTCTTTGAAATTATTCTATATTTAAATGTTTTTTTAGCAAGACAGTGATTTCTATGCATTATTGAAAATTATGACTACCAAATGAGTCCGTCCCACAGGTACTTCTACACCAACATGTGTAGAGGTGTAGTGAGATGTTTTTCAAGATTTGGTGGTGTTCTTGTTATTTGAAATGCTAAGTTGATAACAAAATATAGGCTAGCTATTCATGTTTACTTGTACCTTTCTAAGTTGTTAGAGACATTAAAATAGCAAAAATATATTTAGTGTGTTTGATTTCAAATTAAAACTAGTTTTGGGGCTTATAGAGTATCTGTGTAGAATAGGTACACTTGCCTATACATACTATACTTCCCTGTTCTTTCGTAGCTGAGGCAGGGGCTAATTCGGATCAGAAAAAAATACTTAAGCTTAATTGAGCGTAAGTTATTTGGAATGTCTAAATGCATCATACAGTGACACTTTATGAATTTGTAAATAAGGTATTCATTTCACATCTTGCAATTCGGGGAGTTTTAATATGGGACTAATGGGGAGAATGTTTTTAAAGAGAAATATCTATATAGCTCAGGAGGTTAATGTGATGTGTTAGGGCCGGGTGTTAGTTTTAATGACTTAGATGTGTCCCAGTTTAACACATGACCCATCTCTGGCCCAGGCCCCAGTTACTGCAGTGTAGTTGAATCTAATCTAATCGTAAATCTGACGGTGGTGCAGCTATGCAACTGCCATTAAGAAAACCATTAAGTTAGATTTCTTCCTGCAGATCTACACAACCTACTCCACATGTATTAATATCTGCAGTATGTTCAGGGATTTTTTTTTGTTTCATTGGATAGAGAATGCAGATTAGAATATTTTCTTTGTAAAAGCTCTGTTTCTGTCCTGTAATTCCTGTTCTTCAGAGCTGTGAGGTTGTGATTAGTCTGGTCGTTACATGGAGGCTCTGCTGTGACCGGTAGAAGGGTCCGACTCCTTGTATATGATTGCAGTTCAACTGGAGATGTCTTCATAAAACTCGTACCCATTTCTTTCCAGTTCCTGTGTCTTTTACTCGTGTGTACCCTGCTTATTCCTGTCTCCTCTTGTCAACTGATTTCTTTCTCCTACCCTTGCAGATGCAGGGGCAGCCTCTGATGGTGCAAGTGAGCGGCGGTCAACTCATCACCTCCACGGGCCAGCCCATTATGGTCATGGGCGGACAGGGGGGACAGGGTCAGACCATCATGCAGGTGCCAATGTCTGGAGCACAGGGTCTCCAACAGGTGAGTGCTGCAGGTCCAAAGGTACACCTAAACCTGACTAAAACATAGTGAACATGCAACTGGATGTTACCTAACGTAATACAATGAAGCTGTCATGTTGATGAAGTCTTATCTGCCCATTGCTGTAGATCCAGTTGGTACAGCCAGGACAGATCCAGCTGCAGGGGGCACAGACTATACAGGTCCAGGGTCAGCAAGGCCAGCAATTCATCATTCAGCAGCCCCAAACAGCTGTCACGGCAGGACAGAATCAGGTACTGTGCACAGCACCAATATTGCTCAAACCCTGCATGTCTACCCGGGCTCTTCGTTCACCTGCCTCCGGACTCTAGGCTGTCCTGACCCTTCAGGGAAGTTTCCTATCAGTCAAGACTCTTCTCTGTCCTTGCTCCTCAATAGTAAAACCAGATTCCCTTAGAGGCCAGGATAGCAGTGTCTACTAAAAATAAAACATTAGAGAACTCATTGAGTACATGAAATTGTTTTGCTCCCACCAACTCTCTCTGTTGTCTTATGTTTCGTTATTTGCTTGTCTTTTTTCCAGCACTGACCGTTGCCGATAACCAATTAATTATATATATATAATAGAATGCATTTACCACTAAGCTGTGTGGTTCTTTCATCTAGCTCTTTTAAAATGTCTGCACGTACAGTCCCTCTGTATAAGATGGTCTGCCAACTGACTTAAACGTTTACATTTAATTTTCATTAGCCTCTGCTGAATTGACGACTATTGTCAATTATACCAATGTTTGACTTTGGTGATGTAATTTATAGAACTGCCACAAACTCTCGCCCGAAGAAATTGGTTTATCACAGTGTTATACGATTAGTCACCAATGCCCCAGACAACATCCACCACTGCAACCTTTACGCACTAGCCGGGTGGCTGTCATTAAACACTCCAACTTGTTTATAAGTCTCTGCAGACACCTCCAAGCAGAATGTTTTTAGACATTGAGACTCCAAGTGCATTCAAGTGTGAGCATGCTACATGTTAACCGCCACAGACAACCATCACATTGTGTAGCGTATACCAGTTTATAATTATTGATGTGTGTTTCTCAGGGCCAGCAGCAGATTACGTTGCAGCCGGGCCAGCAGCAGATTACGTTGCAGCCGGGCCAGCAGGTGGCCCAGACTGCAGATGGCCAGACCATTGTGTACCAGCCAGTCAATACTGATGGCTCCCTCCTGCAACAAGGTAACACATTGTAGAGCTCGAATCTCTGGTCATCGAGGATTATTATCATTGTGTGTTGATTAGTCCCCTCCTGTTGACCATTCGTTTATTCAGAAGTCAGTTATGTGTGGCTGTATGCAAACTAATCCAGTACAAGTGTTTTAAATCAGCCCATGTGTGCGATTTTTGCTTAGGTGTGATCACCATTCCTGCTTCTAGTCTGGCCGGAGCTCAGATCGTACAGGCAGGTAACAATGCGAACACAACCAACAATGGTCAGGGCACGGTCACCGTCACACTGCCTGGGAACATGGTCAATGCAGGCGGTATGGTCATGGTAAGATCCCTCATGGCATGAATAATGGCCATCTGAAATCCATTTTGTAAACTATGCAGGTGTCTGATAGGTGTGTCTGTGTGTTAGATGGTTCCGGGTGGTGGCACCACCGTTCCCAATATGCAGCGTATCCCTCTGCCTGGAGCGGAGATGCTGGAGGAGGAGCCTCTGTACGTCAACGCTAAGCAGTACAATCGCATTCTGAAGAGACGCCAGGCCCGTGCCAAGCTGGAGGCGGAGGGAAAGATTCCCAAAGAGAGGAGGGTGAGCACGCGGAATGGTTTCTGAGGGCACGGCTTGTTTTCTTACGTGTAAATTGTTTTTACTTGTTTATCAGAAATACCTGCACGAGTCTCGTCATAAGCACGCCATGGCGAGGAAGAGAGGTGATGGCGGCCGCTTCTTCTCGCCAAAAGAGAAGGAGGAGATGGCTCTGGCCATGCAGGTGAGGATGGCTCAGGGTGCCTTGAAACAAGAGGATGTGTTCAGGGGTTTTGAACTTCAGTCTCATTGGCCACCAACTTCTGTTGCATCCCTCAGTTAACCAACTACGGTCACTCACCACCCACTGTGGTCTTAAAAACGTTCATGTCTGTCATCTGTGTGTTTGGTAAATCAGCTACCTCCTTTTTATTCCATTAGTGTATTTTCACTCCCTTGGTGTTTGGACTGGGAAGGGTAAAGGCATTTTTTTTAATACTTTTGAGTTTTTTAACATGTTGTCTACAACCTCTGGATAGCCATGTAGACAACAGGGAAAGCTTGTTCACATTGTGCGCTACACACTATCATTATACTGTCCGGCAGGGTCTTTAAAAATTGTCTTTGTTTTAGATCATGCTGCATTGTTTAAATGTGATTTTGTTACATTTCCTTGCTGTGTTGTCCTTTTGAGGTAGTTGTCCAAACCACTTCTATAACACTGGTGTATCTTCTGAGAAAGTGTGGAACTGATTTGTGATACATTTACCCTAAACTTGAAGTTGTTTTTTTCAGTAAGGAAGTAGCATTCATAGTTATTTTTTTCAATTCACTTTATGATTATTGGTTTGTTTTTATATACATTTGAAAAAATAGCCATTTTGTTTGCCATCAGTCTCATTGTCTTGCATCCACATTTGTGATAGAAAAATGTTTCTCAATGTTGGTATTGTTTTATTGAATAAAGAGCAAGCGTACAGTTAACTTAAATCATGGTTCTCACTAAACAAAAACAATTGCAAAAATATAAAGGCCTCATCCGAAGGTAACGTGCTGCCTTGTGACTTATGGCGGTATGATATGAAGACCTGGGAGCCACACTCAAAGATCTCTGCTATACAGCTTCGATCAAACCATGGTATGGGAGTTGCTATCAGGTGGTCATTCAGATCCTCTTCCTTCACCCTCTCCAGGCACAGGTGGATCAACCACAGGCTGGGAGGAGGCAGTTGGACAGATGATTCGTGTGTCGTAACCTTCAGAACCCCTGTAAGGCGTGTACTTGTGTGTTTATTTATGTGTGAGAATGGTTTCATGGGGGGGGGGCTTTTCCACCGATGCCATGCTCATTGGATGAGAGGGCATATTAGATGGGGTGAGGACATGGTCAGCGCACAGATACCACATATACAGATATAGTTTGGGCTTCCATTTCACACTGTAACCATGGAAACAACAGGGCCCCACAAAAAACATCAACACACTTCTCACAAGAAAGTTCTTTCAAAAGAAACCCATGTTGTGTGTTCATATCTAGATGTGCCGCACAATAACATGGACAAAAAACACTGTCGAAGTAGGCCACGAGTTTGAAATGGTTGTTATGGTAACCCTCTCTAGCCTGATCCTCTTCAGAAATGCTTATAGGACAGATAAAGGGTATTCTCTAATTTGTGTTGCTATATTTATAACCTCTGTTGTTTATTTTAAAGCTGCCCCCAACCAATTTTTGTGTCACTGTCCACCAAATCCATGTGTGCATATTTAATGAAAATAACATGAATATATGTTCATATATGTATTTATTTTGCTGTGATTCTTGTTTGTTTAAATGCTAGTTAATGTTAGAGAACATTTATGTACTCTCAGTGGCTGGATACTATTATATATATTAAGTACTGCCATCTTGTGCTGGAATGGGTGGGACTAATTTGCTTCTAGAGCAGTATTTCTTTGTAGGTACGATTCCAATAGGTGCCATAAATATTCCACACAGATTCTGGTCTTTGCTGACGCAATGGCATCTACCAGTTGCTGCAGTTAGCCTTATCCCAAATATACTCCATTTGGTTAAGGTCTGGGGACTGGACCGATTACTCCAGAAAACTGAATCGAAATTTATGGACAACATTTTTATACTCATCAGTCTTAAGTTGATCCTTGTGTGCCAACTTCAGCAGTTTGTTTTAACTGAAAAGAGAGGAACCTGGTCTGGCAAGAAAAGTGCGTTTACCATTTGATATCCATGATTATCCAGTACAACACCAACAATCTAATGTAAATGAGTAAATATCAAATTGTTTCATATTGGCCATTTCTTTTGTTAATAATTAATTGATTTTGTTAATAATTAGTAATGAAAAAAGAGAGTTCAAATGTACAGGCCGACAAATATGTAAACAGTTCCTAACTGAGATAAAGGAGCAGTGTATCTATAGGTAGTTATTGCCCACTGATTTGGAAGAGTGGCGGTTCAATTGTCCACACCAGAGAAAATCAGAAGGGATTGAATGGGTTTCGTTTAGAATTGGGCCCATTAACACAAGTTTGCGTAGTTGTGTATATAACATTTTCTGTTTTGTTTTAATAATACTATGCTTTTGTTAGACTACTTTTTCCTCATATTGTTTCTGCAACTTAGTAGCATGTCTAGCTAGCCTGCAAAAAAGTTGTATTTCAGTTCTGTTGACAGGCACTATACCTTAGTGACTTAATGATATCGGCCGAGCCAGAACATTTATTTTGTTATTATTATAGATTATGTTAAAATTCTGATAAGTGCAGTAAAACTACTTACATTTTGTTTAATACAATAATAATTTATTGTTAAGAACAATCTTTTCAGATGCGTTGTCTGTCTCACACTGTCTGTCACTGGGTTGCACTTCTTGCCTATGGAGCAGGGCTGCTCCAATTAGAAACTAGGGATCTAATTTAATCACATGCTTTAGCAGCACATTGTCAATGGACCACTTTGAAGCAGTGAAATTAATGGCCAGGTATTCATAGAGGTAGCTTTGTTTCAGATTTAGCCTAGATGGCGCCAAAGCAAAACTAATATGGTCACATAGGCGCATTCATCAGAACACACCAGCGAATAACATATGTGCAAGTGGTAAACGGATAGTACATACAATAAGCATTGTGCAAAATGCAAATATAATAATATTTTATGATACTGAAGCCCAGCCTTGCAAATACAATTCTAGCTGAAGAAGTATGCCGCACACGGACAACACAGTCAGTCGAACTTGCGATTATATAGGGGATATAGGCTACTGTAGTACTTGCAGCCACAAATGCCATCCTTCGTAGTGACATGTATCCACAGTTAATGATACTGCATGTTACGTGCACCACACGCATCAGTGCACACATTCGCCTTTATAATAAATAAGCCTTATCAAAACCATAGCCATGTTCGCTCTCATTGACTCCCACTCACCAACAATTCCCCTGTTTTTTTGCGCTCTAGCTCCTTCATCCAATCTGTCTGTCTTTGCAAGTTGAATGTGAAAAACAAGGTGGTGGTGAGTGGAGGCGCGCGCCCTCAAACCCCGCCCACAAATCCAGGTGACAGTTTGGGAAACAGCGCGAGCGGCGCCCTCAGCCCCACACGAAACAACTGCGTAGACCACGAGCGGTTTACTGGCGGCAATTGCCTAGCGACCACGACACAGTGTATGAAGACCGAATAATTACCTGACAACACCACACGGCTGTTTATTGTACCAAGCGCCTGAACAGCGGTCTACAGCTTCACAAAGTAGTGGCACTTCCGCGACATAACCCAAACCAAGTCGTGGATCGTGTAGCAATCCAGCTACGACGAGCTAACTAGTAGTAGTACGTTTCGTTTATCGCAATGTCGGACAATCCAGGGGACGCGAAGTTGGAGCTGAAACAAGCCAGCAAAGAAGTGAAGGAAAGCGAGAATGTGGCGGAGAAATACTCAGCCATGACGGAGAGCAGGAACAGCGACATGCCAATGAATGAAGATTTGCCAGTGTCACCCACTGCTTTCTTCAATGCTGTGCCCACTCACAAACCTGTCAAAAAGGTGAGTGAATCTGGAGATGCGTTCAGTTCGCTAGTACGTTACCTGACTTATGAAACGGGTTGCATTGAACGGTTCCCCGGTGTGTTAGTGTGTAAGTTCTCCAGTTGTAGGTGTCCATTTAGTGAGACACACACTGCTAACTCAGACCTATATCTCGGTTTTTTATTCAGCTGCATCTAAGGTATGTGGAGTGGCGTGTAGAATTGGGGCGACATCCAATGTCCATGGTAGATATTATGAGTTCTTACAGCAGAGCCTGTGCATATTTCCGGAAGGAGCATCTCCTATCACTTTCGATTGAATGTTGGCGGTTGAGATTCGTATTTCTTTCTCTCGACATCCATATCTGTACACTTTAGGTATTTGTTGTGTAGTATTTAGCTGTATAGCAATTTGTTATGGTAATTATGACACACTGCTTTGTTTTACTTGCTTTTATTAGCTACATCTTCATTGGATTAATGTACTTGATAAGTCGACGTTATAATGACATATCATATTAATGACATATCAATTGATAGCATGTAATACAAAATTACACAGAAGGGTTTTCATACGCAGCTAACCATCAGTGACCCTTCTGGCCCCCGTGGTCATCCGTGGAGAGACCACTCCCATCAGGAAACGCATGTTTTACAATAGGATAAAGGTGATAACTTAGAATAACTTTTTTTCTTGTAATGATTTGCATTGATGCTTCTCTCGAACGAGACAAGTTGACCCAAACAATCCCTGGAAAATCCCCACCACGGCTTTACAGAGCCTCTGGACCCGTGCACCTCACACTTTTCTTTAATGTGTCACTCTTCTGTAGGTGTGATGGACAATATACCAGCAGTGCCATGTTACTTGCTGTTAGGGGAGGTGTGTGGTGCAAGCGTTTGTGTATGTTTGATCCCCACAGTACACCGCTGATGAATTGTCTGAATTGGAGAAGAATCCACTAGAAACAGTCATTGAGATGGCAGTTTCCTCACTCAGCAGCAGGGGACAGCTCTTCATCAGACGTGAAGGGATGTAGTGTGAACAGAAATTCAGAAAGCAACGTTTGGTGATGATGACCTTGGCTTATCCAGAGTGATCTCCATTTACTGACCAGGGTTTATTAATTCAGCTTATCACTGCAAAAACTATGTACAATTCCCATATCTTGCCTATCCAGAGTTTTGTACAACTAAGTTTGTTCGTGAGATTTATCCTTCATAGCTATTTTTCACAGAAATTATAGTCATCACATTGATGTTGCAATATATATATATATATATTTTGCCAAATTGGTTATGTTCTCATGACTATTGGTTTTCTTTAAAGAGAAACTGAATTCACATTTCAACATTTCATCTAACTCTTTGACAGGAATAATTTAAAACCTCTGCCAGAAAATTATCGACATACTTTCAGGTTTTTTGTCTATTCTCCCATGATTTTCTCGTCATAAAAAACATCTTACCTATTTTCAAACTGAGGTCACTGGCTAATGAAAGGAATTGAAAAGGAATTAAAGGTCGTTTCCATAAGCCTAAAAGCACTACAAGCGTGACCATGCCCACAGATCCGGTCCTGAATATGAATAACTACTATCCTAAACTATCCCCCTTACACAAATCAGGCACCATGGGTGTAAATGTGAAAATGTTATTTTCTTATAGTTATGAAACTTCCACTTACTGTTGAAGTCACACCAACACAGATTAATTTATTAGTCTGAAATCTGACTTGGTCAAGTCAAGAACAATTTAACGATGAACTCCATTTCTCAAAATGCACATAACTAATATGACTATTGAAAGGTTTCTCCTTGTTTATGATTCGTAACTACACTCTCTCACATTAATTCCCGGGACACATTGCTGCCTGTGGTACTATGTTAAAAAATACAAAATATAAAAAAATATTTAACATTTGTATTCTTCATTGGCCAGTATGACACCAATTAACCAGGTGCAGAACCAGTGACCTTTTGTCTACTGGTCCAACACTATTGACCCCTAGGATACTCTGACACCCCAATGGTGGAAGTGGATGACAGAATAGTGGTCAATATACATTAATAGAAGGAATCCGTCAGACAGAACACTCAGGAGAGGGTAGGCGTGGATGTGTCAGCTATTACCATCTGCAGTGGACTTCACCAGCCGACCAACAGAGGCAGTCCTGCAATGTGCAACAACACCTGTAAGCCTTAAAAATAGGATCAGATCGTGCCTAAAAGATCCTGCAGAATACTGAAAAAAGGTGTTAACGGGTGACACTGAATAACCAAAACCGATGGCAAGTGAGTGTGTGGAGGGAAGAAGAAAACTAGCATGCCACCTCATCCGTGAATCATGCCTCATTTGACAGGCCATAATCATGCAGCATGGCAATTACCGTAAACACTCTCACAGCTTTACCCGTAAACATGGTCATATCTGAGCTAAGTGTTTCCTGGGGGGAAAAGTGGAAAGTTCTTGACTTGACCAAGTCAGATTTCAGACTAATAAATTAATCTGTGTTGGTGTGACTTCAACAGTAAGTGGAAGTTTCATAACTATAAAAAACCCCAAATTCATAGGAAGATTAACAGAGAGACCATGAGAGGAAAGAAACCCAGACGAGCAGGGGAAAAAAAGGGGAGAGGGAAGAGGATTTGTCAGGTCAGGTGGTTTCTGGTGGGGGCTCTGGCACGTCCCTCTGGACCTCCTGTTGAGGAGAGTGCCATGATAACAGGCGATGTACCCAGTCTGGAGAAGAGTGTCAGCACTGGTGAGGCATGGACATGGAGCCAGTATTGCATGTGGGAGGCATGGAGCTACAAGCAGGAGCCATAGCAAAGACACACAGACACAGGGTAAGAGGTATCAGGGGTGAGGGTTAGGTTAGTCAACCACTTCTTAGAAAGCCTCCGATGATTTTTGTTTTAGACTTTTTTTCTGTTCAGGTTATTGGTCTACTGAGGTTGGAACTTTCCACATCGTTCAAGTGATATTATGTGAAATTCAAGGTAACATACAATGCAACTATTGAATTCTGTCTGACTGTTATCGCAGTCTGGTTAAAGAAAATGTTCACAGTGATAAATGGCCGCTTTTTGAAAGAGGGTTGTTCGACGTGTACAGTATTTTGCTGTCTTTGTTATCCCTATTCTTTACCAACATATAGTGGATCATTTTCTTCGTCTGAAATTCCGAGTTGTATGTTTTTCCTGGCTGTGGTATTAGTCTGACTAAGTGCTTCTGGAGTGTTTGCGGTTGGATTTGAGAAAGATTTTGTACATTGTGTACTTTGTGGAAATGGAAAGAACGGGAGTCTGAACGTGCTATTTGTTTAAATATATTTTCATTTGGGAACCTGTGTACAACATATGGTTACAACAAATGGATATGACTAAATGTTCTACTCAAAATGGTAGATCCATTCAAAATAGGCAAATGGCTATTGTGGATTTGTGACCACTACTGCAACCACTATCAGCCAGGTCCTCGACTACATGTGGAGGTTTGCACATCCCTAGAACTGTGTGACCTGGACTCGTCTTCCAGGGTGAGGTTACAACCTCTGGAATATGGGAACAATGCAAACCTCACACTGCTTTATCCACTAGACAAGCCAAAACCAACCCCAAGAAAGTAATTCTAACTCTCGTACTGTTTGTGTTGGACATATGATTACTTGAGATGTTTACTTTGTGGACTGAAATCAGGAGGATGCCTTTATGTCAATAGGAAAATGTGTGCATGCGCCTGGAACTCAGTTCAACTGTGTCTTCTGTGCCTGGAACTCAGTGTAACTGTGTCTTCTGTGCCTGGAACTCAGTGTAACTGTATCTTCTGTGCCTGGAACTCAGTTCAACTGTGTCTTCTGTGCCTGGAAGTTCTGGAACTCTGTATAACTGTGTCTTCTGTGCCTGGAACTCAGTATAACTGTGTCTTCTGTGCCTGGAACTCAGTATAACTGTGTCTTCTGTGCCTGGAACTCAGTGTAACTGTGTCTTCTGTGCCTGGAACTCAGTATAACTTTGTCTTCTGTGCCTGGAACTCAGTATAACTTTGTCTTCTGTGCCTGGAACTCCGTATAACTGTGTCTTCTGTGCCTGGAACTCAGTGTAACTGTGTCTTCTGTGCCTGGAACTCAGTATAACTTTGTCTTCTGTGCCTGGAAGTTCTGGTACTCAGTATAACTGTGTCTTCTGTGCCTGGAACTCAGTGTAACTGTGTCTTCTGTGCCTGGAACTCAGTGTAACTTTGTCTTCTGTGCTTGGAACTCAGTATAACTGTGTCTTCTGTGCCTGGAACTCAGTATAACTTTGTCTTCTGTGCCTGGAAGTTCTGGTACTCAGTATAACTGTGTCTTCTGTACCTGGAACTCAGTGTAACTGTGTCTTCTGTGCCTGGAACTCAGTATAACTTTGTCTTCTGTGCCTGGAAGTTCTGGTACTCAGTATAACTGTGTCTTCTGTACCTGGAACTCAGTGTAACTGTGTCTTCTGTGCCTGGAACTCAGTATAACTTTGTCTTCTGTGCCTGGAAGTTCTGGAACTCAGTATAACTTTGTCTTCTGTGCCTGGAACTCAGTTTAACTGTGTTTTCTGTGCCTGGAACTCAGTATAACTGTGTTTTATGTGCCTGGAACTCAGTATAACTGTGTTTTATGTGCCTGGAACTCAGTATAACTGTGTTTTATGTGCCTGGAACTCAGAATAACTGTGTTTTATGTGCATACCACACACTGTGGTTTAGTCTCTAGTAGTTAATGTAGTAATATTAAGAGGAAGGGGTGAAGAAAAATGCACCAACATTTGTTGCTTGTTTGATTTGATTGGTGATCACATAATTGTTATTTTGCCATGGCTATACTGACTGAGAGTCCACAACTTTAAGGTGTAGACTGGGGATATAATAAGTATTTACTGTGTTTTTTCAGAGGGGAACACCACGTTAAAACACAATTTATCTTTAGGTGTTAATCTCCTTCACCTTTTATAAAATCTTGGTGTAGGTTTTACTATCGTTCTGTTACAAAACGTAAAACTTTGCTGTTCTTCAAGTTAATGTTATTCTGCTGAATCTTCAATGGAAATTGATGGAAGTAGTCTTTGTGTATAGTTGAACAAGTCTAACAAGGTAACATATGTTTTTTTTTTTACTTCGCAATCCACTCTCTAATTGCATATATTTAAAAGTGATATAATCTTTGTTACCTTGATGTTCCATCTGTGGTGGGTTCTTTAATGCTCCCCCTCCGCTCAATCTGTGATTAGAACCACTGACACCCAAACACACAGTAGAGCACACATCCTTAGTTTAATGTGATTATGTTCTCACTGGATTCTTTAAATACTGTAGAGATTATCCCACGTTCATCTCTCGCTCCGTTTAAACCTCCACAGTAACCGCATGCAGGAGGTAATGTTAGTGTAGAAGTGTTGAACGAACACAAGATCCTAAAAATAGTATAAAGCTATTTCTTTCCATGACAATAAAATCTATTGATGATCCTTTTATTTTATCAAGCGTGAACCTTATTTTTTTTGCAACAGTTTATGGTATGTTTATAACCCACTTTAACTAATAATGCCTTCTTATAGCAGGCCTTACTGAAAACAAACTCACATGCTGATTAACAAGCCTACCTTTGCACAGGCACACACACACAGGCACACACACAGGCACACACACAGGCACACACACAGGCACACACACAGGCACACCCACAGGCACACCCACAGGCACACCCACAGGCACACACACACAGGCACACACACAGGCACACACTCAGCAGAGCATCACACTTCCCATAATGCATCCCAATGTTGAGGTCTGACAAGTACACAGTCGTTCATGTGATGTAAAAGAAAATGTATGTCATCGGACCAGATGCCTTCTTTTACTGCTCCAAGGTCCAGTTCCGACATTTGTTGTCAGGGGTCATCAGGGGCACTCTGACCGGTCTGCAGCCAGCTACACAGCGTTGTGACACATTCCTCTTGTAACCAACATCAACATATTCTGTTACTTGGGCCACAGTCGACCTTCTGTTGGTTCGGACCAGACAGGATAGCCTTCATTGCCCTTCACATTGATGAGCCTTGGGCGCCCAACACCCTGTTGCTGTTTTGTGGTTTGTCCCACCTCGGACCAGTGTGGCAGATGTACTCACCACTGGTGACCAGGAGCCTTGCTGTTTCTGAGATGCTCTGACTCAGTCTTATGGCCATAACAATTTGGCTTTTGTCATAGTGGCTCAGGACTTTACTCCTGCTCCTTTATCCTGTCCAACACGTTGAATATGAGAACTGATTTTTCGCTCTAATCTACCCAGATGTGGACATATGCCCTTGTTAGGAAATGATCAATGGTGTTCATTTCTCCTGTCGTAATGTTTGGCTCATTAGTGTAAACACCCATGTATTTGCCCATTCCAGAATGTTAGCCAGGTGTGCTGGACCTAATTAGTGGGAAATCAAAAGCAATCATTGGACCCATCTGTGGTTGTTTGGGGAGCACTCTAGCCCAAGAGAGAGGTCGCTGTTGCGTCGTTTGTCTTCAGTTACACCACTGAGGTTCCACTATTACTTCAATATCTAAATATTGCACTCTTTTGCCCTTCAGCAAATCCAGTTTGTGGAAGACAAGCAAGAATTTAGCAGGTTCCCCACCAAGGCTGGACGACGCTCTCTTTCCCGGTCTATCTCTCAGTCATCCACAGACAGCTATGGTTCAGGTACTGTACTCAAAACACCAATACCCACACACACATATATATGAAGCAAGCTGTCGATTGGCACTTCCTTGCTGACCTATCCCCTCCCTTTGTCCTTTCCAGCTGCATCCTACACAGACAGCTCTGATGATGAGATTTCACCACGGGAGAAAACCCAACTTAACTCTAAGGGCTCTGGTGACTTCTGTGTGAAGAACATTAAACAGGCTGAATTTGGTCGGCGTGAGATTGAGATTGCAGAACAAGGTAACAATACTTTGGGGATTTTTTTATGCTTTATTCGACCGGGACAGTAGTTTTGGCTGAACGTGTCGTGTTCACTGTAGCCAGTACCTTACACCTGTGAACCACCATACGCCACAGATTATACCTTGCCCATCAACGATCACACAAATGCAACCAGATGCCACCAGGACAGACCATTGATCAACACTAAATTATTCATAGTGTGTTCCAGATCTAAAGAACGGGTGGTTGGTCAATTTAAGCATTTTACTTTTTATTTTTTTTAAGGAGGTTTTAGGTTATGAATCACTGAAGGTCATTAGTTGTTAATGGAGCTTTGATCCAATAAAACCACTACCGGCCTTTATCAAGATGGAAAGACCATACAAGTACTTGTAAGTGCACAGCAAACATTAAAATATACTATATCTCTGTTAAACAGTACTCTTTCCAGGACTTTGACTCCTCCCATCCACCAAGGATAGACCAATAACAGAAGCGCGCTATCCATAGTTCTATCACTGAGTCTAGCTTGTTATCTATATGAGATTGACCAATCTGTCTGAAGATATGGCTTCATATGCCAATAACACAACACAGGAGTTCCCTTATGTAGAAGTGTTGCTTATCAGGCCTTAAGGGAAAAACACAGTCGAAAGATATTGAAGTCATTAACTTTGGTCTAAGCAAATGTTTAGATGGCTTTAAATGACCCTGACCTTTGATTTTTGCCGTATACAAGTGTGAGGATATTTGTTGAATACAGTTGTAATCCTACGCTTTTTCTCTGATGATTTTGTTTTGATTTGTTGTCTCTGCCTTAAAGATTTGCCATGTGCACATGTGGCTGTTGTTACAGATGCAATGTACCCCTCCCAACAACTTTGTTCAGGCTGGAAACGGGACACTATAAGCACTAGTATTAAGTTACAGTGTAAGAGTGTGTTGGGACTGTTGTTGCGTATAGCACACTGACACTGTCAGTACAGTTTCATAGCTTGACAACATATCCTAATATCCTATTCACAGTCTTTTGGACCTTTGCACAAGTTGTAGTGTTACAACATAACAAAACAAAAGTAATCAGGGGTTCTTGGTACTTACTAACACAAATCCTTTAAGTATTAAATGAAAAATAACTCAACTGAATTGTATTGAGATCCAGGACTGGATCACTCCTAAGTCCCAAGCCTCTTGCAGACTTTAGCAAGGTAAGCTTCCCCATAGCACGATGCTGCCACCACCACGTTTTATGGTAGGGACGGTGTTTCAAAAATGATGTTGACTATTAAATACATTTGATGTGAGGTTTTTTTGTCACTCCCACGATGGCCACTTTTGTGAAGCACCGGGGTTTCGCTATCAGTATTCACAGTGTCCCTGCTTAGCTGTGGAAAAAAGAACTTATTTCGAGTTGCTATAGACCTCCAGCCGTTCCATGTATCAGGTGTATCCTCGAGTTAGCGCACTTGAATCAACTTGTGGTGCGGTTTTTGTAACCAACATGGTACAGGAATCTCTCTCTTTCTCTCTCTCACACTTTCTCACTATCACACTCACTCGCTCAAAGATGACTAGTAAAGTATTTGACCAACAAGTTTTGCGCTAACCCCTGGTTGCGTGTCTCCCTCTCGCAGATATGTCAGCGTTAATCTCGCTCAGGAAGAGAGCCCAGGGAGAGAAGCCTCTTTCTGGGGCCAAAATCGTTGGCTGCACTCACATCACTGCCCAGACTGCAGTAAGACCACTCTCACTCTGTTTTAACTGTCACAACGCCACGGCCAAGGCTTTGCTGCCTCACTTAGTTGCACAATTTCCTGAGATAACCATGTATCAATGCCAAGACTGCAGTATGATCTCCAGTATGTATCTCCTCCAGGGCCTTAACCACTGATGCTCAAACTGCAACAGTTAGCTCTGTAAATTATTGGTAGCCAGTTCATTAATGACAGCTCATCAATTAACAATGTACACAATTGGCTATTATTTAAACATATTCTGTACATTTATATTCCTGCTCCTTTTCCTCAGGTGTTGATTGAGACTCTGGTGGCTCTGGGGGCTCAGTGTCGATGGACAGCGTGTAACATCTACTCCACACAGAATGAGGTGGCAGCTGCCCTCTCAGAGATAGGTGCGGGAAAGAGTCCGAGCTTTATTGTCACGTCGTTTTATCACATTTATCCCATTCATAAATATTCGTAATAATTACTATGTCTTCATACTGTTACGCCTATTTTTAAGTGTGCCAAAAATGCTTTTCACGAATGTCCTACCTAGGATAAGAAGTTATTTAATGAATTTGTAATGAGTTACATGAGGTAATTGTGTGTTTCAAACGTTCAGTCCAGTATGATTTTCTTTTCTTTGTGCCCTTTAAAACCATGGTGATGTTTATGAGCTTTTCGTACATGTCGGGGAAAACACAAAGAAAACATTAAACTTTCCCTTCAGTCTATGATCCTCGGCACTAAGGTGCACAGACATAATGTAGGTTGCTACGTTGTAGTTTATCGTCCGGTAACGGTTCACACCAGTCAGATGGCATTTAAGTGAATATCACGGGTCACACAGGTCAGGTTGGGTGAGTAACTGGCTGAGTAACCTGTCTTCCAGACACAGGAGACGCTTAACATTTACAACCCACTCTCAGCAGTGTTGACATTTTCTATGTGTGAGTTATAACAGCAATCTTGATGCCACACAATAAACCTGATTTAAACCTTTAAGGGAGACGTGACCAGATGCCGGCTGGGAGAGCAGAAAAGATAGGATTCCTGGACACTGGTTGAACAAAAAATGAAAAGAAAACACGTGGAATAAGTGGACTAGACCAAATAATGTGTACAAGTGGACTAGACCAAATAATGTGTTAAAGTGGACTAGACCAAATAATGTGTACAAGTGGACTAGACCAAATAATGTGTACTAGTGGACTAGACCAAATAATGTGTTCAAGTGGACTAGACCAAATAATGTGTGTAAGTGGACTAGACCAAATAATGTGTGTAAGTGGACTAGACCAAATAATGTGTACAAGTGGACTAGACCAAATAATGTGTAGCATATTCTATAGCTGTATGGTCATACAGGATGAGTAGCATTGCATCAAGCTTTCAAATGGCAAGAGCCAGGATGGTTTTTAGTGACCACTTTTTAATTTAATCGCTCACACAGTTGTGTTGAAAGCTCCATCTGTCAGAGTATCTATTTCTCATAAACAGTTGGTTGCGGTCTTGATGAAGAGAAGTCTCTCTGCAAACAGATGAATAGGCCATGTCTTACTTTTTATTTATATTTCTTACTGTTATTTTACCAGGTGTGTATTATAAGTACACAGTATTATTTACTATAATGTCCTGGGAACAATTTGGGCTACTTGTCTTGTGCCGGAACAGAACAACAGGAGTGTTTCACCTTGTTTGCACAGGGATTAGAACCAATGACCTGGTCCCACCATATCAGGGACATGTGCTCAGTCTGTGGACATGTGGTTGGGCAGTTCTGCTGGACCAGATGTTTGGAGTTAAGCCGCAGATCATTATATTAATACGGTGTGGCTTAAGAGCGGATTATATAAACACAGAGCAACGTGTTCAAAGGTGATTGGTTCTGCCTCCTCTGGTATGCTATTACTTATTCTGCTGCTGGTGTATAACGGTGTGTTACTAGATACTGTCTTTGTGTCACTTCAAATATCTGTCTGATCTCTCGAACATGTAATGAGTCCAATGCAGCTCGGTTAGTGTAGCATAGAGTGAGCAACACTGGTCATATTCCAATGGGGGTGCGAGTATGAAGATGTATATATGGAAATGCATTCACTCATTACTGTCAGTTGCTCTGCGTAAGGGTATCTGCTCAATTACCCACATGTGATGTGTGCAGGTGTGGCCGTTTTTGCCTGGAAGGGGGAATCTGAGGATGACTTCTGGTGGTGTATCGACAAGTGTGTCAACCTGGAGGGCTGGCAGGCTAACATGGTACATATCAACATCTACCAGTCGGCTGCTGTTAACAGCAAATGTTGGCCACTTTACGTTGTTAAACTGTATGTGCTGGTTTCTTATGAGTTTTGCTGAGTTTGTTTTTTCCTGATTTGTCCCTGGTAGATCCTTGATGATGGGGGGGACTTGACCCACTGGGTGTATAAGAAATACCCCAACGTCTTCAAAAAGATCAGGGGCATTGTGGAGGAAAGTGTGACAGGGGTCCACAGGTGATCTCAGTTTTGATTATAATACATTTCCAATCACACCGGTTCATGGAACTAATGGGGAACTGACCGGGAGCTGAATTACCTTCCCTGTCGTCTTACAGGTTGTACCAGCTGTCCAAAGCAGGCAAGCTGTGTGTGCCAGCCATGAATGTCAATGACTCTGTGACAAAGCAGAAGTTTGACAACCTCTACTGCTGCAGAGAGTCTATTTTAGATGGGTGTGTATTGCATTAAGATTTATGCATATTCTATCGCTACTCCCACTAGCATAACGGTTAGCATAATGCTGACTGTATGCTGTTTGTGATATCATGTCATTGATTTTATTAAGTTTGTGTTCCCTTAAATGGGGAAATCAAGTTGTAATTTCTAAATTGTTCACAAAGTTTAGACTGCCTTCAAATATAGCTGACAGTCTGCCCTTTAAAGCAGGTAGTCAAATTATGGTTGCGCTGTGTAACTGTCCAAATACTTTTGCGTGTCATTTATGTTCTTTAATGTGCTGACAGACTAGTGTGTTAGTCTCTATGAGGTCTCTACATAACATCACAAGGCTCACTCCTGGTATGTTAATGTTTCCATGTTCCCATCTGCAGACTCAAGAGGACCACAGATGTGATGTTTGGAGGGAAGCAGGTGGTTGTCTGTGGATATGGAGAAGTAAGAGGGTGTCATATTTCATATTTATTCATCTTTAAAACGATTAATAACTATATAATTACTTAGTTATCATCTGTACAGTAAATCTGTCTCTTTTGTGTCTAATGTGGTTGTCAAGGTTTACTGGTTGTACATTTTTGGGTGATTCGGGGGATGTCCTATTGATTCAGGTCCATATGATTTAATATCATGGGATAATAATGCTGTATTCTCTCCCGGCAGGTTGGGAAAGGTTGCACAGCGGCACTTAAAGCCATGGGTTCGATTGTCTACGTTACAGAGATTGATCCTATCTGCGCCCTGCAGGCTTGGTGAGGGCCAAGTAGGAATCTGCACGTGCTTCAGTTTAAGCACCGCTTACGTAGTGACGTATTACAAATAAGAGGTTCTGAAGACATCCTGGCCAGGTTCTGAAGACCTTTTGAATAAATATGTAAAATGTACACAGTTAATACTGACATGTAATGTTTTTCTTAATGCCAGTAAACAGGTTGCTATGAATATAAAATGCATGTATTTTATGATTATTGTCCTCTGTAAAGCACATTGAATTGCTTCTTACTAAAAGAGTTGACTATTTTATAGTGTCCCTTGATAATCACTATTAGCAACTCTACTTTAGGCATATCCTGTGTCTGTTCTCTCTGCTCTGACTAAACCCCTCTCTCCTATTGTGTCTGTAAAGCATGGATGGCTTCAGGTTGGTGAAGCTGAACGAAGTCATCCGGCAGGTGGACGTTATCATCACATGCACTGGTAAACATCAAAACACTGTGTTCATCTAATCATCCCTTTGTGCACAGGGCGACTGGTTCCATACACAGTCAATACATGCACGGCCATTAGCGCCATCCAGTCAACCTGAGGGTTTGTGCTGGAGCTCTTAGGCTGGTGTGTCTCTGTGGTCTCCTAGGCAACAAGAGTGTGGTGACCCGGGACCAGCTGGACCGCATGAAGAACGGCTCCATCGTGTGCAACATGGGACACTCCAACACTGAGATTGACGTGGTGAGGAACACTGATGATGGCTTCAAATGTACTGCAGGTATAGACATCACCTGTGTGTGTGTGTGGGTGTGTCTTTGCTGATCTGTGTCACCCTTCTCCGAAGGCAAGCCTACGGACCCCAGAACTCACCTGGGAGAGAGTGCGTTCTCAGGTGGATCATGTTATCTGGCCTGATGGCAAGAGGGTCATCCTGCTGGCCGAGGTAAGAAATCTCACACACACACAAACACACACACGTACGCACACACTTGTGAACACACACATAAACACACACACACGTGTGAACACACACAGAAACACACACTTAAATATAAGCCTGCATATAGCAATGACAACATGTCTCCCCCAGGGTCGTCTTCTGAACCTCAGCTGCTCTACAGTACCCACATTTGTCCTGTCAATAACCGCCACCACCCAGGTAATACAGTTACACTTCCCACAGTATCTAATGTAACAACCACCTATAGAGTTCTGTAGATAACAGCAGGTAATACAGTTACACTTCCCACAGTATCTAATGTAACAACCACCTATATAGTTCTGTAGATAACAGCAGGTAATACAGTTACACTTCCCACAGTATCTAATGTAACAACCACCTATATAGTTCTGTAGATAACAGCAGGTAATACAGTTACACTTCCCACAGTATCTAATGTAACAACCACCTATAGAGGTTCTGTAGATAACAGCAGGTAATACAGACACGTATTACAGTATCTAATGTAACAGCCAGCTAGAGAGGTTCTGTAGATAACAGCAGGTAATACCTGCTCTGCTTCTCCCACCGCCACACTAGCCGATTGTCAGCTAGTGCATCAGATCACAAAGTCTGTAGGCTAATGTATGATCTCTTCTTTTTGCTAATTAGGCCACCGGGGTAGATGGTGATAGGAGGATGCCCTGTCCTCCGTGTCATTTCTAATAATAATGATCATGAATAATTCTAATGCTACCGGGACAGTGTGGATAGCTTGTCTGAACTAGGCAATTATTCTCATGTAGATAAGTGATATTCTCAGAACAATTAGTCGTCCTCCTGGCTATGACAGGGCAAACATTGGCACAGTGCCATCTCCCCAGGCATGTTTTATTCTGTCACAAAGTGTTTATAGGTTAACTTAACACCTTATATTAAGCTAATTCGCCCATGTCGATTTTCATCCATAATTTAATAAATAACCTCTAAAATGTTGTTAGAGGGCTGTACGTGTTTACCAGAAGTACACCGTAAAATGTGTGTATTAACATGTGGATTTTAGAGATCTGTCTGTGGACTAATGGTTGTGTAATGTGCTTCATTGTTCCCACAGGCTCTGGCTCTTATTGAACTGTATAACGCCCCAGAGGGCCGGTACAAACAGGATGTCTACTTGCTTCCTAAGAAGATGGGTGAGTCATCTGCAGCCAATAAATGAAAATAGTGAAACATAATAGCTGTAATGGTCAATTATAATGATGGTGGTATGTTCTAGTTGCACAACACACTGTTTCTAGATATTTATACCTGGGGGTGTGGATGTAATGATACTGTTATGAAAGTGCCTGATTTGCACAAGCTGTATCAAAAACAATCAATTTTACTTATCTTAGACCCCACATATGCCATCTGCTGGTATGAATGTGACATTACAACTACATTTTGTAACTTGTATTTTCAAGCATACAGACACACTCATCTATTTTTTTATGTCTCCACACAAATAAATGCTCTTCTAGGACATTATGATTATTCTTAAAACACCTCAATCCTTACTCTGGGATGGAAGAACCAACCTCCATGTTATTTGGTGTGTCCATGTCATTTGGTGTGTCCATGTCATTTGTTGTGTCCATGTCATTTGGTGTGTCCATGTCATTTGGTGTGTCCATGTCATTTGGTGTGTCCATGTCATTTGGTGTGTCCATGTCATTTGGTGTGTCCATGTCATTTGGTGTGTCCATGTCATTTGGTGTGTCCATGTCATTTGGTGTGTCCATGTCATTTGGTGTGTAGCATTTTTGGGAAATATCATTACAACTGACCAAGAGATTTTCATGTGGGTGTGGTCAACACATGAGTTCCTACAAATCTGCAGATGTTCACATCTTAATAAAACTATAACATTTTCACATCAATCAATCATTAAGACACCACTTTTTGATTGACAACACGGTGGCACTAACAAGACCATGTTTATATCTCTTAAAGCATTTGACAAAGATTAATCCCTTTATAAATGAACTCTGTGTGTTGTGATTGTTTCAGATGAGTATGTTGCCAGCCTGCACCTGCCCACCTTTGACGCCCACCTGACAGAGCTTTCAGAAGAGCAGGCAAAATATCTGGGCCTTAACAAGAATGGCCCATTCAAACCCAACTACTACAGGTACAAAATCTCCCTTTACCTGTCTTTTAAGGACACCCAAATGGCAGATTTATGTCACGTGGCTCTGTAAGGCATTCAGACTACATCAATGGTCTCGTTGGCCACATTAAGTAAAGGCTTTAATGACATTACGTTCTTACAGTTCCCTCATATTATAATGTAAATGTTTTGTATTTACAGGTATTAGCTCGCAAGAATGAGCCATGAAGAGCCACTCCTGCTTTAAAGTCTGGGAACAGAAAGCCATTCAATATATTCAACATTTTAAAACACTTTGACACTTTCTTTCAGTAAGTTCTAGTCTAATAGAAACCCAGATACTGTATATGGACGACCGATTGTCGGCACAGTACTTTAAATCAACCCTTTACTTGAGATTACTTTTTTCCAAGTGTCATTTCTGACCCCATGCATTTCTGCATGGAATATACATGTTTTGAGTGTTTATTGGTAGTTCGATTGATGTTTATACTAATGTGCCAAATGACCCCATTTAAGAATGGGGATGATCATGAATTAAGATTTATATTTGTTTTCTGCATTAATGTCGCTACGCTCATTTTTAAATAATTACATTCCTGCCAAGAGAATGTAGAGAAATGTAATTTTAGACTAGAGACTCAACCTAACGGTGTTTTATTGAAACACATCATTCTGTTTCCATTTCTGTAGCCACGTAGATGTTTACTACCAGATGGTTATTGTACTGATCTGTATATCAGTCTATTGGAAACATATGAGCTTTGGTTGAATTCAATGATTATCTTTGCTGATTATAATGACTTAACCTCCTAAAGTAGACATTCGTTATATCATTTTCACTGAATACTACATGTATGCAGGTACAGGTCAATCATGCAATACTTGTCAACAACAACATTTAGAAATGTAAAAGCGATATGCGTAACCTTACATGTCTTATGGTACTAACACCCTGTCTGGTTGGTGGTCTCTTTACCACAAGGGACCTGTGTGAAAATGTATAGGCTCACCACTGTTAGTCACTCTGGATACAATAACATATTTTAATAAAAATTCTATATATGAAAAGATTGAATGCGTTAGAGATGTCATATAATAACTAAAGGACAGGTGTGGAATGTTTCCTTGAGTCCAAACAAGTTGAATTTAAACTTTATTGAAAAAAATATATTTTTTATGGTAATTCTTTTTTTGTATTATGATTTGTAGTATTTCTATTATTGTTTTCAGTTGAATCCTGTATTCACTTAATGATTGTAATGTTCCTAATCACCATGTTGTCCTTCTATGTAACTAAGGTGTTCATGTCCCCAGCCTACAGTCTTAAAGGACACTACTGTTACTTTTTCTGATGGGAAATACAAAACTCAAACAGCCAAGCAACTCTGCATATTTGATGTAGATTGTGCCATCTGCTGATAGTACTACAGTGTAAACAGGAGGATACATAATTTACACAGTATATTTACCTGTAACTAACTATTGCAGTTAAGAGTGCATGTGATATTACCTTGATCCTGTAATATGGTTCAGTACAAACACAATCCATTACAGATCTACTGAGGTTTGCCACATTTTCTCTGTGTGAAACAGATAGCTTTTTCATATGTCTCTGTTTTAGCTGATGCAACTTTGAAAAGTGCTTTCATCTTTGCACTATGCTAAGCTGTTTGGCATTACAACCAGGGAAATATGTGTCAGGACATTGTTTGGCAGGGTTTTTTGTGTCAAAACCTTGGTTACTGGTCAAGTGACAGTTCCTTGTGACTCATCCGCTACTGCACAAATTCGACATGTTGTGGAATTATATTACTCCACTCTGTTTGGAGACATACAAGTTGCTTTGCACCAAAGTTTGCGTAACTAACGTGGTGTGTCATCGATGTGTACCGAAATTGCTTGATGTGTCAGCATTTTAAAGTTACATCCATTTTAAGCTAACAAACAAGTTTGAATTCCCTTCATTTTTGCATTGTTTTGTTAGTAAATGCTTTCATTTCCTGGCTTGGTTATTGTTGCTATAGCACTAATTAGATTATGCTACATAGCTAAATTACCCATTTTACACACTGTGTTTATATGCTCTGAGTAGATTAAAATGTATCTTATATCAAAATCTGTTTTATTTAAAGGAATTGTCCATATTTTTAATGTGATAATACTCTCACAAGTACCTAGCCAGATGTCATAATAACTGACACATTTTGTCAGTAGTGAAAAACTTGTGACATAGTCATTACATTTATAACAGTGATGATTTGAAAAAAGCTGACTGCAAACCATGTGAGGTGTGAGAAGCTGAAAATTACTACGTTTGTATTATTCAAGGCAATCAGCACTGTGACGCAGTCCCTGAATAATTCAAGAATTGATTTTGTATCTCTGGCTTGTGAAGTGTTGAAAATTAAAGTCCCATGTATTTTACTGTGTATTATTTTAGTGGTGGACGTATGTCTGGTTCAATCAAAATGTAGATGAATTCACTGTAATTTGACTGATTTGATTCTTTTATTTCTGTTTTTCTTTTTAATTGTGGGGTATTGACCCCTTTTAATAAAGATTTCTGTGTTAAAATGTAAAACTGCAAGTACATCATTTTTTATTCATTATCTTGTGTGATGCCATCTCCCAAAACAGATTTAGTTATATATTTGGAAAACAACACAGTAAATGTACATAAAGGCATGAACATCTTTTTACACCATCGACAAGTTATGACACTCAATTATGATAGTAATTGAGTTTTAGATTAACTAATAATTAGAAGATGGATATTGGGGAGATTTTCAAAGAACCAGTTTGAAAATGTATTTAGCAAATTGAGTACCGGTACATTTCATTAATCGGCACTAATTATCTTTCTATTTCAAAGGCTAAGACATTATCAGATTCCTCGTACCTACGTGGATATTTCTTTAAATTATCTGGTTATTTATGAATTTTTATAGAAACTAAACTCCCAAATAAATTGTAAATCATATATACTAGCTGAAGTTTACACAGCAGTATAATATGTATTACTAAAAAGTGTCTGTACATAAATGATTACTTTAACATTTCCTTAAATACCTACCTTTTTTTCTGTTTTAATTTCCTACTAATTCACTTCAAAAATACACATATTCTTTAAAAACTCAAAGTCTGCTGGCAGCTCGGAATACCTGGACACATTTGGTCACTATGTGTTTCTAGGCGCCTCTACCCTTCTCTATGGGCGAATCTACAATGGACGTAGGTTGTAATGGTGGTGGATTGATTGTTGTCAACAATAAACAGAGGGCCATGTTACCCAACAAAAGTAGGGGGGAATTTGTCCGAAATCAGCGAAAAGACTCGGAGGTAAGGGACACAAAAATATTGGTTTATTCGATGACATGCTATCATCACCATATAGAGTGTAGCTATTTGTGCTATCAACATGCTAACGACGTTCACAAAGTTGGCCTGGCTAAACGTTAGCTGCTGCTAATGCTAACGGCATTAGTGAGACTTATAGTTGATTCAGTATAGTCAATGTTAGCTAGCTTACTAACAATTAAAATATATTAAATCGTTTTGTCACCCACAGCTACAACTGTTCTGTTGGTGTTGTATAACGTGTTCAGATTTGTGGAGATAAATATCAGAGTTGTTAGTAACTTGGTTGCTACTGTAGCTGGCTAGTTAGCGACCTCTGTACTGCTGTCTAGTAATCTAGCAGAAATGTCATGTATTTCTGTCCTACATTACTAGCATAACGCTTTGATATCTACAATTACGTGTAATTATCTCTGAATGGTATATTACTTGCTACTTATACCATGCAGTATAACTCAAACATGAATCATATGTGCCATACTTGCTATGTATGCTGTCCAAATGCAGCCCCACCAGACAGCAGACAGCTAGTTGTGCATTGGAATGTGCCCACTTCCCCTGGTTGATTGGAATGTGCCCACTTCCCCTGGTTGATTGGAATGTGCCCACCTCCCCTGGTTGATTGGAATGTGCCCACCTCCCCATGTCGGATTGGAATGTGCCCACTTCTCCTGGTTGCTCCGGCCTCTCAGCAGCACACAGCTAGTTGGGCATTGGAATGTGCCCACTTCCCCTGGTTGATTGGAATGTGCCCACTTCTCCTGGTTCCTCCGGCCTCTCTGCAGCACGTTGATGTGGGTGGTGACAGCTTTCTAGTCTTTTCTCTGGTACAAAATGTTTTTCCTCCCTTTTGCTCCAACACAGGGCTTTTCCGAGTCTCCAGACCTTGAGTTTGAGTATGCAGATACTGACCGGTGGTCTGCTGAACTGTCAGGTGAGGTATTTCAGGACGCACACTTCTTTTGAAATGGTGACCTGTTGTTGTGTGAATCTGATATTAACCAGGTCTACATTATTTTCTCCAGAACTGTATAGTTACACTGAAGGACCGGAATTCATTCTCAACAGAAAATGCTTTGAAGAAGAATTCCGAAGTCATGGTATGTACCCATATCAATGTAATAGTCTCTTACATCCTCCTGTATGACTGTATACAGTTATACCAATTTTATTGGCACCTTTCTAATATGACGTCATTGGTCTCCACTTTGTTAGCATTGCAACATAAGAGCAATTTTTTCTGTTCTTCAATAAACTGAGTCTTTAACATATAATGGGTGCCCTTCCACCGACTGAAGATTTGAGGTTTTTGTAAATTCCCATGGAACTAAGCTTGTCAAGCATGGAGCTTGCACTGCCAGGACTGTTGGTTTGAATCCCATAGCCGGTGTGCCGGTAGAAATGGGTTATCTTTTCTTTGAAGTCTTCATTTAGTCGTAAGTCTTTAGTTTATGTGTTCTTTAACATCAAATAAATAATTAACATGCCACTTGTTTGGCTTCATAAATAGCTGCAGCTAGCTTTACGCTGGCTCCTTGAAGTGTTTGTTGGCAGTATAATCTTGGCCAGCGGAAGTCCTAGTTCAGCGTTGCCAACTTGCCAATAATGTTTTTCGTTCCTCCTGTCTTTTTTAATTTACAATGGTAAACCTATCTTTACATAAATGCAATTCAGGGTGTTTTTAACTTATTTTAATATTTTTTATAAATTCAAGGTTGCCAATATATATGGCTGCAACTGCAATACCTTGACTCAGTGTTTTTTGCTCCTGTCCTGTCTTAGTGACTGACAGTAAATGGACTGAGCTGGACATGGCTCAGCATAGAGCTCACGCCATGCGTCTACTGGATGGCTTGGAGGTGATAGCCAGGGAGAAGAGGCTGAAGGTGGCCCGGGCCATCCTGTACATGGCTCAGGGTAAGTCCTCAGCCAGCCACATGCCTGGAGAGTGGTAGCGGGGAAATTGATTTGTTTTAAGGCGACCAGAGAAGAGGTTTCATTCAGCCACTCTGAAATCACGTTTTCCGCATGTGTTTCTACAGGAACATTTGCAGAGTGTAGCTCTGAAGCAGAAGTCCAACACTGGATGAGGTACAACGTCTTCCTGCTGCTTGATGTCGGCACTTTCACTGCCCTGGTGGAGCTGCTAAACATGGAGATCGAGTAAGCTGGAACCATTTTTATTTAATATACAAAATTCTGTTCCAAAAACCCGGTTGCTGACACACGCTCTTGGATCTTCTCTTTGACACAGTAACAGTGCCGCCTGTACTAGTGCGGTCAGAAAGCCAGCCATCTCCTTGGCTGACAGCACAGATCTCAGGTAACATCGCAGACACTTTCCTGTAGCTCCATCCGATTGGTCAGTTAGCGTATGGGAGTCCTCTGATGCCGGGCTATTCCTCAGGGTGCTGCTGAACATCATGTACCTCATGGTGGAGACAATCCAGCAGGAGGATCTAGCCGACCAACCTGAGTGGAGGGCCACCCGGGAGACGTTTAAAACGGAGATGGGTAAGTGTTTTGGGTTCCATTCCGTGGATGTGTCGAAGGTCAAACGTTCAGGCTGTTTACTAGCGTTTTTCCATCTCCCTATCAGGCTCTCCTCTGTACAACAATGAGCCCATCTCTGTCATGCTCTTCACCATGGTGACCAAGTTTTGCAGTGGCCACGCCCCCCACTTCCCCATGAAAAAGGTTTTGCTGCTGCTGTGGAAGAGCGTTCTGGTGAGACGGACGTGTCATTGGTGTTGTATCTGGACGTGTCATTGGTGTTGTATCTGGACGTGTCATTGGTGTTGTATCTGGACGTGTCATTGGTGTTGTATCTGGGCGTGTCATTGGTGTTGTATCTGGACATGTCATTGGTGTTGTATCTGGACATGTCATTGGTGTTGTATCTGGACATGTCATTGGTGTTTATCAGGGACTGTTAATCTGGTTTCTGCTAGTTTGTTAGCCGTTTTGCTTGCAGATTTCTTAAAACCTGTCCTTTCTTCTGCCCCAGTTTACTCTTGGGGGTTTTGAGCAGCTCCAGAACATTAAGGTGAGCAAGCGTGAGGAGTTACACCTCCCTCCCCTTCCAGAGGACAGCATTCGGGTGATCAGGAGCATGCGGGCTGCCTCGCCCCCCGCCTCTGCCTCGGACCTCATAGAACAGCAGCAGAAACGGGCACGGCGCGAACACAAGGTACATTCGGTTATGCTTTCATGTCAGTCATTTGACAGATGTTCGTCTCTAGAGTCACGTATGGTTAGTTCTTATGTCTGGATGATGTCGCTGTGCCACACAGTAAAGAGATGCCACCCAACCCCTTATTCGACACACGCACAGACACATGTATGTTAGGTTGTTGAAAAACCCGGATGTTTCTGATCGTCAATTGTCGCATCGCCTTCTGTCAGGGACCATGATCTGGTTTGGTGTTCTATTTGCGTTGTAGGGTGTTATTAACATAATTGTAGGCTTTCTCTAATGTTCCAAATCTATTATTATTATTATATATTAAGAATTTGAATATTCACGCTCAATGGGGCAGGGCAGCTGGGTAGCCACGTGGTCAAGGGCGTTGGTCCAGTAAATGAAGGTTGTTGGTTCTAATCCCTGACCCGAGGTTGAAAACGCTACTCTTCTGTCCCTGAGCTAAACTGTTACTGCTCCAGGTTGTTGCTGTTATTAAGCATACTACTTATTAAATTACTGTTATTAAAATTATTGTTGCTGTAGTTAAATAGATTTTCAGAAGGTGCTCTGTTGTTGAAACATTAATTATACATTTTCTGATGTTCATTCAATTCTGTAACTGGGCAATAGCTAAGTTAAATACTAATATATGTCACGTTATGAATCTGTAAAATACCCTGTGCCCTCCACTTTGTTACAGTCCCTGATAAAACAGGACAACCTTGATGCCTTTAATGAGAAAGACCCGTACAAATCGGACGACTCTCGTGAAGATGAGGATGACAATGATGACAATGACAACTCTATAGACGCAGAGCCGTTCCCGATGGAACGGGATGAGGTCATGCCCCCACCCATCCCACACCCCCCCACAGAGAGGATGAACTTCCCCAAAGGACTGCCCTGGGCCCCCAAAGTCAGGTAGGCTTATATGGACACATACATACACATTAATGATGTTTCTTTTTTTTCAGAGATTCTGTTTTGCATAATTTGCCAAACAGTTCATTTTCATTCGTCTTTTCTCAGGGAGAAGGATATCGAAAATTTCTTAGAATCGAGTAGAAGCAAATTTATTGGCTATACGCTTGGAAAGTAAGTTCAGTTTGTGTATTTCCTCTTCCGGTAGAGATGTGTTATTCATCATGACACGTGCTTCCTTGTTGAGGATCCCAGTTGTCATGGTCATTTGTGCATTTGTATTCCAGTGACACAGATATCATGGTCATTTGTGCATTTGTATTCCAGTGACACAGATACAGATATCATGGTCATTTGTGCATTTGTATTCCAGTGACACAGATACAGATATCATGGACATTTGTGCATTTGTATTCCAGTGACACAGATACAGATATCATGGTCATTTGTGCATTTGTATTCCAGTGACACAGATTTCATGGTCATTTGTGCATTTGTATTCCAGTGACACAGATACAGATATCATGGTCATTTGTGCATTTGTATTCCAGTGACACAGATACAGATATCATGGTCATTTGTGCATTTGTATTCCAGTGACACAGATATCATGGTCATTTGTGCATTTGTATTCCAGTGACACAGATACAGATATCATGGTCATTTGTGCATTTGTATTCCAGTGACCCAGATATAGATATCATGGTCATTTGTGCATTTGTATTCCAGTGACACAGATACAGTTGTTGGTTTGCCCAGACCGATCCATGAAAGCATCAGAACCTTGAAGCAGGTGTCCTATGTTCCTCTGTTCTTTTCCTACGTTTTAAACTTCATGAATTATATATTAATTTACCACATATTCAATGAAAGTCCAGCAGTATGACAGATTTTTTATTTTTTTTTGCAGCATAAATACATCTCCATAGCTGAGATTCAGATTGCCAAGGAGGAGGAATTTCAGAAAACGCCACTATCAGGAGTGAGTGTAAAACATACTGATGCCAGTCTCCATCTCGTTCCTCGATAAAGGAAACGAGAGTTTACCGGTAATTTAAAAGCGTTTGTTTGCCTGTATTGTGTGTTTATAGGGAGAAGAGGATGTGGAGATGTCCGCCATTGAATTATTGTACCAGGGCATTCTTCCCAGTTTGCCTCAGTATATGGTGAGTTCTTCATCTCTGTAATATTCAAACTCTACGCTCTTTTTCTAAGTTACCTAAACCCGTAACCATAGAAATCTGAATTTTACAAAATACTTCTCTTTCGGCAAGATAGTGATGCTTTAAAAAGCAAGTTTTCTGTTTTGACTAATTGTTTACATTTTGTGTATTGTCCACCAATTCGTATGAACCTTTCCAGGCAAAATTATTGAACAAATGACCTACATTTATGATAACCACCTTCTTTCCACTCTTCCTGGGCTTTTTCCTCCCATGTGTTTTTTTGTTTTGTTAAATGAGAAAACTGATTGTGGGACCTATTCAGTTCTGTCAAATGGTGCACTAAATATTGGTTTTAGTCACAAAACCTTATTTTTTGTTGATAATTCAGGTCTTAATGTAATCGTGTAATTATGTGTCTTTATGTATCCATGTTCTATATGCAGACTCAGTAATCCCACATCACAGTTCTGTATGAATGTCTTATTACACCTCTAATAATTATGTGCAACAGTGTTCTTTGTGCCCAGTATGTGTATGTCATTTTTGACTATTTTCTACATTATCAGCAAGTATTGCGTTACTCTGCCAGAAGTTCTTACGTTATTAGCTGCTCTAACATTGTCGCCAACAGTAACATTAGCACTTCCAGTTCTCAGTTGTGATTGTTCCTGTTAGATTGCCCTCCTGAAGATCTTGCTTGCGGCAGCCCCCACCTCCAAGGCCAAGACAGACTCCATCAACATCCTTGCAGATGTGCTCCCGGAGGAGATGCCGTGAGTTTGCGTTCAGAAGGAGCTGTATTTCTTTTGAGGTCCAATTAGTTTGATGTTGGGTTGTCTATTTTCAGAACCACGGTGCTCCAGAGCATGAAGCTTGGTGTGGATGTAAACCGTCACAAGGAGATCATTGTTAAAGCTATCTCTGCCATCCTGCTGCTTCTCCTCAAACACTTTAAACTCAACCACATCTATCAGGTACTGTGCTGACGCTCTCTGTGCTGACGCTCTCTGTGCTGACGCGCTCTGTGCTGACGCTCTCTGTGCTGACGCTCTCTGTGCTGACGCTCTCTGTGCTGACGCTCTCTGTGCTGACGCGCTCTGTGCTGACGCTCTCTGTTCGGACGCGCTCTGTTCGGACGCGCCCTGAACTACTGCCAGCACACACATGGCAACTCCTAAATGAATATGTGGCTGCTCCTCTATTTACCTATATATATATATATAAATATATATATCCGTTAATATGGTGATAACAAATGTACATTCAAAATTGGGACTTACATTTTCTGTCTCTAAGCAAATGAGAAAAAACAGAATCATAGCAATATGCAGCAGTTTTTATGTCACCTCAAAATGACTAGCCAGCTTTGAGCTCCAGAAAGTCTGTTAAAACAGGTATTCGCCGCTGTTTTGAAAACCCAGCCTTGTGGGGGTGGGAACATGGCTTATGTCAGGCTGCAGTCTTTACACAACCATAGAAAACGTGTTAACCGGGATATCCTACATGTTCTGGCAGATTGAAACGTTGTTGTAACAAGTCTAATGGATTTGTTGAATCAGGACAGCAATGAAAGACGAGTAAGGCTTCTTTCCTAAATCTTGCTCCAATATAGCACTGTACTCAGGGTATAGCATGTAATATGTAGGTATTCTATTAACACTCTGCCATTTCCAGCTGCCATCGGCATCTGCAACATGAACAGTGTCTACACTGTATCTATAACCACTGTGTGGTCCTACTCTCCAAACGTTTGAACGGTACTGTATCTATAACCACTGTGTGGTCCTACTCCAAACGTTTGAACGGTACTGTATCTATAACCACTGTGGTCCTGCTCTCCAAACGTTTGAACGGTACTGTATCTATAACCACTGTGTGGTCCTGCTCTCCAAACGTTTGAACGGTACTGTATCTATAACCACTGTGTGGTCCTGCCCTCCAAACGTTTGAACGGTACTGTATCTATAACCACTGTGTGGTCCTACTCTCCAAACGTTTGAACGGTACTGTATCTATAACCACTGTGTGGTTCTACTCTGGCCCACCCTTCAACTTCAACTGTTTTTCTGACAGTTTAAATCTTCAACTTCCTGTTTTCCTCCTCACAGTTTGAATACATGGCTCAACACCTGGTGTTTGCCAACTGCATTCCTCTCATTCTGAAGTTTTTCAACCAGAACATCATGTCTTACATCACAGCCAAAAACAGGTTTGTTAATGTGCCTGCATCTACCCGTGACCCTGGCAGTCGGGAAGCTCTGTGACCCGTGCAGTAATGCCCTTTCCCCCATCTTCCATTGTCTCCTGTAGTATTTCTGTACTGGACTTCCCTCACTGTGTTGTGCATGACCTTCCTGAGCTCACTGCAGAGAGTTTGGTAAGTTACATCTTTTATAAAATGTGAATTCTAATTCAAACTGCTGATGTTTCAGTAATAATCTCCAGAGCCGCGGTTGTGCTTCTAGGTCCGTTATCATCATCAGCTCGTCCAAGTTCATGAACTAAACCCGCGATTCTCCACCTAGCAAAAGCTGATTTAATGAAAGTGCTACACAAACCACATTATTGATGTGTTTACGGTGGAAACGGTGTGTTTGTGTCTGTGTTCCACAGGAGGCCGGAGACAACAACCAGTTCTGCTGGAGGAACCTGTTCTCGTGTATTAACCTACTGAGGATCCTTAACAAGCTGACCAAGTGGAAACACTCTAGAACCATGGTGGGTTCTAACTCAAAGTCACTTGGGCCACAGAGATGATGGGATTTTATCTGGGTGTGTTTTTATACCATTCTGCTTTTATCTGTCAGATGCTGGTGGTGTTCAAGTCTGCTCCTATCCTGAAGAGGGCGCTGAAGGTCAAACAGGCCATGATGCAGCTGTACGTCCTTAAGCTGCTCAAAGTTCAAACCAAGTACCTGGGTCGCCAGTGGAGGAAAAGCAACATGAAGACCATGTCTGCCATTTACCAGAAGGTTCGCCATCGCCTCAACGACGACTGGGCGTACGGTAACGGTGAGTCGCGGTGAACGCCGAAATCAACCGTTTGTGCCACTCTGCTTTGGTCTCCAGTGCCCTGGCAACAGCTTGGATACCATGAGTGAACGATACACAAATGAGACTATTGTGGATATGGGCACATTGATAAGGGGAGCCTCTCAAAGGTTTTCACAACTAGGGACTTTTCTAAATGTTTGGTTACACCGTACATTAAAAATGTATTTAATTTGTTATTTTTTGCCTCTGCAAGTATAAAAAGTGAGTTATGCAGCACCCAGACTGGCAGGATGATGTTTAGAAAACACACCAGGGGGAGGCACTGCCCATTAGGGTTTTAGGTTTTTTTGTGTGTACTCTTAATACATGAGATTGCTACGGGACCGGGTCTCAGGTAATGAGCTTCTTTTTTCACCGCAGACCTGGATGCCCGGCCCTGGGACTTCCAGGCAGAGGAGTGCGCTCTGCGCGCCAACATTGAGCGCTTTAACAGCCGGCGCTATGACAAGAACCAGAGCAACCCCGACTTCCTGCCCGTGGACAACTGCCTGCAGAGCGTTCTGGGACAGCGCGTTGACCTGCCGGATGACTTTCAGATGAACTATGACCTCTGGCTAGAGCGAGAGGTGTTCTCCAAGCCCATATCCTGGGAGGAGCTACTGCAATAAGAACAGGGCTAGGTGGTGGTGCTATAGATATCGTCACACACCTGCCCAAATGTGGCGGCAACAGTCCTCATCACAAATCTATATGTTATGTCTCTGAACAAACCGATGTGTTGCTTTAAGACTGTGTTTATTGAACTCTGAATTTGGTTCTGAACATGAGGTAGAGTCCCCATTACAAGAGTTATCCTTGTTTTGCCACCTCAGGTAGAGAGGAGTTCTAGTCAGATTGGGACTCTAGGAGGGATTCGGTTAAAGGCACTCACTTAACGGTGGACCTTGCCCACTGGCCCCTTTAAAGCTGGACCAATCATTTGTAATCCCTAAATCCAGACACCTAGACAACTGTTCTATTAGCCTGGTCTGGATTCCATTAGCCTGGTCTGGATTCCATTAGCCTGGTCTGGATTCCATTAGCCTGGTCTGGATTCCATTAGCCTGGTCTGGATTCCATTAGCCTGGTCTGGATTCCATTAGCCTGGTCTGGATTCCATTAGCCTGGTCTGGATTACATTAGCCTGGTCTGGATTACATTAGCCTGGTCTGGATTACATTAGCCTGGTCTGGATCAGATACAGAAGCCTTTTTCACTGGGACTTTTTATATAATGCTGTAGGTTTTATCAGCCTTATCTAATCTCTATGGGATGTAAATCCTTTATGTACCACTCATTACACAAATATCCCCACTCACCCAAACTGTCATGGTGCTTCTCGCCTGGCTGTTGGACCAGTACTCTCTGCTCTTCAAGCACTACAGTACACAGTTATAAGTGCAAATTAAGATGTGTGTGTCTGTGTGAGAGGAAGCAGTGCAAGGAAGGGTTGCTTTAATGTGTGTACATTTTGTCATGGTTACTGCTTTTACCTGTTGACCAGGCTTTTGAAACTGTTTTGATGTTCCATTATTACTGTCTAATAACGGAGTTTCAGTTGGCTTTAATGAGTAACACACCTGTGTCGACCCAATTTAGTTTGGAATTAAATTAAATTCACAGCCTAATGTTTTAGCCTAAAGAAAATTGTGCTGGCGCACTTGACGACTTGGAGAACAAAGCAAAAGTGTGTGCGTGTGTGTGTGCGTGCGTGAAGAAAGTGAGTTCTAGGTAGTTATTGGTTTTCACTCACACCTAACTTGCTAACAGGTGTGTTTTTTAATCAAGGGAACAATTCTGCCCACATGATAACTCCTCAGTTTTAAGATGATTTTATAGTTGTATTGTGTTTTTACTGATGTCATCTTTAGATTTCTTTTCCTGGTCTTAATATAATGGTTATTAAAGATAATATAGAATTAAGCAATTCAATGAAAACATCTGATGTTAAAAGAACACTTATTTATCTAGGCGTTTGTCGGAATGTATGTTTTGAATTGTAATACTTTATAAATACTGTATTAAAAGAAGGTTCTCTGTTGCACTGCTTGTTATTTCTGCTTCTAAATTGACATTCACTCCAACACACTGGTAAAAAAAGCATAATACTATCAAAAAGGGCATTAAAGAATAGAAAAATATCTGAACTGACCAGACAAACAAAATAAAAAATTGTAAGGCTCTGAAATGTGTGGACACTCTGGAAGGCAGGGTTGTCTTTGTCAGGATGAATTGTCTTTGATTCTAATGCATGTGAGTGTATACAATTTGCAGTTAAAACATGTCTGCAATTTCAACGCGTATGCTGCGGACCAAAATAATTTACCAACTTGTTACACTTCATGAACTCTAAGGCAGATATCTCTTTAACTGTCTTACTATGGTGATGATGATATCATGATGATAATTGTATAGATTTTTGGTTTTACTATTTATGAATTACATTACTTTTACCCAGTCCCCATTTTCAGGGCACACAAAGTTTTTATGTCCAAATTAATCCCAATTGTAGTGTTTGATTTTAGTCCTATTGTCCCGATCCTAAATTTAAATTCTTATCACAAAATACTCTAGTTTGCATACAAAAGAAAACAGTGTTCTAGACTCCTGTCTTCTCCTAAGGGGGGACGCCAATCACTTATCATTATCGTTTTATTGATACTTTGATTCATATTGATACAGGTTTACACAAAATATTATTACTTATCACATGTAGCTTTTATACTGTACATACATCATGACTGAAATAGACAAGGTTATGGATGTGCCTGTGATTTATTGACCAAACAATTCTAGAAGCTCCTGTTTGGAAAGACCTTACATGTTCATAAGGAAACTACAAATTAACTAATTCACATTTATAAACACAAAAACACTTATATAATTTCTAGAGTTTGTGACATGTTGGCTCCTACTCTTTCAAAATAAAGGTTTAAAAAATCTGATTCCACTACTGTAGCTCTGCAAGTATAAGATATTGATTGGATACAGATGACCTTACCAAGGTTAAGGCAAACAATACAATCGACCAGTAAGCAGTCAAAACTGAATTTATACAAAATTAAAAAGTGCCTTCATTTCCACATTCAATTGTTTTTTTCACATTACTGCATGTATGCAGAGTTAAGATATATCTATATATAGATATACCAACAGAATATAAATAATATAAAGACAATAACTGCAGAATAATATAAAATATATTCTCTGTTTGCTCATCGACACCATGGCAATGAGCATATTGGTAAAAAGTACATAAATACAAATGAATGGTCTAGAAAAATTCATTGATCTAAAATGCATAATACATGTGGCTTCCCAGCCATGGTTATGTTTGCTAGATATTATCTTGCTTTCCAGTTATTTTAGATTGTCAGGTGTAATTAGTCTCTGTAATGGTATGCTCTTTGCCAACTCTGTGGTGATTGCTAGTAGGTGTTTAGCATGTACATGTTGTCCGTCTGGTTTGATTACTTCTTCTGTAAGGGATAATAGTCAAACCTAGTAGGGGTTCCCAACCTAAGAGGGCACATCCCCAAAATGGAGCATCTGAGTTTCTCTGGGCTTTACCTTGTTTGATGGGTGATAAAATAATGGTTTGAATATATTCTCTCTTTTTTGAGAGTATTTGAAAAGAATTGTCATGAGTAATAACATACATGATCTATATGATTGTTATTAATATAATAGACCCTGTTCATATAATTTACTTTCATAGTGAAAATGTCAAGTATATATATGTATATATATATATATATATATATATATGTAATTAGCCTCCACCTCATACCAGCCAAACCAACTCTCGCCTTTTACTTTGGCTGAACCAACCCATGAAAGCTGTTAAAAATATATTTTGATATCTCTTAAAAGTATCTCTTAAAAGCTTAAAAGTCTTAAAAGTTTTACATACTTAAACAAAAACACAATGTTAGCAATTAATAAGTGATTTTGTCTACTACAGTTTGCTTGATAAGAGATTATTGCGCGTCATAGTAATTCCAGTTGACAAGGTGAATGCAGCTTTCAGAGATGACCAATAGATATTCTGCATTTTAGGATTTGTACCAACAATAATTTCAGGTGAATAAATGCTGTAAATAAATTCCACTCATATATAATCAATTAACTTTTAGTTCATACAAAACAAAAATTGCCCCATTGCAAAATCAAATGCAAAATCATTAAATATGATCTCATCTGGATGTCAAAGGTCATCACTGACAATAAATAATTTCAAGCAAGCAAGCAAGCCAGCCCACTGCTCTGTTGACCTCTATCAGCCCAGCACATTTTTCATGTACTGGATGTAAAGTAGGAGACCCAAGTCCATTCAGATTGACTGTCCTATTTTTGGGACAGTCAAGATAAGTAAAGGTGTAGCGTTGTGTCTTCTGTGTTCTTAAAGGTTTGGTTAATGATGCTGTTTTGTTCATACATTCTGCACTATAATCTGTGCTCTATATTTGTGCTCTATAACATCCAATTTGTGCTCTATACAACCCTACTTGTGCTCAATAGCACCCTATCGGTGCTCTATATATATACAACAATGTGTTTTTGCTGATCAATCAGTAAGAAGCTTTTGTCAACCTGTTTAAAAAATGTGATTTGTGCTTGGTAGTAATTTCTCGCAAAAACAGGGAAGCATTATATTAGAAAATAAAATGTGTGGACTCCCTTTGTACAATTTATATATGCTAATTATGTCCACCCTGTAATGTATATCACTCTGAGTATGAATCACCCTGTAATGTATATCACTCTGAGTGTGAATCACCCTGTAATGTATATCACTCTGAGTATGAATCACCCTGTAATGTATATCACTCTGAGTGTGAATCAACCTGTAATGTATATCACTCTGAGTATGAATCACCCTGTAATGTATATCACTCTGAGTGTGAATCACCCTGTAATGTATATCACTCTGAGTATGAATCATCCTGTAATTTATATCACTCTCTCACCCAAAAGCATACTACACAAACACTGCTAACAATGCGCTTCCCTGACAAAGGAAAGACCCAAGTGTCCCAGGGCTGCAGTAAACTCTAACCTTTGGTTGTGTGAGTGTGTCACTCAGAGTAGGTGAGGTGGGTAAAGGTGGGAGGTTGGGAGCGCAGCAGCACCCCTTAGTGGTCAGACTGTGTATTGTTAAAGAAGAAATGGCCTGTGGGAGGCGGAGATGGTTAGCGGTTTAGGGACGCTAGTGAGCGGGACAGGAAAAAGAGGGAAACTGATCAGGAGTCAGACTCCGGGGTTGTTGGGCTGATAACATTCTGGTAACTTGTCCCATAGCAGCTGTTGGGAGACAGAGAGTTGGGGAGCCCTATAAGGTGGGCGCCCAGGCATACTCTAGGCAGGGCCTTGGGTTGGGCCTTGGGCGAGGGCGTGTCTCCAGGGTTCTTGCCCAGGATGGAGCGTGTCTCGTCCACCTCCTCCAGGTGGGAGATTTCTTTCAGTCCTTTGCGGTAGGTGACAGCCAGCTCGTTGGAGCCGTCGGACAACAGGTTGAAATGGCGGACGACGAAGACAATGGGGAGAGGAAGCATCGCCACCACAATGAGGGAGAAGCACATGGCCAACGCCCAGGGAGGGTAGCTCTGAAAACGCTCCTCAGCCTAGAGAGAGAAACAGAGTGTGACATGAACTCAGACTCTGTCACGGATGACGGGGATGATAAAACACAGATGAGGATGATAAAACAAGGATGAGGATGATAAAACACGGATGAGGAAGATAAAACACGGATGATAAAACACAGATGAGGATGATAAAACACAGATGAGAATGATAAAACACGGATGAGAATGATAGAACACGGATGAGAATGATAGAACACGGATGAGAATGATAGAACACGGATGATAAAACACGGATGAGAATGATAAAACACGGATGAGAATGATAGAACACGGATGATAAAACACGGATGAGGATGATAAAACACGGATGAGGATGATAAAACACGGATGAGGATGATAAAACACAGATCAGAATGATAAAACATGGATGATAAAACACGGATCAGAATGATAAAACATGGATGATAAAACACGGATGAGGATGATTAAACACGGGACTGGTTTTATAAATTGTTTCACATATTGAACCAAATGTATCCTTATGTGACTGGTTGTTTGCTGACGGACTGACCAGTTCTTCCACCCATGCTTTGTAACCTGGTGGGCTGATGGACATCTCCACAACACTCGCTGTGATGAGAACCACGAGACAACAAGGGGACACATACTTCCACATGTAGAAATAGAACGAGTACGGCCGAAAACCCAACATGTCCTCCAGCTCCTGCATGAACCTGACACACACACACACACACACACACACACACACACACACACACACACACACACACACACACACACACACACACACACACACACACACACACACACACACACACACACACACACACACACACACACACACACACACACACACACACACACACACACACACACACACACACACACACACACACACAGCAATCCTTTAGTATGACACCTTTCTCAATCTTCACCCTCCTACCCAACTAAATGTCCTATAAACACGTGATGACCAATGACATTACACAGGTACTTCTGAGACAATAAGGCACCACATCTTACCTCTTGGTGCCGTAGATCCAAGCCACTGACACATTTTCTAGGATGACCACAACCGTGAGAGGAAGACCCGCGGAGTAATCGTCGAACATGGTGACAAAGTAGTTACCAGAGCGCTGGACGAAGAGCAGACCGCACTAAAAGGTTAGAGAAAGGCTATAGCGCAGCAACACACTAAAAGGTTAGAGAGATCAGTGTTAGTGAATAACCTGAACGTTATGTTGATTTGCTGCCTGTTGAATAACCTGAACGTTATGTTGAACGTTATGTTGATTTACTGCCTGTTGAATAACCTGAACGTTATGTTGATTTACTGCCTGTTGAATAACCTGAACGTTATGTTGATTTGCTGCCTGTTGAATAACCTGAACGTTATGTTGATTTGCTGCCTGTTGAATAACCTGAACGTTATGTTGATTTACTGCCTGTTGAATAACCTGAACGTTATGTTGATTTACTGCCTGTTGAATAACCTGAACGTTATGTTGATTTACTGCCTGTTGAATAACCTGAACGTTATGTTGATTTACTGTATGTTGAATAACCTGAACGTTATGTTGATTTGCTACATGTGGAATAACAGTCATTTCATAATCTATAAACTTGTATAACATCAACAAAAATGTGATAAGTCAATGAACTCGGTAGACAGACTAAACTAGCCAGCTAAACAAACATTAACTCTGTTATAGTGGCGAAATAGCCCCCTCTGCTGGAACAGATCAAACTCGACAATTAACAAAAAAGTCCTGTTCAGTTCAGTGTATTGAGATAATAAATTGTCAGTCACCTTGTTGGATATAAAAAACATTTATAAACTCTCTGTAAATTTGTCTTAGGATATATAGGGAGAGTTTGACTGTTTTAAATTTTCAACCTATAAAAATGTCTGATATGTCTGTACTATGTTTGTACTATGTTTGTACTATGTTTGTACTATGTTTTTTGGTTTGATGACTATGATAGAGGAGACTGTGACCGTGGTTTCATGGCACCGACCTGTTAAGAGCTCTTTCTGGACCTTGTAGGTGTCAAGGACAGGAGTGGTGATTCCAGTCATGGTACCGATCATACTGCCCAGGCCCAGGTTAATGAGCATGAAAAAAAACATGACGGACCAAAATGGAGAAGCCGGGAAATGGGTCATGGCCTCTGTGAAAGCGATGAAGGCCAAGCCTGTACCCTGCACCGACTGTGGAGAGGGATGGAGAGAGATTATAAAGGTAGAAATGTCATGACAGGAAGAGGAGACAAAATAAGGTTAGAACAGTATAAACTTTATGGGGTCATGGTTGGATAGAGGGGTATTGACATAAGTCTGATTAAAAAAATAAGTTTGTTTGTACGTCTCAAAAGGTCCTGTGTATGTTTACATATTGTCATTTACAATTTAAAATGGCCACTTTATTCATTGTTGACCTATTTACTTTTTTTTGTATATGTATATATTGTATATTATTTTACACTACAAAATAGGAAAACAATCTAAGTGTTTTATTTCATATAACATAAAACATGTATGATAATTGTGATGGCCAAATACAGAGTCAGCACTACTTAAGGATAATATGCAGACCAGGAGATGACACCCAGAACTCACGCAGGCAGACACACCTTGTTCAGTTCATCTTCAAGGAGACAGGGGTCCAGGCCCAGCTCGCCAAAACTGCCCTCTTTCACTGTCTGGATGACGCCATACATCTCAGCGTAGTCCACCGTAGACAGCTTGGAGAAGTTAACGTGTGACGGAATGAGGTCATGACTCAGCACATTAGAGTTCAAATAGCCAAGGATCTTCTCCGCATTCCTGAAGATCCAACAGTGAAACAAGTCAGATGATTAGATGAAGCATATGAAGCAAAGGTCGGGGATCTGATTACAGAGAGGGCCTGACAGTTAATTCTGCATGTATTTTCTTCGCTATAACTACTAGATGGCTGCCTGGATTTGAACTCACTCTGTGACACACTTCTCATTCATGAGGTTCGCCTTGAAGCCCAGCACAGCGAACACCACCAGAGTGGCCAAGATGGAGGTGAAGAAGTTGATGAAGGAGACGAGCACGGCGTCAAAGTGGCAGTTATTGTCTATCTTATTGTAGCTGGAAAAGGCAATGACACCGCCAAAGCCCAGGCCAAGGGCAAAGAACACCTGGGTGGCTGCTTCCCTCCACACCTGGGGCTCCAGCATCTTCTCCAGCTGAAACACAACAATTAACTCAAATCCACACAAATGTAATCACATTTTATTGGTGGAGCCATTTTACGACTGGTTTGTGTATGTGTGTTTGTGTGTGTATGTGTTTGTAGGTGAATAAAGGTGTGAAAATCACCTTGGGAGTAAACATGTGTGCGATTCCATCAACAGAACCCTTCAACAGCAAACCTCTCACCAGGAAACAAAAGAGCACCACGTAGGGGAACAGAGAGCTGAAATACATCACCTGTTAAACCACAGGAAACAGCATCCAGTCACATCCTGTGTGTCACTACTAAAAATAATGCTGGTTGTTACATAGCGACACCTCTACCTTCCCGGAGGATGCGATGCCTCTGATGACAGCCAGACAGACTAGGACCCAGGCCCCCAGGAGAGACAGGGTCATGTTGACGTTCAGGCCACCACTCTCTGCGATGGTGTTGGTGGTGTTTAAGGTCTGCCGGTACCAGAAGTAGGTGGTGGCTGAGCTTTTCTCACACTCAGGCACCACAACTACAGAAGGTGGGTGGAGGGTCATTAAAGACACTTTATGATTTATCTGCTCATATTTGCACACTTATGCAGACCTGCAGACACACACAGATACACACACAGATACACACGCACAAACAGACGAAGCAACGAAAACACAGAGCTGGACAGCTTACGTCAGGCAGATACAATAGTTCAGTAAAATAACACTGGCCTGCTAGAAGAACAGAAACATTTTAGAGGTGAAAGCTAGGTCAAACTAACCATGGCCTCTGTGTGAGTCTGTTAATGTAACCTTTATACTATGAATGTTAATTATATTTTATAAGGTCAGTTCATTTTATTCATCTAGAAAATGCTCCTATGTCAAAGCAATGTTGAGTCACTGACAGGAGAAAAGGAAATACCAGGATCAGGGTTGGAAAAAATATCCTATCCTACTTTTAACATTAACATCAACTGGACCACAAACTAATTCAATATACTATATTATTTTGTAGAACATACGAGAGAACAACCCGTCTCTAGCTTAAGCAAGCCAGCCACCCCGGGCAACCCGGTAAGGAATGGCAAAGGTAATTATAGGAGTGATACAGTACTAAACTAAGATAGGAAAAACTGTCCAAACGTTACCTAACACCCGAGTGCTAAAGGTGCTTCATGTTATAGCAGATTGGCTCATGTGTCTATGTGAAATGGTGTGAAGAAACACTGCTACTAGGGCTTTATCGTGCAGCCCATGGGATGTTCTATGTCTCCGTTCTCTGGCCCTCTTCATCTTCCCAACTCTCATCAACTCACTGGCTAAAGATCCATTCATCCTTATAGGGCATTCTGCCCATGGCAGTGGGTCCTGGAAGGACTGGAAGAAGTAGAAGATGCTCCAGCCAATGATGACATTGTAGTAGAGTCCTACAAAGCCACACACCTGGAAAGGAAGACAGACACACCACAAAGAGTGAGAAAGTCCACTGGTCGTACCTTTCAGTTTCTAAGCCGTAATTCCACCCAAAATGTGTGGACGGTCTTACGGAACCCTGTCAAACTTGGCATTCACTGGAAATAAATAGTTCTGGAAGAATCTCCCAGGACAATACTTATTGGCTTAATCTGCTAAATGAACAAACCATCCAACCATAATTATTAGGTGTTATGTTCAGCAGTGGGTGCAGAAGTTGACTGAATGCTGAACCTACTGGGATCAGAACAGGCAATTGATGTTTGATAAAAAAATTATATATAAGGAAATTATCATTTAGTGTTGTAAATTATTAGCCATTTAAAAGTATTTGTGTACAATATTAGCTGGAAGAAATATCTCTCCTTAAGCACTAAAACCCCTAAATGTAATTTGATGCAAATACAACCTTGGCAAAACAACAAAATGGAAGAATGAATACCTGAGTTCCTGTAACTTGACGTATCATATTAATGACTCATCATATAATGATTTTTGTCCGTTGTATGTAAGATGATATTATTATTATTTTGCATTGTCAGCACTATCCATTTAGCACAAGAGTGGGTACTTATGATGACGTTAGATTTCTTCAGGATAATGTAGCTACTCCTGATGAGAAATAAAAGAACTGTAGTTCCTTGACAAACAACCCAGTAGTTCCTCTCCGTGCGGATATATCAGTGCATAGCTTTACTGTGAAATAAACGTCACCTTCACTATCACTCACCATGAGACTGGACACCCCAATACCACCCAAGTGGGGGCAAACGTAGTTCCACACCCCAATACTCCCTCGTCTGACCTTCTGACCCACCGCCAGCTCCAGGAAGAAGAGTGGGATGCCGATGAAGATGAGGAGTATGAAGTACGGGACCAGGTAGGCACCTGAGAGAAACAGTTAAAGGGTTAATGAGTTATTTCAATGGCGGTGCACGTCTACATTTGGTGGTTTCCAGCATATTCTCCACGAGGCTTAATCAGGATGCAGTGGCTGAAATAATCGATCACACAACTATATTTAGAATGGCATTTGTGGAGCTGTGCTTCTCTTTTGACAGTCTCTGTGATGGTGCCAGCAGGCCAGTGTATCTGTAATATCTGGCTCACTGATCTGTCAGGTGAGCGGCCATCACTAAAATAAACATCAGCGAGGCAGACAGGAAGTACAGGATCACATATTAACCCTCTACATGTGTCCCTCCCCACCCATTGGCATGGCTGCAGGGTATTCAGGGACATGTTTTATTGCTTTGGTCAGAACTTTAGATTTAGGACAAAACGATAAACAATGACTTTAACGGTCAGCTTCAATTTGACGGTAATCATCCGCAGACTGGGAATCACATAGAAATTACAACCCACCCCGCCTCTCGATTTTAGGGGATCGAAAGTAATTGGACAATGTTTATCATATTTATTACTTGGTTGCAAATTCTTAGCATTTGATGACCACCTAAAGCCTGCAACCCATAGACATCACCAGCCACTGGGTATCTTCCCTGGTGATGCTCTCCAAGGCCCGTGCTGGAGCCATCTACAGTCCCTGTTTGTATCTGGTCATTTCTGTCTTTCTTGTCTTAACTCCTTATATGCTTCAGCAGTACGCTTGGGAGTTGATTATCCGGTTCCAGTGAGTTTTGTAGCATTTAGTCGTATCTGAAAAGACAATTAATCCTCTGGCTGTCACATTTATGTCACCGTGCAAATGCTTATTGACACTCTAATTCTATAGTCCTATTGGCTTGGTCGTGTGTTATTTGAAATGTCCAATACTCAGCCAGACATATTGGTTGGTGACACACTTACCTCCTCCATTCTTTTGGCACAGGTATGGGAACCGCCAGACATTCCCCAGCCCGACAGAGAAGCCCACCTGGGCCAGAATATACTGCAGCTTGCTGTTCCAGGCAGGACGGCCATCGTTCACGGGGGTGTCGAGAATGACCTTCGCCCCGGTGACGCCTCTGACATTCCGACAGCTGTTGTTGCAGCCAATCGGCTGTTGGTGAGCAAGCAGGTCTGCCGCAGATTCTGTGACGAGGTCATCGCTGTGCTTATGATGCGGCACCTTAATGTTCTTAGGCATCGGGGAGTCTGAGGGGGCAGCTGGGTGGGCGTAGAGACAGACACTGGGTTTAGACAGGGAGAGATGCATGAAAACAGTACATAGTCACCAGTGACAGACAAATTTAATTATGTGTAGCCTAATTGCAACTTCAACTGAGAAAGAATTGTAAATCACAAATACATATGTAAAAGAAAATGTGCCAGTTTGAAGCTTGATAGGGTCACTGCCGGTTTGTCTCTGGATGCAGATGAAAGTGGTCTTTGACTCCCAGTAGGGGGCACTCTTCTGTTAAGTGTAAATATATAAATCCAATGCCCCAGTTAAAGAGTAATTTGCTGGTACTTGTACATAGCTAGAAATAGCAGGGCAGTGAAGGGTACATAGAAATGCAGGAGAAATCTGTGGTCTCAAAAATAGCTATTTATATTTGTGACTTGCAGGCAATGTTGTTTTACATGTATTGTTTGTGGTTGTCAGGCTGTGTTGTCTGCATCAACCTTTTGTAGTTTAGTGCTGTGTCTGTATGTAATTGTTTTTTTTTAAATATATTAAATATATTTTTAAATATTTTAATATTGTTGGTTTGTTGCTTTTGTCTTTTCATCTTTTCGTCTGTTTTCTTGTCTTTTTTTATTCACAACCCATTCCCCAATTCCCTGCAGGAGGCCTAGTTTGCCTTTTTTGTCAGGCCATTATTGTAATAAAAGATGTGTTCTTAATGGTGACATTTGTAAGATATTCCCTGAACTACCAGCATAAATGACAAAAATGAATGTTTTCAGTGAATGTTTTAAATATTTATTTCTAAAAAAATCTTATGATAATCCCAAATTATTAATTTTGTATGTCTGCTTTGTCTATCAGTGACTTGTAGTCTCCTCATTCCTGATTTAGACTGTCTGTATTATCCTACCACCCTAGACCCAGTATTTTTCCATGTGGACTGGCTAATGATATTCTGGAGGCTGAGACACGCTGTGTCATAGTTTCTATAATTTAGTCATGTAAACATTAGACAAGATTTGACACAGTGCCACCTAATTAAAATTACCGCCACCATAAAGTAAAATAAATAAAAATCGAATTTAATAAAAAATAAACTCTAAAGATCCCATGGGCCTGATAAAACTATTATTGTATTAACTTAAAAGTAAATGAAAAGCTTTAGAAATCAATGCTCGACTGTCTGCTTAAATCTTTAACTGAAACACACAGAGAAAAATAATCTACATGGACTCCACTTCAACTTGAGGCAATATCTTACAAATAATGGTGAAATTGTACGGCACTCAAGGTCACACAACCATGTGATTCACGATCCTAACAATATCTACTGTAAGCATCCAGGTCAACTCGCATCCAAAACCCCATTACATCACATCAACCTGACTAGAAGATGTAACCACACACAGGATCTTCTAAATGTGTAAACATTTCAAGTCACTCTCTCATTGAAATGTACAATCAAGGGGAAAGTCATTTTACTACATTTGACCCACTGCTCGTTGTTCAACAAATTATCCAACCAGGTCACAAAGTACAGAGCAGCTTATCCTTTACAGGGCTAAGATATATGTTTACATTTTGAGAAGGTCAGATAGATCTAGTATAGTGGACATCTCAACCGACAGATAATTGCCTCTGCCAGACATATAACAGTCTGTTAACATCATGTCAACATCATGTCAATATCGCATTACTCACCGTCAGTATCGCAGAGGAAATGGTACCCGGTGTGAAAATATATGTTAGGTGAGAGTAGAAAAGCATGCGCCCGAGGTCAATTCCAATCAGTAGTCGGGAACCAGTCAGTGTGGGAGGAGTTCATTATAACACTGCCACATCAGAATGCAATCGCTATCACACTGCTATTAATAGTAATCCAATAACCCTGCATAGTGTCGCGCATAGGAAACACATCTACACAACTTTGGGGAGAGCCTATAGCCTAAATAAATTCGTGGTCCAAGGATTATTTTTATTAGGAATTATTGCTGATATACGCCCTATACCCCCTAAACTTCGAGCAAATAGAACCGCCAGGGTACCTTGGTTTAGTGCGTCTGACGCATGGGTTTGCGTCACTACCGTGCGTGTTTCGCTATTGATGTCCATGGGAATTACTCAAAGCATAACTAACTAACACGACGTGTGCGATAATATAGAGATAATTGATGGATTGACTGACTGCAGGATAAATATTATTATTTTAAGTGATTACAGTGATAAATGCTGATATTAGGATGAATTCAGAACCACAATAGGCAACTATGATATACTTGTTTGTAATTTGCTTAAAACGGTGCTGGACAATTCCACAATTCATTTATAATTATTTTCTTCCTGCATAAATGCTGCATATACAAGCAGAACTCACATTCCAATGAATTCTAACTGAATACCTGGATTTCATGCTGATTTTAAGTCTTGGACTTTTTTCTTATAAATATATATTTGTCCTGTCATCGCCATATGCATTGTGGAAATTGTATTAGAAAGAACTTGCTGTTTATCTTTTCAAATTCAGAAAGTATTATCTTCCACAGAGGTTTTATTTTTCTCTATGAGACTCCCAAAGTATGATGTTATGGAAGGATATCATATACTGTGTAATGGAGTGCAGTTATTATTTACCATCCAAATGACTCAGCACAAAATTATGAATGAGAGATCAGGCATTATATCTGCCCAAGAGAGCTTACTTCTGAGCATGTCCTTGAGCAAATCCGAATAGCCTATATATTCATTATAATGTATCTGTAAGTCCCTGCTTTCTACAATTCCACCACTCTCACCTCCCCCTGTTCGACCATCTTATCCTGCTTGCTACTTCCCTTGTCCTGGACACATTGTATGGGTGTGGATGGTGGATAGGGTTACTTGCTACCAGCACTGTCATCTCTTCCTGTGATTCTCTTCAACATTAGGAAGGCTCCTGTGTCAGTGAAATGCTAAATAATCCATTTGTCCTCTCTACTGTTGCTATTTCTCATATACTCTCTCATTTAATGCAAATTTTAAGCCAGGCATCAGAGAATCCCTCCTGGGATTCAACCACACACTTCCGCATCTCTCTACACTGTATACCAATCACCTTCACCTTGTCTTGACCCTCACAGATTATTTTTTTTTTAAATCTGCAGAGCACTACCAGCTCTGTTTTCTTCCTTCTGTGCTCCACGTCACCACACACATCCTATTACGTGCACTCACACATTTTGCATCTGCGTCACCTCAAACCTCCAGTACTTTTCCTTTACTCAATACTCATTTTATTCAACCTTCTTTCTGGCACTCCCTACCCTCATCCCCCCTCCTCATCCCAAACAATAAAAATGCAGTGTCTCCAACCCTGCTACTGGAGAGCTACTGTCCTAGTTGTTTTCACTTCAACCCAATTTAATATGCAGCATCATTCAATTATAACCGTTTAACTTTAAGTCATGTGTGGAGTAAAACAACTCGCACAGCACCTCTCCAGATGCAGGATTAGAGACCTCTCTACTGTAGTTCCACGTATCCTATATGCAGTAAATGTGTATAATTACTCATAAAGTAGGTTATTGCTTTATGCAGTATGTAGTATGTGTCTTGTTTGTAGTCTGTGTGTTGTTGTTTTAATTGTTCAGTTTCTTTGTTCTAGTTCCTTCCCTGGCAGTTATGTAGGCCTACACCTGTGTCTTGTTTGCCCCGCGTAATCTCCCTACATCGGTTCCCTGTGTTTGGTGACAAGTCATTGATTGTAATTGTGATGTGAATATGTATGTGAAGTTGTTATGTGTTGTTTAGCCTGTTTATAATTCTGGCCTCATGTCTGGAGTTTTGCCCGAGTCTTGTGTACCCAAGTGAGTCCTTGTTTTCACCTCCATGCCTGTGTCCCACATACCCAGAGCTAGACACAATTTTTGTTAATTATTACAAGTATAAAACAGAAAATAATTAATGGCATAAGACTTCACCCCGGTGCGATGACACAGCTGAATGCGCATTCAAGGGTGGTTTACATCATTTTAGGATCAATACTGTCTGTCTGTCTGTTGTCACTTAACTTGTCATTCAGTATGGACCGTTGTCTTACCACAATGTATTCCCTTATTTCAATTAAGATCTTGATTCAAATTGTAAATATTTTTGTATTTTAAGTGCACAAAGTAAAACTAATAATACAGGTGTGCTACATTGAAAGGGGCACTGATAACAACAAATGGAATTCGTACTAAAATCAAGCATTAGAATTACTATGAATTTGTGAATAGGAACTTCAGTCTATAGACCCCCATTACAAAGGTATAGGACAAGCCCGATTCTCATTTTCACTCCCTGCGCCCCTTTCTAACCCCCGTTAAAATAAAACCCTACTATATTTGCCATGGCAACACTTTCAAATTGTTCACTTAAATTCGATCAGGCGTAATGTCTGTCACATATACGTCTGAATGTAATGAACCGAGCGAATGAAGGTGACTCTATAAGATGCCCATCGGATTTCAACCATATCTGTACGTACAGTTTAATGAACCGTTCAAATGAGCCGGAAAAACCAAAGACATTCTGTGTTGAGTGACACGGGAGGAAACCAATAGTTAGTTGCTCCGCAAGTTTCCTAGTCACCCAATAGCCACAGTTGTGGGCGGGACTTCTAATGCAGCCATACTACACATTCAGCAGCACAACTACAGGGAAATGAGCTGAATTCAAACACCTATTTCACGTAGCAAATGGTACAGCGAGTAGTAGGTTTGGAATATAAAGTTATCACGACAATACATAGCTGCTTCTCTTAGTAAAATGAAAGGCAAAGAGAGGTCGCCCGTGAGAAAACGCTCGCGGATTCTGCCCGATATCCCTGACGGAGGAGGAAACCACCCAGCAGCAGCATGTAAGAAAACGGGCGCTTTATCGGCGGGTGTTAGCATGAATAGTTCTGTCAAAAGTGGTGGTTCAGCCAGAAAGAGTTTGCCGTCTGAAAAAAGAGAGAGTCAAGATTTAGACGGACATGTCGCGAGTCGAACTGGGAGTATTCACGGCTATGCTAACAACACAACCGGTTCGGCTAGCAAGCCACATAATGTTAGCTTGGCTCCCGACCCGAGGACCAACCCCCGCGGGGAACCTCGAACCCTAGCGGGCAACGACAGTGAGTACAAGACTCTGAAAGTTAGTGAACTGGGCTCCGATTTAAACGACGAAAAGATTGAAGATGGATTATTTCACGAATTTAGGAAATTTGGGGACGTGAGTGTCAAAATAAGCAGAGTTAACGACGAAAGGGTGGCATTTGTGAATTACCGAAGACCGGACGATGCCAGAGCGGCCAAACACGCACGCGGAAAGTTGGTACTACATGACCGCCCGTTGAAAATCGAGCCGGTGTACGTGAACCGGCGGAGGAGCCGTTCTCCAATGGACAAAGATGCTTATGCGGGAATAGCAGAGCACAGGTATATGCCTGTTCAACGACCCCATTCACCAACAGGACTAGGATACAGAGACTTCCGCCTGCAACAGCTTGCACTGGGTCGTCTTCCCCCTCCACCCCCACCACACCCTAGAGAACTAGAACGAGAGAGAGATTTTTCTATCTATGAAGCCAGGAACCGACCACCCTTGATTCCGGACTGTGCTGCTTTTCGTGAGGATGACCTCCTTTCCCCGGTCGATGACCAGCGGGCCAACAGGACGTTGTTTCTTGGCAACCTGGATGTCTCGGTCACAGAGAATGACCTGCGGAAAGCATTTGACAGGTTTGGGGTGATCACCGAGGTGGACATCAAACGGACCACCACTCGTGGACAGAAAAGCACCTACGGATTCCTAAAGTTTGAAAACCTAGACATGGCCCACCGTGCTAAGATATCTATGTCAGGCAAAGTTGTGTGTCACAACCCTATCAAAATTGGCTATGGCAAAGCTACCCCCACTAACAGGTTGTGGGTGGGTGGTCTTGGTCCCTGGGTCCCACTCTCTGCCCTGGCCAGGGAGTTTGACCGTTTTGGTACCATCAGAACTATTGACTACAGGAAGGGGGACATATGGGCATACATCCAGTACGAGAGCCTGGATGCTGCCCAGGCTGCCTGCTCCCATATGCGCGGCTTTCCACTTGGAGGTCCTGATAGAAGAGTTAGGGTGGACTTTGCAGACACGGGGCTCCGTTACCAACAACAGTACCTGCCACCTCACCCACTGCCACCTCACGCCCTGCCACCTCACCCCCTGCCACCTCACCTTGACTTAGTGGAAGACTCCTTCCTCCACCGGCCCACCTCCGAAGCCAGTAAGTTCAGGGAGAGGAGATCGCCACCCCCGCTCCGCTTCAGAGAGAGGGAACTGTACAATGCTGATTGGGCCGGCCCAATGATTCACGAGAGGGTGCGTGGGGCGGCCTTTGACCCCGTGGAGCATCTGGACAGGCGTTCACGGGAGCCCTGGTCTCTTGAATGCGAGCGGGAGCTGCAGAGCCGCGTCCAGGTTAGAAAACGACGCCTTCTGGATGACGTGCGTCAAACAGGCCCATCACCAGATAGCAGTGAGCATGAGCGTCGTCGTGGCAACTCTTTGGCGCGCAGCCCTGAGGTGATATGCCGAAATGGGGGACGCTACAGTCCATCGCACTCCAACCGGACATCCCCTGTCCGAGAGCCGCGGGGGAGCCTAGACCGTGGCTCCGGTGACAAGAGGCTGCGTACGCTAAGCCCTTCCGAGCCAAAGCGGGAGAGTAAACGCCAAGCAAAGGAGTCGTGCCAGAGCCCTGCGAAGAGGGAGGAGCACCCCACCTCCTCCTCATCCAAGTCTAGTTTGCAGTCCAAGCAGCGGTCCGGTGGGCAGAAACTCTGCCTGGCCTGGCAGGGCACGCTCCTGCTGAAGAACAGCAGCTTCCCGACCTCCATGCACCTCCTGGATGGGGACCTGGCCGTGGCGGCCGGGCTCCTGGAGGAGGGCTCCACGGGGGGTCAGGTGTCCCAGCTGAAGATCACCCAGCGCCTCCGTCTGGACCAGCCCAAGCTGGACGAGGTGTCCCGACGCATCCGGAGCGCCGGCCACAGCAGGTACTCGGTCCTCCTGGCGGTGTCTGGGAGCTCTGAGGAGGGGCCGCAGGACGTAGGGAGCTCCGCAGAAAGGCCGCTGAAAAACCTGGTCTCCTACCTGAAGCAGAAGCAGGCGGCTGGCGTCATCAGTCTGCCTGTAGGCGGCAGTCGTGACAAGGACGGCGCCGGAGTTCTCCACGCTTTCCCTCCCTGTGATTTTTCCCAGCAGTTCATAGATGCTTCGGCTAAAGAGTTTGCCAAAAATGAAGAGGACTACCTGGTGATGGTCATTGTCAGAGGGGCATCATAAAATATGAGCCAAGTGTAAATCATTACTGTGTGTATGTATTTGGTAGCACTGTCTCACACACACACACACACACTGATACAGGACATCTGTCATTAAAACAGGAAGTAAGGCAGGGGGTTGATGGCTTTGTTTTACTAAAATCAAGAATTATTTGGTTGAACAATCCCATAGTTAATTTAATTATCAACAATAACAAGCCTTTTTGATATTGGCAGTGGTCTATTCAGCTGAATTACATTATGTTGGTGGTCTACTTTAAATATGATCAGTTTAAATCACAAGAAGCGGGTTGATTCAATTTAAATGGTTAAGTCAAAGTTGATTCACTGTTTATTTGTTCAACTTAGGGTAATTCATGCTGTTCTTGTTATGATTATTGCCTCTGGTTGCCTTTCATTGTGTTCACATTCAATAATTGTTTGCTGTTCATTGCTATTGAACCTAACATAATATAAAGATTCATTTGAGACATGAAAAAAAGATAAATTCAGTGCATCTCCTCGCAGCTGTTTTGTTCACATGCTCCGATGGGATAGATGAGCCGTGCCATACTTTAGGATTCTGTTAAGGTGTCTACGTTTGTCTCTAAGACAAGACATGTTCTGTTTCATACAGCAGACAAAATATTCTGTTGCACTGTCGATTTAGATTCATTGGGGCAGGCTCCCTTTTGTTGTCTACAAAAGCAACGGCGTAGCATACTACCCTGCTGTCTTGGAATGGTTTATTTAAGGTGTCCTGACTTTCTGTAGTCACCAAAATGATATCCCTGTTAATCTTGGCATCTTTGCCACATTTCCTTTCAATTTGTAATTTGTCCCTTCTCAAGTACTGTTTAGGCAACACCATTTATTGAATTACTAATGGAAGTTACACAGGATTTGAGTAAGAGCATCTATAGAACCGATTAAATGTAATTGTGCTATGGGAACACTAGTGTTATCAAACAGACAATTTGAAGGTTTTGAAATGTTGTGATTTACACCGACGCATATCTGAAATCTTTGTCCAATTTAAAATTTGCTTTATGATATTGTAATTTTTGCAAACCGCAACCATTTAAAAATGTTTGAATATTCGACGGCCTATTGTTGTCAGTGTATCTTGTAACTCGGTTTATTTCTGTATTACATTATAAGAATGTATTAGATCTTTGTACTTTGTGTTACAAAGTCAATCCTGCTGGGATGTAAAGAAAGAAAAGTTATTTTTGCTGATACCCAGCTATTGGCTCAAACAATTTATCGGAACAGTAATTGTAAATGTCGGCAGTTATCTGTTCCTAGGGTTTATCCAATATATTAATTCCATAGATTACAGCATACAGGTTACATTATGTCACCATTTGTTTACTTGTGACACTAATGTTCTTAGAGGTCAGAATGATCTTTATGGTTTGCGTCATGCATGTTATTTCTAATAATTTGCTCAACAGTCAATGTTGATTAATTTCCAGTAGGACATAAAGCTATTCAACCCAATAATGACGGCCCCTTACTGCAGAAATATGTGGTTTTGTTCAAACTGTTTTCATAGGATGTATGACCATTTAGAAACTGTCTAGACTTGCTGGGAGCTCGATGCACCAGTTTCAGTTTTCAGTTCCTCATGAGTGATTTAAAGAGAAGGGCTCAAATCAGTTAGTAAAGGACACCTTCATTTATTTTTTCTTTCAGGATCCATGAGTATTTATTATAAAGATATGTAGATTTGAACTTTGCCGTATGCTTCGAAGTAATGTTTATACTTAATTTAACAATAGGGCAGGTAATTTTACAGGTAATTGACATCATTTTCCATTTGTCCTTTTAATGAATTGTAAATGTTATGCTTTTGGATCTTGCCAGTGTTTTATTACTGTGTGTAAAAGTGAAATTGTTGCATACAATGCTTACAGCATAAATGCCATGGATACTTACTAATACTGATTTGTGCCGGCGATGCCAGGGTAGATGATGCCTACAGACCAACTATTGGGCACAGGGATGCCCCTGAGTGCCCCAGGAATTGACTTGCATTCAATGTTTTTGTAATGCCAGTTTCCATGTTTCAAGTGGGAAATTGTCTCTGTGCACCAGAGTTCTGGAGAAAAACTGGAAGCCCTCATTGCATATGTGCCTAAGAAGTACCTGTCAAAAACAAGTGCCAGGTGCATCTAATAGCTTCTGTTTCGCTATCAATAAATGTTCTATTGTTTCCTGGGAAACCAAATGTTTCTGCCGTGGAAGATGACTTCTATGACCCTTCTCTTGTGTTGCCATGGAATTGTATTTTGCACGTTAAACACGAAGACCTCATCTGTTTGAAAAATGGATGCACCCTTTCAGACCTGAGAAAAGTATGGAGAGTAAGGGAAATACCTTCTCAAATATTTGTGCCATCATTGCAGATGTTCTGTTTTCATGTTCCCATATTTGGCCCATTTACTTGGGGCACTATTTCTGCGTCTTCACTGTTTTAAGTCTCCTTTTGAAACAAGGAGTCTGGGGCCTCCTGCTGTGTAATGTCAGGTCCTTGTAGCTCGAGGAGACCGGAGAGAGAGAGGCTCCTCCAATGTGCTGTTACAATGGAGACCGGAGAGAGAGGCTCCTCCAATGTGCTGTTACAATGGAGACCAGAGAGAGAGGCTCCTCCAATGTGCTGTTACAATGGAGACCAGAGAGAGAGGCTCCTCCAATGTGCTGTTACAATGGAGACCAGAGAGAGAGGCTCCTCCAATGTGCTGTTACAATGGAGACCAGAGAGAGAGGCTCCTCCAATGTGCTGTTACAATGGAGACTGGAGAGAGAGGCTCCTCCAATGTGCTGTTACGATGGAGATCGGAGAGAGAGGCTCCTCCAATGTGCTGTTACGATGGAGATCGGAGAGAGAGGCTCCTCCAATGTGCTGTTACGATGGAGACCAGAGAGAGTGAGGCTCGCGTCTCTACGCTGAACTCTGATGGGCTGCTGTCATCACCTGGACCACTGTGGTCTGCTCCCTCTTCAGAACTTCACATTTCTGCTGTGTCACTTTGGCCACTGACTCACAGCTGGGGTGTCTGTCGTTTCCACTCAGCTGATGACAACAACCCTACAGATCTAGAAGATGAATGTCTTCAGTTCTACTCCTGCCATGCAAGGTGTCATTTTGAATTATTAAACGTGAAGGACTGACATCGTTTGAACCTTCTGTGTCTCGGCGTCCGGTCTGTCCACAGATGTCACCGCCAGTGAAAGGAACCACTCGCCTGCTTGTCCTGTACGGGGATTATTTAATTACGTTTCTAAAGTTTGAGTCACTACTGCATGAAAAGGAACAGACATTGTGCCTCATTGTCCTTCCGTCATTGATCCAGAATCTGAAGGTGGCCCTTCACAGTTACTCTTCCCTCAGTTTGGGGACTATTTGCCTGACCAGCATAGCTGCTAGTTTGATCAACTTAAACTTTGTTAGGAAGGGGAATGTCTGCCTTGCAAGACCAAATATGTGTGCCAGACTGTGGATACCAACGTGATGCTCCATGGATGATTGATTGTCTGTCTATGACATAATGTCGTTCACGCACCTGCGGACCTCAGTTCCTGCTCAGGTAAAGTTGGCTGCCAGCCTGAACCACATGCTTGGGTACGTATTAACAAATATGGGTCTGATCACTCGTGCAAAAATCAACATGGATATCCTATTGAATCTCGTCTTACGCACTTAAGACATGGTATATATATATATTATGCAAGTAGATCATCAGTTAATGATTTCTTGTACATAATATTTATGAATTGTAACACCAATATTTAATTGCACGTCTCACATCAGTAGAACCTCAATGTCCTCGTTTAAAGGCACTGGTAAATAATGGAATTGCCTCTGGGTTTTATTTCCATAGGGCTGTTTTTTTTAAATCCTTTCAAATGTTTTTCTCTCCGTCTCATTTTAGGTTAGAGGTATTCCTTAATTGAAGTCATACTCATTTTATGTTTGTCTGACGAGTATGTCACCTTGGTAAATTCAATCCCTACAATTTTATTTAGGCAAGTTTGGAGATATAGATAAATAATATAGAAACTACAGTCATAAACACATACAATTATATCCTCAAAGACTGTGTAAATATATATTAAGGTCTTGTTAACGGCACACAGGAAGAAACCCATATGGTGAGACCGATTCCATGTTCAATACTAAAATAACAAACAGGTTGAGTAGTGTACCCTGCTTGTCGTGTGTAAAGACGCTGTCTTCAGCATGAGCATTACATTTCAGATGAGATATCACATCTTGCATGACTGATAAAGGGAGGGACTCAGGAAACGTGTTGCATTTGCTGGATTTGAAACGGTCTTTGTGCTATGCTGTTGTGTTATGCAGTCAGATATTGCAGATGTTGTTCGTTGATTATGCTGAATGTGCTTCTGACATATGTATCTTACAGTATCTCGTATTGAAGCTGCTTTATGATATGGTAAGTATTAACTTTCACAAGACCCGTGTGGCTTCGTAAACAATACATGTTCTTTTACAATTGGCAGTAATAATTAAAAAAAATGCTATGCCAAATATTAATGTTTTTCTTTTAGGTAATACATTTTTTTTTATATATACTGAATGTTTGGGTTGGTCAAGGATCCATGCAGGCAAAGTGGTTCCTTGTGTTGTTTTTCAGAGATGGGAGTTTGTATGGAAAGTAACTGATGAATGTGTTTGCTATTTTCTTTTGACTGGTTTTGGTGTAAAATCTACAGCCTTCTGCGTCAGGGTTCACAGTTCAATAAGGCATGTGGTATAGACTTTAAAACGCTGTTAAATGAGAACCGTTCACCAGAGAGTAGCCTGTTCTCTAAAAGTAAGTGCATAACAATGTGCAGAATGTGATCGGAAAATGAATTTTTCAAGAGCTATTAGCAGTGGCTGTAAACATGTCAAATCTCAAATTCATGGATGGAAATCTGGAGGCGGTGGTTGATTGTATGTTTTGTGCCTGTCCTAAATTACCCAATTATTTTCAAGCGAATGCTTTGAAAGCAATCAATGTAATTAACAGGAATTGAGGCATAATAATATTATATAATATATATAATATTATTAGCATGGCTAAATTAAGGTGGTGGTCAAAAATATAACAATGAAAAAAAAAAAAGTTCTATTGTATGCACACGATAACTTTTCCAAATTGCAGAATTAATGAATCATACAGGAACATAGGTTTTGTTATTGTAATTCAGAAATTATGAATAAATTAATTTAGTACCTGCCAAATTGTTGGTGCATACTAAATATCATTCAGTTTTACTTCAGCAGAGAACTGGAGGTCATCTGGTCTGCTCTTCAGTTGCCTCCCACTCCAGTCCTGAAAAAACACTCCAACTGCTATATTCACCTCTTGCCATTGGTTTTCTATAAGACCTGGACTCGTCTCTGTACACTTGAACAGCACTGACTTGTCTGAATGGGTTTTTGTCTCTCTTTCAGCACTGGCGTCTTTGTGGGCTTCCTATCATTTAACCCTTCTGAGGTAAGTGTGTGGCGAATATTGCAGGCTGTTTTTCAGGTCTGCTTGTAGGTGTTTAGTATCTTCTTGAGATCATGTCCTAGACAGTTGATTCGAGTTTTATGGTCCATAAGCTTTCTGATTATAGTGCTGAAAACAGGATTTTTAAGGTCCTGGGAAAGGACTTGGCACCTTTGATTACCTTGTATGTGTTTAAAAATAAATGTGGACACCCTCAGCGTTCTTTTGTCTTTACAATGTTGGCAGTCGTACAGGCGGAATGTTCTGGTTACTTTTCTCAAACTTGGCTTATTATATATTTTTCAAAAATACTAGGCTAAATATATGATGTGTATGTTATGTTATTGTTTTAATAAAGCATTGTTTAAAACAAACAGTGTTACTTGTCTGTGTTCTTATTAGGTATTTGGTATTGCACGATTCAGTTTTGTTGGCATTCTCTTGCTATAGTTTCCTAAACAAGTTAGATTACCCACATCCCCTAAATCTTGAAGCGGCAATTGAAACATTAAATTAATTGTTTGTAACACATTCCATTAGTTGTGTGCAAATAATTTAAAAATGCAAATCACACTTGTTTAGGTAAAGCCTGAACAACTTTCTGTCTTGACAAACTATTCAGTGTGTGTGTGTGTGTGTGTGTGTGTGTGCGCGCGTAACATGCCACTTCTAATTACTCGTCTTATGCGTTATAAGTATTAAGGTGGGCCAGCACTGCTCACCTTTGGTTTCCTCTTACTCATATCAGGATCATCAGTCGAGGTATTAGATGCTTTGGTCCCACTGTGATGGAGGATAGACAGGGGGAAATATGAACATAGTCTGACCTTTAATTTACAGTGTTGGCCCAGCATGGCCTGAACTTAATGTCACTAACAAAATTATAATTGCTCTTAACTCGTTTTGCCCAATAGCCCAGCTAATTGTTCGGTCATGACATGGTCAACATGGTAATGTTTTCTTACTATTAAAATGTGCACAAAATAAATACGTATTTGTGTTATGTTCGATGATGGTCCCTGTCTAAATAACATTTAATTGATTGTTGACAAGTGGACCAAAGAGGTCAGAGAAGCTATTACAAAGCAGACAAATGTGAAGAACAAAAAATCAATGCAAAACAGTGAAATGGTGGGCTTGCCAAAAACAGCAGTCGGGAACATCAGTAAGCACTGATTATCTCAGGAGTTGCCAACAACCAGGTCGAACAAGATTGTGCATGACAACCATAATAAAGGAGATGTATTACAGGTTCAGACATTATCTTCAATATCAATGGATTGCGCATCACTTCCTCAGCGTTGGTTGATGTTTCTCCAGTAAGTAACCGTGGCGTAATGTAGCTTCAATTGCCATTTGTGTGCAAAGATCATGATATTTAAAGTAAAAAAAACTTCACTCGGTTTCAAACCTCTAAATGTATGTTAGTGCTAATTTAGATCATTGATCTAAGTGAATCAAACTACCTGATTCCCTTCAGTTTGACTCCAGCTATAATGGTTTTGTTGCCTGGGAAAATGACTAGTAGATCCTTGGTCTTCCTGAGGCCATTGTAAATGGTCGTCAACACAGATGAGTCTTGGGTGGGCTTGGCCCAAGCTGAGAGACATCCAAGGTGATGCTGGTGCATCTGTCTGTATCGCAGACTGAGAAATTCTGACAGAGCGAAGACAGCTTCACCTCGAGGCAATTGTTGTAATAATACAAATAAAAAACGGAACCTGTATGATTTCAAGTAATGGAAATGTACTGTTGGTTTCTTGCTTTCTCTCAGGTGTCCGACTGCTAAACAGTTGCTCATTCACAGTTCACATTTGGCCCACTAGATGGCAGGAGAACCTAACGTGACTCACAGTTTCCGTAATTCCGCTGGGGGCCTACCGAGAAAGGATGAGTCATCCTCTTTCGAATACAACCTATAGACATAACCATATGCCAATTATTCAGTATTAGCAAACACAGACTGACTATCTCTATGCCCTCTGTGCTGTAAACAGTCTTCATAAATTCTTTATTCCTAAATTATCAACAGTGCTTGAATAGGTGGGCAAGCGTCATTTGTATTTAGTGTTTTGTTGGTAAATCATAAGACATAATTTATTATTGTATGCAACAAGGCAGTATGCCAAAAATAATTGTAATCTAATATGTAATTATAATCAATGCAATCATAGATGGAGGAAAAAAGGCCATGCATTCATGATGAGTCTATTCACTGAAAACCCTGATGATGAAACAGTCATTTTTACAGCGAGGTTTGGGTGTTTTGATGTTGTTATTCACCTCTGGTCAACTCACCACAATCTAAACATTTCAATACAGACTTCTGTCTACAATTCATGGGCATATTTTTGTTGAGGGGCAATGTTGAGGTTATTGTGGGGGGCAGTGTAGGGCCCTATTTCCTGACCAGAGCCACATGAGCCATCATCAATAGTAACTTCTACTGTATATTCAGTACTGATTTGTGATGCGCACCTGCAATCTGATGTTAATGTGCTTGTTTGAGTCAATGTGGAGGGGGCGGAGCTTGCTAACATATCATTAAATGCTGTACAATGTGACCTGTGTTTCTGCTAGTGTTCTTCAACCCTTAATGTGTTCGTTTAAAATGAGGTACATTATAATTGAGACATGATAATGGGGACATAGACTGAGTCAACTTACGTTTGCCTTCAGAGTAGTTCAGCCTCCATGACATGTTTATACTATAGATTTTATGGGCTTGTTATAAACACATCCTTCTATGTAAAAAGTGTGTCACCCACGTTGGAAAGAAAATTTGACATTTGCACGTTCTTTACTCAGACTCTCGAGCCAACAGGTTTTATACACACACACACACACACACACACACACACACACAACGAGCCTACGCGTCGAATTGTTTTATCTCTCTACAAATTCCTGCAACAATGTCATAGATCTCTCCACTCTGCCGGAGCTGACTTCCTGTCCTCTGTTCTCATACGAGATCATTCCCTGATGTGAATCATCATATCCTGTAATTTGGTCCGTGTAAGTGCCCGATAAATTATTCATATCAAAATGGAAAGATCTAGATGAAATGATTAATCGACTTCTGCAGATAATAAATCATGGTTCCTAATGACATGTCACAGTAGTTGTGTGATGAACACTGAAACACACACTGCCTAGTCGTGTTAATGAATTACCTGGAAATGACAACAGGGATGTGATGGTGTCCACCTCGTCCAGATTATAGTGCCAAAGGGAAATGGTCCAAAACAAAGAGGACAAATGGCAAACATAAAAAAAGCCTGCAGAAAGTAAGTGGACAGGTGCTATAATTACTTTTCTTCTAGCAATTTTTCCATAATAGCAATCGGTGACCTTTAGCATTTCACCCTGCGAGAGCCTTGTATGAAAATGTATGTTATGCACATCTCTCAAGAGTCCAAGTTCCTAGAAAGAAGAACATCATCACACTTGATGGTTTGGATGTTTATGAGGTTATGAATACAGTTAACTGCTCCTGGTACAGAGGGCAAACATTAAGACATTTTAGATAATAGAAGATTATGACGGGGAAACAATACAATTAATGCATTTCTACTTGCACTGAGCAGACACAGGCAAGTATTCTTAGTATTGTAAATAACACCGACTGACACAAGGTAAACACACAACATCACAATAAACGGCTACCACAGACCTGATCAGTATTATATATATATATATATATATATATAGATACTGAAAATTAAATGAGATTCAAGTAAGAGTTTGTTTCAGGAGATTTGAAACACGATGAATTGCCTGGTCAGAGATGAGACGTATTCATTAAATGGAGACACTTATACAGTGTTTATCCCCTAGGGCCTGCAGTGAAATATAGCTTCTGTAATAATAACAAAGTTTTAGGTTATTAGGGGGTAATTCTCATAATTATTTGTCTAGAATCCTCAACTCGTCTGTTATTATGCGAAACATTAATATTTTCATGAAATAATACTATCCTGTAAAGAGACAAATTATTAATCCTACGAATAGATAATAGACATGTAGCACACATACATAAGAAACTGTGTTATTCTTAGCAGGCTGGAACGTGTACCCTAACGGAGAGCATACAAATTTGCTCAGAAAATGGAACAGGCACATGTTTTCTCATGTGTGTATTCAGGAAGTGCTTTACTGTGGTATCCTATCAGCTCATACCACAGGTTTGACTACACGGTCATGCCATGAGAAATGTAGCCTTCAATTACAATGGCACCTTCTTTAACATTAAGAGGAACATAGATCATCAGGTTTAAAAGTTGTCAGTCAACATATAAGTTAATATCAAATGATGTGTGGAGATAAACCCCACTAGCCTACAACCACTGATTCACTCATCAGAGCTACGTCGTCTGTTCAGCTACAAGTGGAGAACAAGAGCTCTAACTGCTACCTTTATTTACAGCTAGGTTAAATAAGCAATAGTTCATCTTTATTTCCAAACTTGCAATGCTGGAATAATATAAATTGTAATACACCACCTACATCAGTTCTAAATCTGAGCTGAGCCGAGTTGTCTTTTTAGCCGTACATCAGAAAGACAACAAGATATCGTTGTTCAAGTGCTGAAGTTTTGTTTACGGGAACGCTCAGCTGTGGCTGAGCTCCTGAGTGGGCTAGTGTATTAGCTGTACTACTGGATGCTATTTTTGACCGTGTTTATGAGATGATCGCCCAGTCGGCATTTGTCCATTTGGTTAGGGGCATAAGAGATGTGCACATATATATATATACACACAGACACACACACACACACACCAAAACACTACAGACATTTGGCCAACAGGCATTACATAAACGCTTACATTTACATACAGAAATACATGATTTTTGTTCTTAGTTTTATTGATTTGTATTTCTGTGTCTTTAGTTATACTTATCTTATTTCTGCATGTCAGTAATGACTGCATGTTTGTCTTTTTATTAAATGTATGTTAACTGTAACGATTTCTTCGCTTGTATTGTTTTTACGTTCCAGGAAGACTAGCGGTAGCCGAGAAATAAAGAAAACGAACAAACAAAACCATGACAGTGATCACAACTTCCTTTGCAGGGTCTGGGCCTGACTGCTAACAAATGGCACCGTGTCCCAACAGCATCGTCTTCCCAACGGGGACTAACTGACAGAGACTATTCTTAGCCCGGTAAATCAAACTGGACAGCGGCAAACGTTTTAGAGCGTCGTTATAGTGCAGTGAAAACACTCCAGTGCTGCTGCTGCTGCGTCGATTATTATCATGTGAGGTCAGCTACAATTTATATCGCTTTAGTGCACCTTTAACATGAGATAACTAACGATATGTAAGCCTTCCACAAAGACACAAGATTGCTACTTGGTGAGATTCAAACCTCATTTGGTTGAACGATCCTGTCTTTTGAAAAGACAAAATAATGTAGTGCCACTGCGTAAAGCTACTTGCCCTACTGAACTGATGCATATTGAAAGTGGGTATCTCTCTTCTGCACGTGAGCAGGTCCCAGTCTAACCTGCAGTTCCCAGCAGGTCCCAGTCTAACCAGCAGGTCCCAGCAGGTCCCAGTCTAACCAGCAGGTCCCAGTCTAACCAGCAGGTCCCAGCAGGTCCCAGTCTAACCAGCAGGTCCCAGCAGGTCCCAGTCTAACCAGCAGGTCCCAGTCTAACCAGCAGGTCCCAGCAGGTCCCAGTCTAACCAGCAGGTCCCAGTCTAACCAGCAGGTCCCAGTCTAACCAGCAGGTCCCAGTCTAACCAGCAGGTCCCAGTCTAACCAGCAGGTCCCAGCAGGTCCCAGTCTAACCAGCAGGTCCCAGTCTAACCAGCAGGTCCCAGTCTAACCAGCAGGTCCCAGTCTAACCAGCAGGTCCCAGTCTAACCAGCCAACACCCCGTTACACCACTATTGGGGTGTCGGAGCACACCGAGCTCAGAGACTCTGCGTCTGACTTCCTCCTCTGTCCCTGCCTCAATCTGTCCTCCTCTCGCCACTCCTCTTCCTCCTCCCCACAGGGACTCAGTCTCCCGTTCTGCTCCAGCAGGCTCTTGGGGTCCAGGAAGCCCGCGTGCCTACTGAAGGGAGGATTGTCAAAGGCGCCGCCTCTCCCTCCGACCCCCTGGGGGCCCTCGTGGGTCGGAGAGACGCTAACGGTGGAGGAGCGGAGGCTGTCCCCGGGGGCCGTGTTGTCCAGACCCTGGCCCGGGCAGCAGGGGCAGCGACAGGGCGTGAGGTAGAGGTAGATGATCACCATTATGGCACTGGCCAGACAACCCACCAGTGTGGTGTATGCTGTCTTCATGCCCTCCTGCCCTCCAGTCTGAGTGGTGTTGTGTACCACCACAGTCACATACAGGGTCTCGTTCACGTAGTCCCCCACGGCGTAGCAGGTGTAGACACCCGAGTCCTCCGGCTTCAGGGGCCCGATACGCAGGCTGCCGTCGCTGAAGACCCTGGCACTCTGGTTCCTAGCGGGCATCTGCACATTGCCAGGCAGAACCCAGCTCTTCAGCATGTCCCTCTGCCTGGTATCACAGTCCAAGGTCAGGAACTGCTCCAGGTAGGCCACCTCGTTCATGACGGTCACGGCACTGCAATTCAGATGCAGCCTGTTCAGCTCCAATGTCAGCGCTTTCTCCTTCTGCGTGCCGGGGAGGAGGCACGTGTGGTCATCCCTGAAGTCAGTCGCGGAGCTGAGGTCCTGGAGGTGCCAGAGGGCCAGCATACCATACAGCTCACAGCTGCACGGCAGCGGGTTGTTGTGGAAGTAAAGGCCATTCTTGATCCAGGCGGGTAGAATCTGGAACTCCTGGAGGGGCAGCAGTTTGACCCGGTTCGTCGACACGTCTAGCAGCGTGAGCTTCTCCAGCCGGTTCCTCTCCTTGACCAGCTCCAGGGGGAAGCGTTGGATCTGGTTCTGGCTGAGGTAGAGCTTCTGCAAGCTACCGAGACCCGAAAAGGCGGTGCGGTCGATCTGGGAGATGTAGTTGTTGTAGAGCAGGAGAACCTCCAAGTGCACCAGGGGCTCAAAGATGTACTCCTCCAGGATCTTCAGGCAGTTGGAGGACAGGTCCAGGTAGCGTAACCGCGTGACGTGAGCGAAGGCCTCTGAGGAGATGAAGACGAGACGGTTGTGACTGAGCAGGAGGCTGTGCAGCTTAACGAGCTCCACCTGGGTCCATTCAGCTTTCAGTTTAACGATCTGATTGAAGCTGAGGTCCAACACGGCCGTGTAGCGGGGCAAGGCTGTGGGGATTTCCGTCTGGTTCATCTTGGAGCAACTGACTATGTTGCTGGCGCACACACATGTTCTGTGGCAAGTCATAGGCTTTGAGACGGCCGTTGTCACCGGAGACCGTAGCAGAGTCAGAAGCAGGAGGGTCAACAGACCCGTCAAATGAATTCTTGATATGGAAGTCTGGGAATCAGAAAGTTGACAACCCGGCCGATCAGGAGCAGTCATGGTGAAGGAAGCCGACGGTACTTTTTTTGTAAATAGTAAAATCTATTCACAAGGCAGCACTGAGGCTGCGGATGACATACATGTCCAGTTGGCCATGTGCTGAAAAAAAGAAATATTACTCATCATATCTAAGGAAACTCGGCAGTACAGTGACATGTCTCGTGTAACATGACATAGCTCGTACATCTGGGCTTTCCAACAGAATAAATACAAACCACAATAAACCAATCATTTCAATGTTATTTAAACAGGCACCACGAGATTCAATTTTTCCTATAAGATATTTCAAATTACACTCCGGATGCAATGCCTACATATGAAATGTCGAGCCACATTAGATGCACAAAATAATCCAATGCAAGTGAAAGTCATAATATAGCCTATGGCAAAGTGTAACTGCGTGTAGAAATATGTATAAAATTTCGAAACCCTACAGATTTTTCACCCAGAAGTTATCAACATTTATTAATAGGAAAACACACGTAGAAATAGAATGAATAGATGTGATTTCCCATCCTCGCAAACTACTCGTGCATTCTATAATGCAAATGTCTATAGTTATTGCTATCCGACGGGCGAAATCCCGCAAGGTAACTTTTGACAAACCGGCCCATGCCAATCTGACTTAACATATGTTGTACAGACATGCACATGCAGATAGTAAACGCACAACCGTTTCAGTTTTAACCCGACGTGAACACAAATAACCCTGAAAAACGTTGTTTTACCTTCCGCACCCATTTCAAGGCGTAAACTGAAGATCAAAGGCGATACGGAGAAATGTCGCAGGGTGAAAAGCGAATCGATCCCACGACGTCGTTGAGAAATCATCTGAGAATAAGCAATATTTCATTGCAAGTAAATGCAATTCCTCTGTGCTTTTAACTACAGACAGCCCTAGACCATAGCATGATGTCACGCTTTGCTATCGGACAGAGAGAGAGAGAGCAGCAGCAGAGTAGGCTGGCAGCCGCAGGAAGAGCCATCTGATTGATTACTGGGAGGGCTCTTATATGAGCACTATTACAGAGCCCTGACCCAGAGGCAAGGATGCTTCAATAGGGGGAGATGGGGGGGGAGATGGCCTATACATAGGGGGGGAGGGGGAGATGGCTTATGCATAGGGGGAGGGGGAGATGGCTTATATACATAGGGGGAGATGGCCTATACATAGGGGGAGATGGCCTATACATAGGGGGAGATGGATGGGGGAGATGGCCTATACATAGGGGGAGATGGCCTATACATAGGGGGAGAGGGGGAGATGGCTTATGCTAGGGGGAGATGGCTTATACATAGGGGGAGATGGCCTATACATAGGGGGAGATGGGGGAGATGGCCTATACATAGGGGGAGATGGCTTATGCATAGGGGGGAGATGGCCTATACAGAGGGGGGAGATGGCCTATACATAGGGGGAGAGGGGGAGATGGCCTATACATAGGGGGAGGGGGAGATGGCCTATACATAGGGGGAGATGGCCTATACAGAGGGGGAGATGGCCTATACATAGGGGGAGATGGCCTATACATAGGGGGAGATGGCCTATACATAGGGGGAGATGGCCTATACATAGGGGGAGAGGGGGAGATGGCCTATACATAGGGGGAGATGGCCTATACAGAGGGGGAGATGGCCTATACATAGGGGGAGAGGGGGAGATGGCCTATACATAGGGGGAGGGGGAGATGGCCTATACATAGGGGGAGATGGCCTATACAGAGGGGGAGATGGCCTATACATAGGGGGAGATGGCCTATACATAGGGGGAGGGGGAGATGGCCTATACATAGGGGGAGAGGGGAGATGGCCTATACATAGGGGGAGATGGCCTATACAGAGGGGGAGATGGCCTATACATAGGGGGAGAGGGGGAGATGGCCTATACATAGGGGGAGATGGCCTATACATAGGGGGGAGAGGGGGAGATGGCCTATACATAGGGGGGAGATGGCCTAGCTGAATTCAAAGTTTGATCAACTCCAAGACTTTACCGATTAGGGTCATCTTAGTTCAGATTAGAAGAAAGTGGAGTTCGTGTTATTAGATTCCCTTTTGTTGGTCTTGATGTAAAAACTGGAGCAAACATCATCCAGGTTCATGCAAATAAAGGCCCCCTGGAATTGTATCATTCCGTTTACAATGCATTTAACAAATAAATCTAAACATACTGTAGACGACAATGTGAAAAATGGTAATAGATTATACCTGGATATAAATGATTATATGATCGGCAGGCCTGCTGTGTGTTCATGTTTCAGAAGTCCTTGTAAATCGGATTGCAATGTTGTGTAGTAAGGGATTGGTTCCTATTAAACATTCAGATGAACGGTCCAATAGAATCCCTAGAGGATTTTTCAAACACATGATTGAAAATCCTAAAGGATTTTCTGACTAGGGTTGGTATTTTTTTTTTTGAAAAACATGGAGGACCATTTAATTATAAGATTGTGCAGCTCAAGGCCTTGAGGAGAAATACTGTCATATCTGTCCATAGACCAGTGCCACTTTTATAACCAACTAGGGTGTTTTTACATTCTGTGTTCATTAACTTCTTGGAGAAGGTATAGCTTGTTTTTGTTGAGCACTGGAGAACATGACAGTGTGTCGCTTTTGGTGAATAACAGCACAAACTGAGTCACATTTGCTTCCATTGCCTCCAAGTTAGATGAGACCTTCACATTGTATTGTACACAATCTCATACTATGCTTTCTATTGTATACAAGCTGGACAAAGGTGAAGTACTCACTATCATGATTTGATGGAATTGTACTGTAGGTGTTCCATATATACCAGCTGTATGTGTTATGCATGTTCATTTGTGTTGATCAATAAGCTGATTTAGGACTAGAGGAGTGGTGTATTGCTCACAGAGACATTGCCTCATGATCGGTTTCAAATCGAGATTCACTGAACAAGCCTTGACCTTGGCCTGACCTTTATCCAAATTCGGTTGTGTGTATTTTTCATGTTGCTTGTCAGGAAGGTCACACATCAGATGAGTTAACCCCACCTAGCTATTGACCTATTGACCTGTCAGATCACATGGCACAAAATGTGCCACTCGAGTTTGTAGAGTGAAGACTGAAAGTCTACAGTTGCCATGGAAGCCAAGGTCAGAGAGAGGTTTGTACTGCGGAGACATTGAGTAGGGTGAACATGAAGGAGGAGTGTAATGCCCAATCATTAACAGGAGGGAGGAGTGTAATGTCCAATCATTAACAGGGGGGAGGAGTGTAATGCCCAATCATTAACAGGAGGGAGGAGTGTAATGCCCAATCATTAACAGGGGGGAGGAGTGTAATGCCCAATCATTAACAGGAGGGAGGAGTGTAATGCCCAATCATTAACAGGGGGAGGAGTGTAATGCCCAATCATGAACAGGAGGGAGGAGTGTAATGCCCAATCATTAACAGGAGGGAGGAGTGTAATGCCCAATCATTAACAGGAGGGAGGAGTGTAATGCCCAATCATTAACAGGAGGGAGGAGTGTAATGCCCAATCATTAACAGGAGGGAGGAGTGTAATGCCCAATCATTAACAGGGGGGAGGAGTGTAATGCCCAATCATTAACAGGAGGGAGGAGTGTAATGCCCAATCATTAACAGGGGGGAGGAGTGTAATGCCCAATCATGAACAGGAGGGAGGAGTGTAATGCCCAATCATTAACAGGAGGGAGGAGTGTAATGCCCAATCATTAACAGGAGGGAGGAGTGTAATGCCCAATCATTAACAGGGGGAGGAGTGTAATGCCCAATCATTAACAGGGGGGAGGAGTGTAATGCCCAATCATGAACAGGAGGGAGGAGTGTAATGCCCAATCATTAACAGGAGGGAGGAGTGTAATGCCCAATCATTAACAGGAGGGAGGAGTGTAATGCCCAATCATTAACAGGAGGGAGGAGTGTAATGCCCAATCATTAACAGGAGGGAGGAGTGTAATGCCCAATCATTAACAGGGGGAGGAGTGTAATGCCCAATCATTAACAGGAGGGAGGAGTGTAATGCCCAATCATTAACAGGGGGGAGGAGTGTAATGCCCAATCATGAACAGGAGGGAGGAGTGTAATGCCCAATCATTAACAGGAGGGAGGAGTGTAATGCCCAATCATTAACAGGAGGGAGGAGTGTAATGCCCAATCATTAACAGGAGGGAGGAGTGTAATGCCCAATCATTAACAGGAGGGAGGAGTGTAATGCCCAATCATTAACAGGAGGGAGGAGTGTAATGCCCAATCATTAACAGGAGGGAGGAGTGTAATGCCCAATCATTAACAGGAGGGAGGAGTGTAATGCCCAATCATTAACAGGAGGGAGGAGTGATGATGGTCGACACTTTAAATGAAAAAAAGACACTGCTATATTGTGCAGAACCATAGTCAGTTGAACTCTGTAAAAGTCAAAACATACATTTAGGTATTTTCCCAATGGTTAATGATAGAAGTTAGGGGCAGTCTTTATAATAACCTAGTACTAGTACTTTGTCTAGTGCTGTATCTGGCTAGTCCATGTGTCGATCTGCAGTCAACGAGACTTCATGTGAGCCTATGCTGTCTTTCAAGGCCCTTGATTTTTGATCCCTGATGGAGACATGGATCACTTGAGAAAACATTCCAGTCCGCAGCTGCTCTCTCTCCATCTGTGTTTCCCCGTTTTACCAAAGTGCCCCGCCCTCCACCGGCTGTCTCTCTATTTCACCATAATGGTAAGCTTAGGCACAGTAACCAAACGGGTGAGCTCTGGACCAACACCAGACTGCTGGGACGCCACACAGTATCACTTTCTAATTGGGAGAGATTGGCAACAAGTGAGGGGTCTAATGCTGCTGCCACCCTAATGCCATGACCAATGGAATGTAATGCTGCTGCCACCCTAATGCCACGACCAATGGGATCTAATGCTGCTGCCACCCTAACGACCAATGGAATGTAATGCTGCTGCCAACCTAATGCCATGACCAATGGAATGTAATGCTGCTGCCAACCTAATGCCACGACCAATGGAATGTAATGCTGCTGCCAACCTAATGCCACGACCAATGGAATGTAATGCTGCTGCCAACCTAATGCCATGACCAATGGAATGTAATGCTGCTGCCAACCTAATGCCACGACCAATGGAATGTAATGCTGCTGCCAACCTAATGCCATGACCAATGGAATGTAATGCTGCTGCCAACCTAATGCCATGACCAATGGGATGTAATGCTGCTGCCACCCTAATGTCACGACCAATGGGATGTAATGCTGCTGCCAACCTAATGCCATGACCAATGGGATGTAATGCTGCTGCCAACCTAATGCCATGACCAATGGGATGTAATGCTGCTGCCAACCTAATGCCATGACCAATGGGATGTAATGCTGCTGCCAACCTAATGCCATGACCAATGGGATCTAATGCTGCTGCCACCCTAATGCCACGACCAATGGGATGTAATGCTGCTGCCACCCTAATGCCACGACCAATGGGATGTAATGCTGCTGCCACCCTAATGCCACGACCAATGGGATGTAATGCTGCTGCCTGTCAGGATTCGGGCTTAACAGCAGGTTGAGGACACAAACGCAGAGCGCTTCTCCATACAATGGTTTATTGATTCCCAAACAGGCAAGACAGGCACAGGAACTGGTAACTTCACACTAAACAATCCTAACACTTAATAAACAAAGACAGAAGAACATAATTAACACAACCTCCCCTTAGTGAAACAGAACATACTACACGCAGAACACCAGAATAATTACACAAATAAACGTAGAACAAGAGAAACATACCTTAATAATGACCGACACTGACAGACAGGAAACAACAGAACTAAATACAAGGACTAACGAGCAAACACAACACAGGTGCGGACAAGACACAGGTGAACAAGCAAGTCCCTGATTTTCCCTCTCTTAGGATGCGGGGGAGGTGTCAGCGCCACCATAATGCAGGGAGACAGGACTCTGTCCCTTACACTGCCACCCTAATGCCACGACCAATGGGATGAAATGCTGCTGCCACCCTAATGCCACGACCAATGGAATGTAATGCTGCTGCCACCCTAATGCCACGACCAATGGGATGTAATGCTGCTGCCACCCTAATGCCACGACCAATGGGATCTAATGCTGCTGCCACCCTAACGACCAATGGGATCTAATGCTGCTGCCACCCTAATGCCACGACCAATAGGATCTAATGCTGCTGCCACCCTAATGCCATAACCAATGGGATCTAATGCTGCTGCCACCCTAATGCCATAACCAATGGGATCTAATGCTGCTGCCACCCTAATGCCATAACCAATGGGATCTAATGCTGCTGCCACCCTAATGCCACGACCAACGGGATCTAATGCTGCTGCCACCCTAATGCCACGACCAATGGGATCTAATGCTGCTGCCACCCTAATGCCACGACCAATGGGCTCTAATGTTGCTGCCACCCTAATGCCACGACCAATGGGATCTAATGCTGCTGCCACCCTAATGCCACGACCAACGGGATCTAATGCTGCTGCCACCCTAATGTCACGACCAATGGGATCTAATGCTGCTGCCACCCTAATGCCACGACCAATGGGATCTAATGCTGCTGCCACCCTAATGCCACAACCAATGGGATCTAATGCTGCTGCCACCCTAATGCCATGACCAATGCTGTACTCTTGTGTTTCCTGTGGACTATATACGTTATGACTTCATTTGCTTGATAGCAATATGGTTTACAGTGCAACTGAAAGACTCTGAAAGACTCACCAGGTTTAATTTTGTCTTGTGTGTGACAGGTACTAACTGTTCTGCTGTAACATGACTACACAAGGTTCTAGTAGTGGGAACTGAAATATTGATATTCTCTTGGTAATCTGTGGAATGACTTGAAGAGTGCAGTCCGTCAGCAGTCACCATGCGGTTTGACTGCTTTAACTATTCTGAAGGATTGTACAGGTGGGCAGAATTAGTAGAAACGTATCAAAGAGATTCATGGCTGTATAAGAAAATGGTGGTTCTACAAAATATTAACCCAGGTGGTGTTTTTATATATTTTTATACTTGGATATGTAAATTGTTTGTATTTTATTTTAGGCTGTACGGCAACAAAAGGTGAACATTTTAAAGGGGGTGGAGACTTTCTAACCCTTATGGAATTCCCAACCCTAAAATGTGCCCATATTGCCAATTGGTAAAAAAGTGACAGAAATAATAACAGTTTTATATTAAAAATGTGTACAATGAGTTCATTTGCCAGCTAATAAAATGTTTGCCATTTCTTTGTTCCACTGCCAGCTCTGATGAATTATCAATTCACAGTGTGTGTGTGTGTGTGTGTGTGTGTGTGTGCGTGTGTGTGTTTGTGTGTTTGTGTGTGTGTGTGTTCTATATGCTACTTGGTTTATTTATTACATAGTCCATGTTTAGGTAGCCCACAGACACAGCAGTCATTTATTTTATGATGTGACCATTTTTTAATCAAGACCACATAATAAACAACCACTGACACTATTGTGAGAGAGAAACTTGATTGATTTATTATTGTTTGACGGATGGATGATAAATGCAATGTTATTTTTTTTGTCAAATATAGCTTATTTTCAGAAGAGCAACTGATTGATGCCGGGGTTTGGATTCAGGGTAAACTGCAGCGATGAATGTGTTTGATTAGCTGGCATTCAGACTCATGACTTATGTTCCCTCTTACAAAATCTCCATAATGATTTTGAGTTGATTAAATTGCTACAAATACAAATGATTATCACTTCTGTTCCGTTCTGAATTGGAATACCGGGTGTTCTCAAGATAGTAAACATTTCTTACAAACGTTTGTGGATTTTTCTGAAAAGTGTTCAACCCTGGATTTTGGGGGACAGTGCGCCATCTACTGGATATAGAAGGATATTGGTTAGCGAGGATATTAGCTGGCACTTTTGCAAGTACATTTGTGAGTGTTTGTTGGATCATATATGCGGACAATTTGAGCCATCTGTTTACTATCCCAGTTTAGGAACCTATTTTGTTTCACATTGTGTTTTTCTAAGTACCTAGGGCTCATTGTACAGAAATGCAATTACTTTACTCTAATTCCTGACAAAAAACATTAACAAAAATATCTTTACCAGAAGTGTACCAGCACAGTCTGATAATAAAGGAAGATCATGTGTAAAAATGTGTTTGGGCAAATATCCGAGCTCATTGAACCAGAACAGAACCAACAAAGGTTCTGTAATAGTATCCACGATAAACAGAAAATGTTTTTTGTTGATTCCTTGTAGCGCTGAATTTAGTTAATGTCAAATGTTGTCCTGCAATGCCCTTATATTTTTTCTGTACTTTATAAATCTTCCCATGGGAGGTGTGTGTGTGTGTCTGTGTTCGGGGTTGCACTGCTATACGCTCCAGAAGGAATGACCGACCTTGTGAACTGCACAAATTGCTTTGTGGGAAAGAAGAGGGGCAAATTGACTGTGTGGTAATTGCAAATGGAAGGGCTGGGCCACTTGGGCCTCAACCGGAAAGCTTTAAGAGATCACATGTCTGGTTATGGCTGGTATAAATGTGTGTACTCCTTTCTCTCATTGCTGTCTAATACGATGTGCAGTGTTTCCATTATCCATGCAATGCTGACTCGCCCATCCCCCGTTACTGAGACGACACCGGGTTTGCAGCTGCAGAGCTTCCTGGGTAATACCGTAAGATGTACTGCTCTTATAGCAGTAATAGCAGTAATTAACCATGACTGACTGGCAGAGGGCTGATGTTAAGGCCAGAGACACAAAATGATTCTCCCTCTGTCTCTAGCGCTGTTTATCTATTTCTGTCTGTCTGTTTATCTGTCTCCACCGCTCTCTTTCTATTTCTGTTTCTATTTGTTTGTCTATCTGTCTGTTTGACTGTCTATATCGCTCTATCTCTCTATTTCTGTCTCTATCTGTCTGTCTGTTTGACGGTCTACATCGCTCTATCTCTCTATTTCTGTCTCTATCTGTTTGTCTATCTCTCTATTTCTGTCTCTATCTGTCTGTCTGTTTGACTGTCTACATCGCTCTATCTCTCTATTTCTGTCTCTATCTGTTTGTCTATCTCTCTATTTCTGTCTCTATCTGTCTGTCTGTTTGACTGTCTACATCGCTCTATCTCTCTATTTCTGTCTCTATCTGTTTGTCTATCTCTCTCCACCGCGCTCTCTCTCTATTTCTGTCTGGTTGTTTCTCACAGTCACAACAACAGCCAGACAATTGGGACAGGGGGATGTGTGATGTGTCTCTGTATTAGTATCAGCAGGGTCAGGGTGTTGAATCTGTCCTTATGGTTGGTTCTGGCAGCATAACGGCATACGAGAGGGAAACACAATACTCCGGTCCGGGAGATGTTCTATTCTCCGGTGAATTATGGATGAGCCTGGCCAATCCTGGCTGCGTGGTGATGATGACGATAGCCATGTGAGCCGAGTCATACGTCTCTCGGACCGGCACACTGTCGGCTAAATGAGATGGGACTTTGGGACAATGTGCTCACCAGATCACACTCATCTCTAGTCAAGGGTATTTTGGCCAGACATGTTATAAATGTTTGATTCAGGTCCTATTTTAGTTCTCCTATTCCCACAGTACCCCATCCATAATGATAATGAAGTCATTATCTATGTTAATTGTGCGCAATCATTTTTCCTTTTCAGATTCCCAGTTACATAAAGAGCCACTCCAGTCACATTAACATCCATTGGAAATCATTGTCCAGTTTAAGTCTCACTTTGCAAAATAATTGTTGGTTTAGAGGACAAAATAACATTGACTACTGATTTTAATCTATTGAAACAAGCAGACCACTTTAAAAATGCCTCATCAGCTGTTTTATAACTCACGTCCCATTCAACAACAAAGGGCCGGATTGGCCAATTTTACCATGTTCTTCTTTCCAATTGGTTGTCGCTAGTATGATAAGCACATGAAGCATTCGATTCCAGATCGATGCCATATTTCACCGAATCCAGTATATAAAAACATTGGAACTTCGCTGTTTCTGTATTCACAATGGATTAAGATGAAATGCATATATGTTGACCCCTGTGGTCTACATGTTTAAATTACTAAAATGCCCTTCAAACATCCGAATAGGAACGCTGAAGTGTTATGATGTCTAATGATGGATGCAGTCTAGTTGTGACTCACTTCTCTGAAACAGGACAATCTGTCTGTGTTAAGATTCATTGGGAAGAAAGCACAACAAACGCACAGTGGAAAACATCAGGAAGTTCTTCTTTAAAGTCTTTATAAATGTGTATGTATTTACAAGCTCTGGCTGTGTGTAATGGGGCTGCGTAGCTGCAGACAGCCAATCTGTAGAGAGCCTCGGGCTTCGGCACCACCACCATGGGATTGGACCAGGGGCTGTGGGACTCATTAGCGCCACATCTGGAGTTTGCTAGCTCCTACCTTTGATGAGGAACCAGGACCTGACCCTGATGACCCTTCCCCTATTCCTGGGTACTAATGTGAGCCAGAGGCTTTTACCAGACTTTCACATTATATACTTACCCTAATGCCATGACGAACACCAGCCTTTTAATCCGGTAGTTCACTCTGTGATGGTGTGGAACCCGGGCCAGGTGGCAAGGAGTTTTTCAAGCAGTGGTCAACATCTATAAGAATTAAGACATTAGGCACGTGTTTTTTGAAAGTGTACAAAAGTCACCGGTCAAAACAAACAATGCCCTCTCTTAAAAACTGACCTCTGACTTATTCGTGGAGAACAGTTCTATTGAGGTAAAACGTTCCAGACGACAATCTTTAATAACTAATTTGTAAAACCTCAACTATCTGAGACAAGTGTGACAGCAAATTAAATCGGCAATACAATCACAAGTGTTCTCCTTTGACTTTCAGACACTTTTCTTTAATCACAATTTTTTTTCTCCAGAAATTATCTTCTTATAAAACCATCTGTTGTGCAAAATTAAGTGAATACTTGGAGAACAAAGGTTTTTATATGTTTTCTTTGTGATCAACACAAGCATCAGAGGAGCTGCTTGAATCAATTTGTTTGCTTTATTTGAAATTACTGAAAAAGCACCTTTGCCATCTTTATATTTTTTTATTTGTTAAATCCATTTTATGGACATATAATTTGTATCTTTGAGTTTAATACGAATTGTAAGTAAAAAGGAACATTACTGTTAAAATGAAATAGTAAAACATTTTCATAAATAAAACATATCTTACAATCATAACATAGAAGCTATCCATAACATTTCGTAATAGGTTTTGCTCAGTCCAAAGGTTGGTGTTTTTGACTGACAACATTAGATATTTGTTTGTGTATGTGTGTATGGGTGCGTGTGTGTACGTGTGTATGTGTGCGTGTGAAGTGGAGGGAGGCCAGGGGGATCTTCAAAGTCGGCTGACCATTTGACCGCTAAACGGAGAAGACATTTGTTGTCAATGTCTTAACATTCCAGCTCATTTCAATGTCCTGACATTCCAGCTAATTTCAATGTCTTAACATTGCAGCTCATTTCAATGTCCTAACATTCCAGCTCATTTCAATGTCCTGACATTCCAGCTCATTTCAATGTCCTAACATTCCAGCTAATTTCAATGTCTTAACATTGCAGCTCATTTCAATGTCCTAACATTCCAGCTCATTTCAATGTCCTAACATTCCTGCTCATTTCAATGTCCCAACATTCCAGCTCATTTCAATGTCCCAACATTCCAGCTCATTTGTCCAACCTGAACAGCCTAGAAGAAGTGCACATTTGCAGTTGTGATATTTGAGACTGTTAGATAATTTTTCACTGACAGTGGGCGGCCTGTCGATAGCAGCCCTGCCCGAAATCAAGAAAAATGCTGTTTAAATGAAAATGGATTATATCCGTCAATTACGGTTGGGTCACTGGCACACATGTGATGCAACACAAAGGAAGAGATGTCTCTATCCATCACACTTCCATCCATCCTTTCATGCAGGAATTCATTTTCTCATTTGAATCAGTGTTTCTCTGCAGCATTTTCATAGGTCATCCCCACAGCACTGCGCTTCATGGGGCCAAGAGCTAGATTTATTTTACGACAAGGATTATTATCATTATTGGAAATTATGGAATACAACGTCGTTGTGATCTGTAGTTTTTCATAAATGTATTGACAATCAACTAACAGGTTATTTTAGTGGGCTAGCAGCCTCTGTGTAGGCAGCCAACAAGACTCCCTTCATTAAGCTCCTAGAGCTCCACCTAGTGGACACATCGAGTTCACACAAGCAACAAAGCAGTGCCACCCACTTTGATTTGTGATTTATTCATTTACAAAATAAAAAAGGAAAACTACTTTACTTATTCAGACTTTATAAAGGTTTTCGGTTTAGGTTAATTACTTAAATTTCAATTTAGTGACTTTAGCCTTAGTATAAAAAAATGCCTGCATTCCACATTCCCCAAATGTCATCGTTGCCTTTATTTTATTCAATCTTCATGCATCTGTAGCGTGATGCTGTAGCTCTGGTTGATGGTTTGGTGATAGACCCTTGTCTTATTACTATATGCGTGCTAACAGAGTTATGGTCGACACTGAGCTCAGGTCACCTCTATCCCTGACTCGCTGGCAACCCAGATTACAGAGCCCCGTATCTTTCACTACTTCAAAGGACCACCTTTATATTTATGATGTATCACAGGGGATAATGGATGAGGTCAAGCTGTGTGTGTCTGTGTCCGTGTGTTTAGCTACATATTGTTGTTGAAGGCTGTGTCGTAAAACACAATGCGCTTCGCGTTTCGGTTATAAACATACTCTTATACGTAGGTCAGAACAAGAAGTGTGTTCACTCGGATGGATGCATGAGCGTTGTGTCTCAGTGCATTCCTGAATTGTTTTGTCTGTTTGTGCAGGTTTGTGTTTTGGTAGAAGTAATTGTATAAAGATTGTATAAGTGCAGTTCATACTTGTGATGTGTATTTATGGCTGGTTATTATTGTCTATGGGGGCTGCAGGGTAAACGAGCTGCCCTTTGCTATTTCTGAGTGGGAATGTGGAGTCTATTTTCAAGGTTGCCATGGGAACAATTGTATTTGCAATAGCAGTGATTGGTGCTGCCCGGCAAGAAAGAATCTGCTATTTCTGTCATGAGTCAACACCTGACACACACACACACACACACATTCATGCATGTTCAAAGACAGACGCACATGCGTGTGCCTATGTGCATGCACACGTGCACACTCGTGTGGATGTACACACACTTTAAAAATCTCATTGTCCCTCTCTCTCTTCCAACACTAATACTAATTGCCATCAAGTCTGTGTCTCTAATATAAAACCCAGTTCTCCATCATGGTTCTGCAGGCAGATCGCTGTTGTGCTGAGAGGACACTGTTTCTGTGTCCCTGCTCCGGTCCAATGAGACTTGTTCTCTGTTTTGGGTGATAAAATGATGAAAGTCTTTCAAAAGCAAGACAGACGAGTGCAGATCCCATTATCATGTTAACCTCAGTGAAAGAACAGCATGATGCATTTCCATTGTGTTGTCATCGAAGGATACAATGCTGACGATTATCTGATAATAAGCAGGGCACGTACGAAATACAAACATGTTAATACTCTAAACCAAGCGCCACTTAATCATGACACAAACATCCCCAGTAGTAATAAATCGGTGTATTATACAACTGTGGCTGGCATTGGACTGTCATCACCGCTGCTACGACGACCAGAGTTTAAAACTGGGTTGTGACTTCCATAAATTACCCACTCGTGTAAATGGTCGGTAACCTTTTAAACACACATGTGGATAGTATCACTTGTCATGGCCTCCCATAAACACTAGCGAGGAGACGATCTCCCAGTGCACTGAGAGGGACCACGTCCATCAGCTACCGTCTTCCTCATTTCAGCGAAGATCACCGTGGCAACAAGGGAATAATGCTGCTGTGTTATCCCAGTATGTGGTTCTGGGTGTACTGGCTGCTGATGCCACAGCGTGAGGACACCAGATAACTGCTGCTCCTCTGTCTCAGTTACAACCGGGATGTAAGAGGGGCAAAGCAGCCGTCACACAGATCGCTTTCTGCCTGTAATTACCGACTGATTACGCGACGGCTGTGGTAAATGTTTACGGCGGCACGTGCTTCCGTGCCACATTAGGAGTTCGACTGGAATCCATAAACTAAGAGAGCTCAACAAAAAGGTCACATGGAGGCTAATCAGTCAATTGCCTGGGAAGTGGTCAGGTCGGATGGGGTCTTACTAACCCCCCAGAAATGACAACATTTCCCAGAGAAACACAACTCCCGAACAAGTCAACACGGGATTCCATGCAGCTGTTTTGCTGTTTAGCTTCAACATACCATCGCCTTCCCTCTGTATGCAGACAGGAGACCACAACGGCAGTGGGCACTAGGACCCAGCAGAGAGAGTAGCTCCAGTTCTAAGCGTCTGGCTCCCATCTCCATCTCCTCTGCAGTCACTGTGTGTGAGTGTGCAAGGCAGATAGGGACAGGGTGAGCATACGTGTGTGAGCTGTGTGAGCTGTGCTGTGCTGTGTGAGCTGTGTGTGCTGTGTGAGCTGTGTGTGTGCTGTGCTGTGAGTGCGGTTTACATCTGCAAGGAGGGAGGGACACTCAATCGTTCTATTCCTCCTCTCGCTAATCTCCTTGAATGTGTCTCTGTCAACACAGCTACAGTCACCTGGAGGAGAACAGAGGAGGTTAGAGGAGGAGCAGCGTGTGGATAAAGAAGGGCAGTGCCTCAGCAGCAGTCAGACACAATGTGTGCTCTGATGTCTACCGTGTATCCCAGCACTGGGAGATAAGACACCACTTTCACATCCTCAAAGACCAGGACCGAAAGCAGACTACAGCGTCACACACACGACCTGCCCTAATTCAGGTACGCCGTATGCTCTCTTATCTCGATGCCTCTGTCTGACTGACTCTGTTGCCTCGGGAAAACACGATGTGAGCAAGTGTTGTAACATGGTGTTGTAACATTGTTAACATGGTGTTGTAACATTGTGTTGTAACATTGTTAACTTGGTCTTGTAACATGGTGTTGTAACATGGTGTTGTAACATTGTGTTGTAACATTGTTAACATGGTGTTGTAACATTGTGTTGTAACATTGTTAACATTGTGTTGTAACATGGTGTTGTAACATTGTGTTGTAACATTGTGTTGTAACATTGTTAACATTGTGTTGTAACATGGTGTTGTAACATTGTGTTGTAAAATTGTTAACATGGTGTTGTAACATGGTGTTGTAACATGATAATGTAACAATGTGTTGTAACATTGTGTTGTAAAATTGTTAACATGGTGTTGTAACATGGTGTTGTAACATGGTGTGGTAACATTGTGTTGTAACATTGTTAACATGGTGTTGTAACATTGTTAACATGTTGTTGTAACATTGTTAACATGGTGTTGTAACATGGTGTTGTAATGTAATAGATTTGTCGCAATGGATAAAGGATTAGGTGACAAAATTTAGCACATTGGTCTATAATGCATGTTTTTGAGTTGACAAAAGAGTTCCCAGAGTAAGGAGGTATGCAAGACAAAATACCATATTGGAGACTGGCATGATGGAATGGGAAGAGAGAAGATTAAGAGGAGGAGTTAAAAGGGGAAAGGGGGCAGGAATACATTGGAAATAGGGTCATGCTAAATACATCTTCATCCAGAGCTGTGTACTCTGATTGGGTATGTTGGGACAGCACAAAAACAGCATTACAATTGAAGGCATGTGAGTTACAGGTAAATAAATTCAACTATAAAAATTAGTCTGCAAAAACAATGATGAATTAAATAGATCAATAATAGAGAGATTTGGTTAAAGGAATTTGGGTGTGTATATGAGTGACAGTTGAGGAATGTGGGTGTGGTTATGAGTGACAGTTGAGGAATGTAGGTGTGGTTATGAGTGACAGTTGAGGAATGTGGGTGTGGTTATGAGTGACAGTTGAGGGATGTGGGTGTGGTTATGAGTGACAGTTGAGGGATGTGGGTGTGGTTATGAGTGACAGTTAAGGAATGTGGGTGTGGTTATGAGTGACAGTTGAGGGGATGTGGGTGTGGTTATGAGTGACAGTTAAGGAATGTGGGTGTGGTTATGAGTGACAGTTGAGGGGATGTGGGTGTGGTTATGAGTGACAGTTAAAGGAATCTGGGTGTGGTTATGAGTGACAGTTGAGGGATGTGGGTGTGGTTATGAGTGACAGTTAAAGGAATGTGGGTGTGGTTATGAGTGACAGTTGAGTGATGTGGGTGTGGTTATGAGTGACAGGTAACCTCTAACTTTCCTCTGACAGGAGATTACTCTAATGCACCTTCATACTGTACGTATGTATGTTGTACAAACAGTGTGAGTCAAATATGAGGTGTATTTGTGGTCAACAGTTTAAAAAACATTACATGGACATTGTGATTAGACAGTTAGACACTAAACAATGGCCATGAAGTCGCTTTGTGAGTTTCTCTTTTTTTCAATCTCAAAAAAAGAGCATTGTAGTTCAACTAACAAAACACAGAGATATTGTTTTAAACACGATAAGAACACACTGCGAAATGTCCTCTACTTTCATCAGTAAGGAATCAAGAATTAATACATTTAGAAACTGTATTTGATATGTGTGTTGGTTTTGCATTAGCTTTCCACAAAGTTGACAATGTCAACCTTTTTGAAGTAGCTGAATTGGAAAGCTTGTACAATTTTTGCTTAGGATTTTCTTATAAATCCGGATCCTTTAGTAACCCACAAAAAAAAGTGTGCTAGCATTTCCTCATGAACCCATAAACATTGAATGTTTATATTGTCCTGTCAGCCAATGGGAACTGTAACCATTCCCTTCGTTATGTCTTTCTCACTGTACCCAGGACAAGACCTGCATTCCTGAGGAGGCTAAGGAACGTTTTTTGCCTCAGGGTGAACCGGGTCCTCTGGCCTCCTTTACAGAGCTACTATCTGACCTCCTCCCAGACTGGGCTTCTTCATCCTGGCCCCACCCGCTGGCTTTGAAGGATGGGTAATGGGCCTGTGACTGACACCGCCTGCCTGCTTTGTCCCGCCCCCCGATGGAGCCTTTGTGGAACTCCTCCCTTCCCTCCCCACAACTCAACACCTCTGCCTCGGCGTCACCAGAGGGCATGGCTCTGTCCCAGTCTCTAGCGCTGCTCGCTATGCTCCTCATGGACCTGCTGGCCGTGGTGGGCAACGGCGCCGTAATGGCCGTCATTGCCAAGGCACCACAGCTCCGGAAGTTTGCGTTCGTCTTCCACTTGTGCCTGGTGGACCTGCTAGCGGCCCTGGTGCTGATGCCTCTGGGCATGCTCTCGAGCCGGGCATTCTTTGGCGAGGCCCTGTGCCGGAGCTACCTGTTCCTCAGCGTGTGCCTGGTCAGTGCCGTCATCCTCTCCATCTCTGCTATTAATGTGGAGCGCTACTACTACATCATCCACCCCATGCGCTACGAGGTGAAGATGACCCTGGGCCTCGTGGTGTCAGTGCTGGTCGGAATATGGGTCAAAGCCCTGGCCATGTCCGCCCTGCCCCTGCTTGCCTGGGCCTTACAGGGCGGGAGGACTTCTCTTCTAGGGGGGGCTGGAGTTGTGGGAGGGAGTGGGGGTGTTCCCTCACCTCCTGCTCAGGGTCACAGGCGCTGCTCCTTGCACTGGACCGGGGGCGGTTCGAACCGCATGGCCTTCATGGTCCTGTTCACACTGGTGTATTTCCTGTGCCCGCTTCTTGTCATCCTGGTGGTCTACTGCAGCATGTTCAAAGTGGCAAGGGTGGCAGCCATGCACCACGGCCCGTTGCCCACCTGGATGGACACACCCCGACGCCAGCGCTCTGAGTCGCTCAGTAGCCGGTCCACTATGGTGACCAGCTCTGGGACGGGCACGGGGACTGGGCGTGACACCCCCCACCGTGCCTTCGGAGGGGGCAAAGCGGCAGCGGTGTTGGCCGCGGTGGGAGGACAGTTCCTGTGTTGCTGGCTGCCCTACTTCTCCTTCCACCTGTACTCAGCTCTGTCCTCAAGTCCTCCAGCCACGTTAGCTCCACTGGAAGAGGTGGTCACATGGATCGGTTACTTCTGCTTTACCTCAAACCCCTTCTTCTATGGCTGCCTGAACCGACAGATACGCGAGGAGCTGGGCAAGCATGTGCCTTGCCTGTTCCGCCGGGCGACAGGGGAGGAGAACCGACTGCCCAGCCGCGAGGGATCCATTGAGGAGAATTTTCTGCAATTCCTCCAGGGTACCGGCTGCAACTTGGACCCCCAGGACTCCAACAGCACCTCCAGTCCTAAGGGTGAGGGCTGCCGACCTCTGGCCCAGTCCAAGCCCCAGTCACCTCTGCCGCCACAGGCCATACCTATTGACTTCCGCATCCCAGGACAGATTGCAGAGGAGACGGCGGAGTTCCTCCAGCATCACCAGATTAAAAACAACCACATCATATCGAACAGTTAGACTTTCGTTAATTGGAAGTAAGAAACGAAAAAACAACCGTAATCACAATTAGCACAGTGAAATTACCACACTGGCTGACATGATAGCGTATTTAAGGGGACAATTAATCCATCAAAATATTTGTTTATTTTGTTTACTGGTCCACAGATAGTAAAATAAAGTGCTCCATCTACAGAACAATTTGTCAGAATAATTATCAGTGAACTAATCAACCTTACTCAAATATGTTTTGGGGAATTTACTAATTTCAGATTTGTTCTGTTCTGTTTGCTTTCTATATACAATTAAAAGCTGTGCAATGTTGTCCCGAATAACATTTTGGAGTTGTACTTTCCATTCTGTGAAGGGTGCAATATGGAGTTGATCATTCTGTGTAATGTTCCAATTGGAGTATCTACAAATAATTTAATGGGACGTACCATTTAAGGAACAAAGACGATTGGCCCAAATCAGCTGCAGGGATTCTGACAAGGTAATATTGCCAGTGAAGCTTCTATGTTTGCTGTTTGTTAGAAGGTGTTTTAGAAAATAAATGATTTTTATGTTACTTCACAAGTAATCAGTTCAAACTGTATTTTATTTATAGAGGTATTAACTTCTTCTGATAATTTCCTTTAAATTTCCCAAAGAACAAGAACTTGAGCAAAACGGTTGTCAGAGTCTGTTAGTCAACTCTGCTTCTAGTAGCCTTAGTTACTTTGTTGAAATAATGTTGTATGAATTTCAGAAGGCCAAACTGATATTTTTGATCAAGAACTTTGCTTATACTGTAAATGTTTAAGTATTCTTGACTCCTGGACCTCTGCAGATCAAGACAGTAAGCAAGTGATTATTATGTCTCTATGATAAAGATGTGCCTTTTAGAGATGATGACAGAACCACATTACTGTCCAGTAAGTGTGCCCTAGTAGTAAGGATGAGGCAGGTACAATTTGCCAGGAAGACTCAAAAGTACAATGGGTCAGTCACTTGATGACAGGTAAGCCTTTGGGCAGATTCCCTCTCTTTGGTGCTTTTCCTTGACACAGTTGTGTTTTTCCAAAAGCATGCCAGGTCTATTATGACCACAGTTAGAGTGTAGTGAATCTTTAATTTATTCAACCAGAACATTTCCTGGTCTGTCAGAAAAGTACATTTATCTATCATCTACCTGCAGTTTTGTTCCTGCTGTACACCTCAAATATTTATGGGCATGTGTCCAGTTTAGGTGGGATAGTTTTTGTTAATTGATGCACTATATTAGATTTTCCCACTGACGTTTACAGATTTAGGTGTGTTTTATGTCTGATAAAGCCCAATAATGAGTTCAACTCTTCACCTTTAAGCATTTTATTACTGCGAATAATTTATTATTATAATTATTACTATCCTTATATAGTATTATTGACAACTGTAGCCAATCTTTTGTGATTATTTACAAAAGACAAAGGTGTATTTAAATGGTATAACTTTTCAGTGTGTGTTTTCAGTGTTTATTATCTTTGGAGCAGAAATTAATAGAATATAAAAATCCAGATTCTTTTTTACTGTCCTGCTACTCAGGGTTCTCTACCTCAGATACAAGATGTACTTCATTTGCAGGTCAGCACACAATGTACAAAGAGAAAATAAATTGTGTAAGTAATGCAACACATTTTTTACTTTAGACTTCTTCTGCGGCCGGGCACGGACAAACTGAAATATGTTGTTTGAACGTGTCGTCTTCTGAGATGCTTTAATGTTGAGACGTCTGCTTTTCCTGTGTTCCCTCTGGTGTCATGTTGTGAGGGGATGTAGATTTTTTGGAGCCATTCAGAAAAGTACTGGCCAAAATAAAGTATCCGCCCTGTGAATATAATGACGATTTGTGCAAGAGTAGGTCTACAACATTAAACTTATTTATTTCCTTTCTGGCTTCTGAATCATTTATTGACTGTTTAAACATATTCATCCTTCTTTTCCCTCAGCTGTATGTTGATCCTTATTGCTTTGATTAACCACGGAAAGATGGGGAACGAGATGCAATTTAAAAGCGCAGCGAGTCGACATTTCAACTTCAAAACCATAGTCAGTGATCTGACCTTCGGGGAACAGGGAAAAGAAACAGTCACTAGGAAAGGCCATGATGATGGAGACGCTTTGACATTTCACTTATCATATTCAGAATGCAGTGATGCTGATGCTAGCATGATAGTTGTGTCGGGACATTTAACAGCGTAATCCTGACACCTCATTAGCGCCATGTTGTGTCGCGGCCATGTTGCATTTCTGTCGGCCTGTGTTGTTGTCATGTGTGGATACAATAATTAATAATATATAAGAACATATATAGCTGCTAGGTTGTTTTGCTGCCTTGTTGTGAAGTAATTCAGGTAATGCAGTGGTGTCGTAATGTGCTCCGGTTTGTTTACAGTTGCCATGTGACTTGTGTCCTTGCCCTTTTACATTTTTTTTGCCCAGTCTGTATACTGGCTTTCTGCCAGGCCATCAATGTAATCAGAATGGGTTCTCAATTGACCTGTTAAATAGCATAAAGCAGACTGACCCAAACAGTGTGCACACGGGACATTAACAGTTATGGTCAAACTCAACAGTTCTTGCATCACACCTTATCCTCAGCAAAGGACCCCAGTTAACCCTCCCCCATCTTCTCAAGGCTCTCCATTCCCATGGCAACAATAAGCCAACCACAGATGGTTTGACAAATGTGTCAGTGTTTAAAGTTTGAGAGGCTCAAAAATGTAATGCAAGACAACAGTAAACATGTCTTCCCCTCACGAATAATGAACAGTCCCAATTTTTTTATGAAATCAGTCATAAAAATTCTCCAAAACAACTCAGCTAACTCAAGATTTAAATGAGAACACAACGTTTATCATGAAATTGCCTTGCTAGGGGATGCATTTCCTCAAAAAATACCTAATAATATTACCCCAATTTTAGTTATGAATATTTTTTAAATAACCCAATGAATTGTTTACCAGGTAGATTTGGTGATTGAAAGTATTTGCTGAGAAAAATGATCTGTCAGTTTGGAGACCAAAATCACACTCTATGAGGCTAGCATGCACATTTGTGTGAATATCAAACAATGGTTAAATAGAAAATAAACCCAGGTAGATTGTCGTAGCTATGGTAACTCTGTTATCTTTCTCTTGTGTCCCGCTGAAACACTGAAAGTAATCTGAAAAACTATTTTTGCTCTTGGTTAATATTTTTGTCAATTATACATCGCCTAGTTTCTTTTTTAAATGCCTACTTTGGTGAACAATGTGAATAGAATTTCATAGAGCAAAGAAACTTACATTAGGTTTCCGATCTGCATACTGCTATAACTGGAAAACGTTCATTTTGCATCAATAGTGTCTCCTGTTCCAGGGCTGGATAATTAAATCCATGCTGCTGCTGCACCGATATATGTATAGATGTTTTACCTGCTGGACCTTCCTCGGCGATAGTAAAGCAAAGTCATTATCTGTAGGTAGATAGTCCTCACGGCAAAAACAATAAATAGTTGGAAAAGTATACATACATATTTCTGCGTGTAAATAAACTGAAAATACATGGGTGCAGGCAAGAATGTGGCCAGTTATATAGGTAGGCTATTAATTGGAATTTTCCAATAAAAATTGACAAAATGCTAACTAACCTTTTTGGCTTCTACATGAGAGAGAATTTTGAACAAAAGTACGTCTTTTTTACGTGTTTTGCTCATGTGCAACTGAAAAAGCATTTCTACAAGATCAAATAAATATCCCTAATAATAACTACATACCAAGCACCAACATACAACACTGGGTCTGTCAATGACATCTATCCAAGGAATATAATGAACCGCTTAACGTCGACCGAATTTGGACTAAATTGGTGTTTGTTTAGAAAAGGCCGTTATGTTAGAACAGCGCTGAACTCCGTCAGACTACATTTCCCATAAGCCCCGGCATTTTTATTAGAAAAAGCCGTTATGTTAGAACAGCGCTGAACTCCTTCAGAGTCAGACTACATTTCCCATAACCCCCAGCATTTTTCGTCGATTCTTGCGTCACATGACGTTGAAAGTAAAAAAATTTTCCTGCACATAAAAGACACTTTTTGGCTAGCTAGATTGCTACTACATTATAGTAGCACCAGTAAGTACTTTAATAAACACTATAATTACATTTGTTTTATGATTTCGACTAGGGCGTTGATTATATTTGTTTTCAGCAAAGTTTAAACTCCCCAATTCGGCTTCATTTTAAACTTTTCCACCCTACGGCGCAACACGGAAAGAACTTGACGCTACTGTTAGCTCGCTAACGTTAACCAGCTCAGCTTTATATGTTTTACTTTAATACATTACCTAACATTACACGTCTGATGTCGATAATATAGTTATTCTTTTATGTTGCTTATTTCCTGTCACGTATGGATGTCGGATCTGGTTGCTTCTTCTCTTGAACGTATTCAGCTTCTCGGTTACATACATGTGCATGTGGATAGATAACATTTGCTAGCTAAAGCTGTGCTGGCCAACGCCTTTTTCCCCTTTCTCTTTTCATTTTCGTGCTCGTCGTTTCGCACACATTTGAACATGTGTCGTAATTGACCTACGGCATCGAGCTTGTTGGAACAGAATTCAGCCAGGCTTTTTGTTTCTGAACTCTCCTATTGCTGTTTTTGGACCGCTTGTCACAACCTAGGTAGTTCGTTAGATAGGGGTTTACCTGCCGACAAACAAGATGGGCTGCACACTCAGTGCGGAGGATAAAGCTGCGATGGAGAGGAGTAAAATGATTGATCGCAACCTGAGAGAAGCTGGCGAAAAGGCATCCAGTGAAGTCAAACTGTTGCTTCTAGGTGAGTTGTCGTTTGTCTGACATTCGTACTCTAATGATGTAAAGTCATGTTGAATGAAACTATTATTACTGTAACATGGGTCCCGGTTGACAGTGATGTAACATGTTTTATGTAAATGTGAAGTTAAAGCTGTTAGGGTCATTTAAAATGAATTAAGTTCCAATTATGATTAGACCAATTGTGATCATATAGCCTGATGTAGATTCTCACACCAGGTGAAAGGCCTGAAACAGGAGGTGGGAGGTGGGGTTCAGAACGGTCACAAAAACAACCTGCTGGTTCTGAGCTTTGTCTGCATTAACTAAATAGGCCAGGTTTTTAAAAACGTACAATTGAGATAAAAACACAGGTGTATATACGTTTCTGTTTTGATAGGTATGTCCCTTTCAAGCCAAATCAATATGGAAGATACAATGTATGCTTTTCTAATCCTGTCAGGTAGTGTGAAAAATGCAAACGTCTTCCGAAAAGCATACCTACTACAATGTAAAATAGGAAGACCAAAAATACAATCTGTTGGTGGTTTACATTTGAATGTATATCAACCACTGAGCACATAAGAAGGAAACAGTTATCCGTAGACGAGATGGATAGCAGGAAGTCTTATAAATACATATTGTCCATCGCTCAGTTTGTGAGTCAAGCAGTGGGTCACCTAAATATGCTACCTGGAAATGAGTTTTACCACTGGTTTAGCTGAAGGCTTTGTTTTTTTTAAATGCGCTGTTGAACTAATGGTTTGAGTCTTTTCTCTTTATCTTTTGCGTTTCGCCTTTGCCACTAAACTTCACTCGTTAAGGTGCTGGCGAGTCTGGAAAGAGCACAATTGTAAAGCAGATGAAGTGAGTACATTGTATTTCAAAACAGTAGTTTAAACCCGCTGACTGAATACGACCTATTCAATTTGTCTTCCCGTGCTGTATCGGCTATACTATTTTCCGTTATCCAAGATCAGGCAAGACGTTGAGCTCGAGCTCGAGAAGACAAATCTAGAACACAATTATCTGTCTACTTCATCCTGGGTCATGATAACCTTCTCCTCCCCCAGAATCATCCATGAGGATGGGTACACACAGGAGGAGTGTAGCCAGTACAGAGTGGTGGTTTACAGCAACACTATCCAGTCCATCATCGCCATTATCAGAGCCATGGGACGGCTTGCAATAGACTTTGGGGAGACGGCACGTTCTGTGAGTCAGTTTGACCACTTTGTGTTGTGGTCCAAACGCGTCAGTTTTTGTTTTAACCGCACAGCTGCTCGCCTTGTATGGCCTTTGTTGCCGTTTTCCTGTAAAATCCCTTGCGGGTGTTTACTGTTTATGTTGTGACTATACGCTTTTTCATACTTTTAAGAAGAGCCTGCTAATTGATCTAGGACTCTTGTCGTTTCCTGCTGGTAACTATGTTGTGCGCTTGACTCTGTTTCCAGGACGATGCTCGGCAGCTCTTTGCTTTGGCCAGCTCTGCAGAGGAAGGGGTGATGACCCCTGAACTGGCTGGGGTCATCAAGAGGTTATGGCTCGACGCTGGAGTCCAGATCTGCTTTGGCAGGTCCAGAGAGTACCAGCTCAACGACTCTGCCTCATAGTAGGAACCTTTAAAATTTCTCTTTTTAAGGTTTTCTCCGGTCACATTACCACCCTTCTGTATTGCCAGGCGTCATGTCTGTCTTTAAGGGGTTCTCCAGATTATTACCCTTCGTGGGCGGCCACGGTGCACATCTGAGTAAGAGGACGCATGCATTAGTGTCTAGTTGTAGAAATGGACACCTCACCTCCTCAACTGGCAGAATCATTAAGTAGTACCCACAACACCAGTAAACAGTGAAGAGGCTCCTCCAGGCAGAGTTTGTCTCTGTAAAGTGTCGGTGTTCTTTTTCCCATTTGAATATTTTTTTTTTTTAGTTTTGGCCAGCATTTGCAACTCTGCTTTTTAATTGCTGTCACACGTTGTCCCAGATCTGTTTTAGTCCCTGATTGCCAGGAGATTATGTAAATCAGAAATGTTTTGGGTCCTCCCAGGACCAGCATTAACCAAGGATTTAGGGCTTTTCCATTTGGCTGTTTGATTAGTTTTAGCAGAAGCCATTGAAAGCTTGCGGTAGTTTATGCCTGGCTACTAAGACAATGCTGACATCACCGTCTTCATCTTGTTTAATATTTATTCCCTTATATGGAGGTGGTCCATGCTTGATGAATAAGATTTCCCCCTGAGTTTCAGAAAGTTGTTCTCGATGCATCTGCAAATATCGCAGGCGTGTAGAAAAAGTTTATTTCATATTAATCGCCTCTCAAGCCGGATATCAACAGCCGGCTGATAAGAGCCGCTGCTATCTGCTTTCAGCTTTCAGTCAATACTGTAGTATTATCTGTAGTAGTCTGTGGTATTGTCTGTAATACTCTGTAGTATAGTCTAGTAGTATTGTCTGTAGTTAAATATTGTCTGTAGTAGTCTGGTGCTTTTATTAGCAACAGTTTAAACTGCAACAAACAAAGAAAAAACGACAAGCACATAAACAACTGAATATAAATACCCTCTATCAACTTATGGGATTTTCAGGTAAATACTACATGTAAATGATACATTGCATTTATATTCAAAGGCTCTGCTCTGGTAGGCTAGTGTGCACAATTTTTCTGCCAGTGTGAAAGTGGTGCAGCTGGTAAAACTAAATGTCAGAAATGCTTTGATTGTATCAGTGAAAGAACCAGTGTAAAACTGGATATGCGCAGCATCGAGCCCTGTTCAGCGTGGCTGGTAAAGTAAACATCCACCCTTTGCAGTGTGGTGGGTTGACATTTTCACCACTGGATCTTGACATTTTCACACTTGGTCTTGCACACTTGGTCGTCCACACTTGTGCGTCCTTATGCAGGGAAGGCTATGTGTTCCTCAGCATTATTTTTTCAATGTGTGCTGATGATAAACGATGGCTCACTTTTTATTTTTTTTAGTTTTGAACACTTGCAAATTGCCATTTAATGTGCTCTCAAGCCATAAATGCTAACAAATGCATGAAAACTACTGTACCATCCCGCCGTTCCCCTTGGTTTTATGAGAATGTAGAAACCGGGTGACATTGGAGAACTGGCACAGTAGAAACCCCAATAATAATTATAATAATAATAATATCAAGCCGGCTAGTTATACTTAATGTGTTATGATCATTATTTAAAAACAAAAATCTGCTATTTTCGAAACAACAATGTTGATTGTGCCCGTGTGTTCTGTGCACCCAACAGTAATTATAACAGACCTCACTGATAAACAGCCCAGTCTGGTTTATCGCTTACGGATGAATATATATATATATATGTATATATACACCATACCGACAAACAATGACATTCACACACGTTTGTCAGTATTGTTTGCCGTTTCCATTGATCGTTTTAAATTTAAAACATATTCTATACTTTTGCTATTATTTGGCAAAAACCTAATCATGAACACATTTACTAGTAAAAGAATATATATATTTGTTCGACACCACCGTTTCATGCAAGAGTTTTAGAAACGTCGTCATGTTTAAAACGAGTCAGCGTTTCGTTTTCATTAAGCAATATAATATAACAACATAATCAGACAGACTTTTCAAAGTTCCCTGCATTGTGGGGTTTGTTTACTTCAGTCTCAGGAGATTTCAACAAACGTTCGAAGTTATAACCTCAAAATGCAAAAAAAGTCACAAGGTATTGTCTTCACACATGTTTTTTAACCATGTGAATCATTTGAGTGGGTAGTTTTGGATGAATTTCTCTCATACATTCTAGATTATCCATGTGTAGTTTAATGAATTTAACAGGGGTAAGTCAGCTGTGTCTTCTCAATGTGGCTAGTTTGTATGAATATTCCGGAACTTCTAGTTTGAGACATTCCTGATACTAGCACTGGCATGAAAAAAAGGAACCTTGTGAGACTTCCTGTTCAGCAATTACACCACACTGATGATGCAATTGGCACAAGAGAAGTTCCAAGCCTTCAAAACACACACAGGATAGCATGTCTTCGAGCATTAGAGGCCTCAAGACAAACGTGACCGACTGCGTGACGAGACAAACGTGACTGACTACGTGATTACAGCACTCTGTGAGTAGTTCGCGTTTTGGATAAAATGTTCCTTCACAAGTGCCTTATTTTTTTACTTGGCTCTGTGTAGTTCACATCTTTTTGAACCAATAACTGAATTATTTCGTTTGACCCGGCAATTTAAAACAACGCTATCCACCAACTGGGAGGTCTTTCTAGTGTCAGTTTGAGCTTACGCCTGTAGACAAGTTGTGCATTTAGACACCGATATGGTCTAAATTCTATAATGACGTGTGATACATGACGTTCAAGCACAAGGTTGGCCATTCGTTGTGTAACCATGCTTTACAGCTCCTTCTGGTGGACTAAAGCCAAGAAGATACAATGTAATAATTCTGTAGAGATATTTTAGTTTTACATTAAAATAATTTTCATAACATTCATTATTGGGTGTCGTGTAACCATTATAGTATATTGCACAACCGAATGTGTAGAAAGTGACTTTCTGTAAGCACTGTGGACTACAACATTAAGAGTTATAAATCTAATTGGTGCAGTATCAGTTAATAACTCTGTTCTCTGGTCATTTTAATAATGTTCACCTCCTTCACAGTTATCTGAATGACCTGGACAGGATATCTCAGCAGAACTACATCCCCACACAGCAGGATGTCCTGCGCACAAGAGTGAAGACCACCGGTATCGTGGAGACACATTTCACATTCAAGGATCTGTACTTCAAGTCAGTAACACAGCACTCATTGCACTAATAATGATAATAGTCAATATGGTTCTTAAGGATATTCTCACGTTTGTTTCTTACTACACTAAACATTTCAACCACTCACTGGTAAAGCAATCGTCGTTGATCGTCTCTGAACAAGGGCACATGTTCAGATCCGGGTTGATTAGATGGTAACCATCAGTTGTCATGGTCAACTCTTTGGATGCCGGGGGAATGGTCCGGCATAAAGAGCTGAGCTACGCTGACACGGTCCAAATTTTTATGGCCAGACGACTGTGTCAAAGCGTTACTGAAACGGCAAGGCATATGGGTTTCCCCCAGTCAGCAGCGGTAGCCACTGACAGGGTGTGACAAACCGGCGACAGGGTGTTGAGCACCCAAGGCTCATCGACGCGAGTATGCACAGAAGGATATCCCGTCTGATTGGACGACAGAAGGTCTACCGTGGCAGAAGTTACTGACAACTTGAACAATGATTATGGCAGGAATGTGTGCTGTGGTGCCGGACTCTGCAGGAGACCCCCAAGGGATATTGTAGTCTCCATGTCTTGGCAGGTAGCCACTGTTTTAGTGGCATGAGGAGGACCACCGGTGGATCAAAGGCTGTCATAATTATTGGGCATCAATGTATGATCTCTCTTTCCCTTTGATTGTCGTTTCATGTGTTTTTCACTTCCTCACGTAATTTATTTCCTGTGTCCGGCCGCAGGATGTTTGATGTGGGAGGTCAGAGGTCAGAGAGGAAGAAGTGGATCCACTGTTTTGAGGGAGTCACAGCCATCATCTTCTGCGTAGCACTCAGTGACTATGATCTGGTCCTGGCTGAGGATGAGGAGATGGTGAGTGGGACGGGTCACCATGCGTAGTCCTGTTGTGTTTACAGTTCACATGCTGACCCAGACACCGGTCATCTCCACAGAACCGTATGCACGAGAGCATGAAGCTGTTTGACTCCATCTGCAACAACAAGTGGTTCACGGACACCTCCGTCATCCTCTTCCTCAACAAGAAGGATCTGTTTGAGGACAAGATCCAGAAGAGCCCTCTCACCATCTGCTACCCAGAGTTCCCAGGTACGTTGTAATAGACAGACATAATCATATGTGTTACCCAGAGTTCCCAGGTACGTCGTAATAGACAGACATAATCATATGTGTCACCCAGACTACTCACCTAGATCGTTGTTTAATTTAATACTTGGTTTATGTTGTTTACATGTACGATCCAATATTCAATTTCATCGACAACTTAAGACTAGCATAACACCCTATTTCCTGTGAATTCTTGTCATTTCCGTGACCACGATAGTGTTCGTTTGTGCATTGTGGATGCTGGTTTATTGACATGTTCCATAAGGCATGTGTGATGCCTCTATTTGGAAATGTTAGCTTGTGTAATATGAAGCAGGAAATTAAGAGTTAAGCAATTATGAGGTCAATAATAGGAAATGTATAGTTCGCCCAAAGCAAAGTATTTATTTGACAGAATTCATGTTGTGCATGTGTCTTTGTGGGAATATCTGTAAATGACATTGAAACCAAATTCCCCTTCAACTTTAGGTCCAAATGAGTACAAAGAGGCGTCCACATACATCCAATGTCAGTTTGAGGACTTAAACAAGCGCAAGGAAACCAAGGAGATCTACACCCATTTCACTTGTGCTACTGACACTGAAAATGTGCAGTTTGTTTTTGACGCCGTCACCGACGTCATCATCAAAGCCAACCTGAAGGAGGTCGGTTTGTACTGAGACTACCTGTAACATCTGTCCCTCATTATACTGCGGTGTGTTGAAATCCTCTCGCACATTCAAGGTATGGTTCATTGTCTTTTCACAGTCCACATTTCAGGTTGACAATTAGAATGGTTTGATGGTGGGTTATAGTGAACCAGCAATTCTGATATGTGTTTCCCCAGGGACGGACAAGGTAATGTCCGCTTCCTTTAGGGGCTGTTTGGGTTTTTGAATAGTATTTTGAAATGCTTTTTTAAAATATCTACTACTTAAACACATTGGATTGTTTGACAATATTAATCGATAACTTCTATTTCATCCTTTTTACTATGGGGTATCATTTTCTTTGTAATAATTTTTTTGAATTTGTCACTTTCTCCATGAGAACTTAAATAATACATCCCAATATATCAGACTAGATTAGATTAAGCCTTTGGTATCTACTGACTAAAATCAGATGTGGTATTGGGAAAACCAAGTGATAATGCAGTGTTTAAACATTTTGACATGAAATGCTTTTGCTTCAGATTCGAGTTTGAAAACGACTCTTATTAGACAATGTTGTTGCCATAATGTATTTCGGATGAGTATTTCAAGACAAAATTACATAGTGCACTTATGTGCTTTCACTTTTGCTATCCATTTGTTATTACGGATTCCTTTCTGTAGCTATGGACTGACTTGAAAAAATGTGATTGTTGGAAATGCCTACTGTTTTAGATTGTGGTTAGCACATTTAGATTGTGGTTAGCACATGATTAGGGATTATTATTTAGCTTTTCTTAAAAGTTTTGATAACTATTTTTTTTACATTTTAAAGGGTCATTGCTTTGCTTACTTTGTATTGGTGAAAATTAATGTGTCCACTAGTATTATTCAGTATTCCTTTTTTGTTCTGTGAAAATGGTATTTTATCACTTTTCAGATCTTTGCATTACACCGAAATTATTATACTGGCCATTGAAATTACAACATAGCCAGGTGTTTGAAAAAACTACTTTTTAATGTGAACTTCTCTTCGGGCGGCACTGCAGAGATAAGCAAAATGCAAAGTTAACCACATTTCTATAGTCAAAAACAGCGTGTCAATTGATCCCTCTTAGCCATGGTAATATTTTGGATTTACATAATATATAAATATAGTACCCATAATCCAATATGGGCCAATGCTCTTCATACAATGGAAAATATAGTAATTATGATAAATACTTAACCAGCAAACTTCACATAACACTGCAATGGCCAGTATACAAAGTCAGTCCTCTGTTTATGTGTTGTCAAACGGCAACTTAGGGAATTGTATTTTTAACTTTTTATTATTTATTCTTGGTAAATTTGGTGATGGGTTTCCCTATTAAAAGGAGTGTGTCATTGAACGTAATTCAAGCAAACCGGAATGGCAAAGGAAATGCCTGCTAATGAATTCCATTTGTGCATCATTCTGTTCACAATAAATGAATTTACATTTTTTGTAGGTAACATAGTTCAATTTACCTGACACTCAGGGATGCCAGTGGAAATATATGTAGACACGTGCACTTTTTAACGATTTACATGTTTAAGGCTTTATGCATATGCTTACTATGAAATCCTCTCCATTGGATGTTTAGTTATTTGAAACTTTTGCCTAGATGTTTTCTTCTACTAAAACGGTAGTGAGAAAATCCCATTGGATCAGAATCAGGTTTATTTGACCAAATCTGCATACACATACTAGGAATTCTGCCCCCTAGCTGCAGCATTTAATACACACATTTGAGAATGTATACGAACAAACAGAGCAAAACACAACAGAACGACAGGAGAGACCATGCATAGTTGGCACATGTGACGATGGGGAACTCTGGGTAACTTCAATTACTCATTTTTCTGAACAACGGAGGGAAAAAAAACCCTGACCAAATTCACCGGGAATACATTTCAATGATCATAAACATATTTTTTCCATATGACTAAGTTCCTTTTTCTGCAGAATGGTCGGTGCTTGTGGGTAGCTTGGGGTTTATTTTCCTCACATCCTAATTTTACGTGTTCGAAACATGTTTAACACTCAGGCCCCACTTTAATTAATTACGTGGGAACTTCCCCCCCATGTACCAACTACAGAACTTATCTTAGAACAATCAGATGTTGGTTGTGGATATCCTCTTGCTCATCTTGTGGTTGGAATGACTCATTCTGTGCACAATTAGCCGCACTTTTACAGCGTGGTTTAATAGGACGTCGGGCGAGGAGCGTTTGAGCCTCATGCTTTAACTAAGCTGTTTCAGAATTGCCCCAGTATGTCTTTTTGCTTTCTGTATCTGTGTCATTCTAGCTTCTAAGAAACCGCTTTTATAATGGTTGTGTTGACTTGGATTATGTCGCCTATATTTTCTGTTCATGTATATAACTATTAAGGGGTGACACTTGTCTAAGGGTGATTCGTCTGTAGATTTTGGACAGTCCATCGGTAACATTTCACCTATTTACTCACCATGACCATACGTTTAACGAGAACAATAGCAAGCCTTTTTCCATCGGTCACGTTGTCAAGAACCTACTGCAGCAAGTCTACACGTCAGCACTCTTAATATAAAGTGTCACCCTATATTTGTATAAAGGTGTTTTGCTACAGAAATTGCCTTATTATGAACTTAAAGTATCTGCCTGAAAGCCATTTCAAATGTCCCTCCTTTTAAAAGTGCTCCTTGTTTGTTTTTTGTTTTTTAGTTAATAACATTGCCATTTGGATATTTACCGGTTGTCTAAATTGATCACTTGTTCCTTCTTGGATTAAAAAAGTGTTGCAGATCAAAATTGTCACGTTATTAAGCAGCGACTATATTGAAACTTTACAAGTTAGGGTGGGGGGGTCTTGCTTTAACCCGTTTCAAATTATTGTTTGATGTGAGGCGAAGGTGTTCTGACTTCGAGCTTTTCGAAGATGGCAGAGAAATGGAGGTCAATATCATCCGTTTGGACAAACTTGTTTCTAGCTTTGAAATGCAGCTACACAAATGGCGTTTTGATTCAGTATGAAATTCCATTTCCGTACATTTAAAATTGTTTAAATAATTTCACACTTCAGTTACTTAAAGTACTTCTATGTTTACTGTCATTTACTAAATATATAATGGCGAAAGTCCATGACGGCTGCCCTTTATTGTTCACCAAGTCGTATTTCGTTCAAGTGAGGGAGGACCTATGGATGAATTGTTATGACTAGATTAAAGGATGTGTTGCCTTGTTTATAGGAGCTTGTTTTACTGCAAAAAAGTGTTTATCAGGTTGATCTGCAACTCTAAATCTGAGATATAATAAAATCCTTCAGAGTGCTTGTTCCTTGGTCTTAGAATTGAGCAAAGGCTCAATACTGTGGTGACTGAGACATTATTTGTGTGGATGTCCTGGTTCTTGTCAATGATTTACAGAGAATCCTGAGATACAGACATCAAGTCAGCAGCGAGGTTGAGATGTTAATAAGCGAGGTTTCAGAATTATTAAACTTACTTTGGTTTTGTGTTGCCTAATATTTGTAAGATTTAGAGAAACAGATGCTGCTTGCATAAGTATTCAACCCCTGTGTTGTGGAAGCTCCTGAGTTGACAAAGATTATTGAAATTATTCTGTGTCCTCTACTAGTTAACCCTGTAAACCTAGCTGTGAATGGGTCATAGGTCAGGTTGTGAATCTAAAAGAAATGAACGATTTTACAGAATTGGATGAAGAAATGAAATGCATATATTATGGAAGGGTACTTGATAATATCCAAATGTTTGGAATTCCCAAAGGGCACAGTCCGAGGCCAAGATTCTGGTGTTGTTCTGGAATTCCATTAGTTCAGCAGACATGGATGTGACAATTGCTCTAGAGGCTAGAGTTGGGAGATGAGGTATATGCACATTTAGCACTGCTTTCGGTAAAAATCTAACCTAACTTAAAAAGAGTAATGATAACAAGCATTAATAGCCGGTTCTATGTATATTTTTTATTATCAATGTCTATCTTTCACAAGACAGGTCAGCATTACAGATTCATTTGTCAGTAGTCACAATGAAGCATATACACGCACATCACTACACATGTCCCTGATGTTGAACATTTTCATACACATTTAAGTATGAATATTTAAGGTCCCCTATTCTACTATTGTATTTACAAAGAAAATTGCTAACGTGTTACGTTTTCTTAATTTACACTTCAGGCCCGGCTATTTGAACTCACTGATCCGAATCGCTAAATAACTTTATTTATTTTTACTCTGGTACATATGGTGTCAGACAGTAGCTAGGCATATCCAAACTGATTTCTCATTTTGGATATTCTGAACTACATAAACATGTTTATAGATCATGGGGAAATAACAATGTTGCTGGAAAGGACTTCACTCTGACCGTGTGTGAGACTGGTGGCCTCCGAACACATCCTTTAATGAATGTATCAAATGGAGCTTAAAACATGCTTTCCACAAACCAATTACGAAGAGACAGAAATAACCCAGAATAACTACGAAAATATATATTTATATATCGAGCACATGTAAATTCTGCTCTTCCTCTGACGTCTCGTCCACTTTTCCACCTAGAGGTGATCCATATTCATATTGGCTCCACGAGGAACGTTGTTCGATTAGTATGACTAGATGTGTGCTGTCGTCGGGGTAATTTATGGCTTGTATTCTATTATTTGCATTCGTTACTCATCAGTTAGGGTGTCAGGGTATGGGATCGTGTAGAATCGAAAGTGTCTGCCGAGTCTTCTGGCATAACGATGCCTTTGCCGTATCTTCTCCTCATTCTGCTCAACATAAACATGACCCTAAATGAAAGTGTGAGGGGGGGGAAAGAAAATCTGTAAAAAGTCAGTATGTGAGTTCGTAACCTATCACGTAAGTCATCACAAAGTATGATTCTGACTTCCGAAAGGGCACCAACATTTCAGGCACTTTAAATCAGACAGGATTGGGTGAAAGTAACCAATTTAATAAAAATGTTCCCTTAATCTATGAAGCAGGTCTATTTGAGCCTTTAATATTTTTCGCGAGTGCCCTTGTGTACAGTGTCACTGTCAATTTAGAAAGAAGTAACTATCCGAAGAGAACTACTGCACCTCTTTGTGTGCCGGCTTAGAACAGACCGCAGGATTTTAAGTTCTCTTTGATAATGATGTCTGTCACCGCTCCGAACACGATCTCCACGTTCCTTGTGTCCGTAGCGCAGGTCATGTGGGAGTAGATTTCTTTGACGCCCTTCTTCATGTTCAGATCCTTAAACTGATTTCCAATGTAGGCGCTGGCATCATCGTATGTGTTGGGGCCTAGTCAGACAGTAAACAGGCGGCGCGTTAAGCGGTTTTTATTTGTTTACTATTGCAGGCGATAAAAATGTACTCATCTTATGGTTCTTTTGGTGACTCTTACCGTCATAGTCTGGGAAGCAAATGCTGAGATGAACCTTCTTGATCTTCTCCTCAAAAAGATCCTTCTTGTTGAGGAAGAGCACGATGGAAGTGGTGGCAAAGAACCTGTGGTTGCAGATACTGTTGAACAAGTGAAGAGACTCGTGCATACGGTTCTTTGGAGAAGAGGAAGAAAAGGTTTTAACTCCCAACCATTTCAAGTTATTGTCACTCAGCCTGTGTCGAAACAAAAAGTCAAAGGATGGTGGTATTTGACATATGGCACTCCTAATGTCTAGTAACCATGGTATATAGTTTATTATTCCACAACAAGGCTTGTGACTAAATATTATTTTAGTAATATTTGAGAAATACTAGAGAAAGACAAATCAAGTAATGGGTACTGAAGCACAAACTATAGTGCCTCTCCAGGGGAAGTCTCTCAAGTTATAGAAAATTCCAACTGTGCCCAGCTAGTGGAGCTGTCTGAGAACAACTGTGACCAGCTAGTGGAACTGTCTGAGAACAACTGTGACCAGCTAGTGGAGCTGTCTGAGAACAACTGTGACCAGCTAGTGGAACTGTCTGAGAACAACTGTGACCAGCTAGTGGAACTATCTGAGAACAACTGTGACCAGCTAGTGGAGCTGTCTGAGAACAACTGTGACCAGCTAGTGGAACTGTCTGAGAACAACTGTGACCAGCTAGTGGAACTATCTGAGAACAACTGTGACCAGCTAGTGGAACTGTCTGAGAACAACTGTGACCAGCTAGTGGAACTATCTGAGAACAACTGTGACCAGCTAGAGGAACTATCTGAGAACAACTATGACCAGCTAGAGGAACTATCTGAGAACAACTGTGACCAGCTAGTGGAACTATCTGAGAACAACTGTGACCAGCTAGAGGAACTATCTGAGAACAACTATGACCAGCTAGAGGAACTATCTGAGAACAACTGTGACCAGCTAGTGGAACTATCTGAGAACAACTGTGACCAGCTAGAGGAACTATCTGAGAACAACTGTGACCAGCTAGTGGAACTATCTGAGAACAACTATGACCAGCTAGTGGAACTGAGAACAAGCACACTGAGAATTGCACCCACCACTTCGTCGTCCTCTACAAGCACCATGTCATAAGCACTGAGCGCTCCGCAGAAGATGATACAGGTGACACCTTCAAAACAATGGATCCACTTCTTTCTCTCGGAGCGCTGGCCACCCACATCGAACATTCTGTCATAAGAGTTACAGAAGAGAGGTGTTAGATGTGGCTGGACCTGAAGTCAATGGTGGGGCAAAATCACACGCTATTGGGTAGAAAGTGAAACATGCTGCAAGAATGTGGGGGAGAGTGCTATTGGTCTGCCATGTGGCCTCACCTGAAGTGGAGCTCTTTGCAGGAGAACTGCTCCTCAATTATACCGGTGGTCTTTACTCGAGAACGCAGCACATCCTGCTCGGTTGGCAGGTAATCGGGCTTAGTGATTCTGTCCAATTCGCTAAGGTAACTGTTGAGCAAGACCAATACAATACGTGCTTCCACCTCCCATTCCAGTTTACTTGTTACAGACGTAAACTCTCTCTACGTTACAGATGACATGATTATAACAGGCGCTGTGACACTCACTAGCCAGCAGAGTCGTTCAGCTGATACTCAGCTGCTCTCTCGTAGGAGGCCTGGATCCCGGTGTCGGTCCACAGTCTCTTGATGACGTCGGCCAACTCCGTGGGCATGGTTCCCTCATCAATTGAGTCTGACAGGTTGGAAAGCTTCTGCCCGTCTTCCTGCACCGGCAAGTCGACTAGTTAGTTTGGCCACCTTCGCATTTCCTGTTGTTATTTCAACATGTGCAACTACAGATTTATGCCTATGTCTTTATTTTTATCAGTATGTTTCAATCGGTGTCTGTTGAGCGGATCCGGGTGGTTTGGCGATGCAGTGAGACTTACATGTCCTTTTGGTGAGCCGAAGTCAATGCCCAGCATTTCCATGCCTCTGACGATGGCCAGAGCTGACTGCAGGATGTTACCAAATATGATTGACCTGAACTCCAATTGTTCTTCTTTGGTATAACCACCTTGATGGAGAATTCTACCCAGGAAAAGAGGAAGCTTGTACTTTTAGATCAACCTTATAATTGACAGTTAGAAATCACACAAGTGTTTTTGTGTGATTTCCACATTTTAGAGAGGTGTATTATTTTGTGATGGAGAAGTGAGAGAGGCGATGTATGTTAAGGCTGTTTGTTATACTCACTTCATTTGCTTGACAATTGTACTCTTCCCAGACTCACCAGCACCTGTTAAGACAAAACAAGTGCTAGTAAAGCTATAATGGCTTCCCTGTTATAAGCGTTAAAACGAAAGCAATAGCCTTAACATGACATATGCAAAGATATCAATAAAGACAGTACATGTGACAAAGGAAGCTCATTTATTGCTCTCCCCTTTTACACCCACCAACACCTAGTCCTCTTTAGACTGTGTCTTGTCCTCTTTAGACTGTGTCTAGTCCTCTTTAGACTGTGTCTAGTCCTCTTTAGACTGTGTCTAGTCCTCTTTAGACTGTGTCTAGTCCTCTTTAGACTGTGTCTAGTCCTCTTTAGACTGTGTCTAGTCATCTTTAGACTGAGTCTAGTCCTCTTTAGACTGTGTCTAGTCCTCTTTAGACTGTGTCTAGTCATCTTCAGACTGTGTCTAGTCATCTTCAGACTGTGTCTAGTCATCTTCAGACTGTGTCTAGTCATCTTCAGACTGTGTCTAGTCATCTTCAGACTGTGTCTAGTCATCTTCAGACTGTGTCTAGTGTCTAGTCATCTTCAGACTGTGTCTAGTCCTCTTTAGACGGTGTCTAGTCATCTTCAGACTGTGTCTAGTCCTCTTTAGACGGTGTCTAGTCATCTTCAGACTGTGTCTAGTCCTCTTTAGACTGTGTCTAGTCCTCTTTAGTTAATATATCACAATCTTTGATGTGCCTTATTGCTAAAATAAAGTGCTTACCATTACAATTAGAACAGTGAAATATTTATTTTGACATACAATTACCATTTTGAGATAGCATTTTATTTTGACATGCACCCTGGCTTTTAATCAAATGTGAATCAGGATTGAATCATCAGGCAGACAGGGGTGAGCAGTGAAGTATGTCATAATACTATTAAGATACTTTTATTCTGAGTATAAACTCATTATGACAAATATGTCTTTTATGCTGCCCAAAATGCTCCCAGGGTTTTCCACCCTCCACAGGCTCATTGTCTTCCCACAGTGCATCTTGGTGCCATCACTTCCCCGGGCAAACCCTCCTCGCACCACTGTCTGTAGGTACTCACCACTGCTAACCTGAACTACTGTCTGTAGGTACTCACAACTGCTGACCTGGACCACTGTCTAGGTACTCACCACTGATAACCTGGACCACTGTCTGTAGGTACTCACCACTGCTAACCTGGACCACTGTCTGTAGGTACTCACCACTGCTAACCTGGACCACTGTCTGTAGGTACTCACCACTGATAACCTGGACCACTGTCTGTAGGTACTCACCACTGCTAACCACGAGCACCCCACAAGCCTTGTTGCTGGCATCACTAATTGGCCCTTGTCAAAGTCCTTCAGGTCTTTATTCCAGCCCATTTCTCCTGCAACAATTTGACAACATCAACTAATTGTTGGCCTACCATCTAATCTACCCAGACAGGTGCCCTTGTTAGGAGATGATCAATGTTTTTTTGCTGCACCTGTGAGTGGTCATAATGTTTTGGCTCATCAGTGTGTATCAAACTGATTTGTTGTTCCCTACTTCACCTCAACGGGGCCGTTAATGATTCTTCACAATTTTGAATTGGACCTATGAAAAGGTTTATGGTTAATGTGATTGACATCTGTCTCAAGTGTTTAGCAGAGGACAGTGACCTTATTACCGTAAGGCTAAATGGAGGGATTTGAGAGGCCTTGGGCAAGGAGTCCTGGAGTTGAAAAGCCTCTCAGCGGATCGCCCAATGAGTGAAGACGTCATTGTGGAAGCATCAGTGCATGAGGAGTTGGGATTTCTTAAGCAGATTTTTTAGAATAGTTAATTTTTTACCTTCACCTCTTCGGCTTCTGTCCTACCAACATTTGCAGTGTGAATATATGAACTGTGACTGTCTCATTTGTTTAAATTGAAATCTGAACCATGGCTACTACAGTGTTTCCTGTCAGAAACCAAAACCTAAAGCAGCCAGACAGAAGTATTAAGCAATGGTGCGAATATGAAAATCCCCAATATTTGCATCTAGTGAGGATTGTAATTAAATTAGATTAGCATGTATATTCAGGTCTATGTCCTGTCTTCACAAGTATAAAGGAATGTTATTAATAGGATGATCTGTGGCCCAGATAGTAATTGGTTCCTGTAATTGATGCTAATGAGCTTCTGATGCTGTTGGCTCTGATCTGATGGTTGTCCTTACTGTGTTTCCCTGGTAGTCCTCTAATATCTTCTGATGTTTGACCTTACTGTGTTTCCCTGGTAGTCCTCTAATATCTTCTGATGTTTGACCTTACTGTGTTTCCCTGGTAGTCCTCTAATATCTTCTGATGTTTGACCTTACTGTGTTTCCCTGGTAGTCCTCTAATATCTTCTGATGTTTGACCTTACTGTGTTTCCCTGGTAGTCCTCTAATATCTTCTGATGTTTGACCTTACTGTGTTTCCCTGGTAGTCCTCTAATATCTTCTGATGTTTGACCTTACTGTGTTTCCCTGGTAGTCCTCTAATATCTTCTGATGTTTGACCTTACTGTGTTTCCCTGGTAGTCCTCTAATATCTTCTGATGTTGGACCTTACTGTGTTTCCCTGGTAGTCCTCTAATATCTTCTGATGTTTGACCTTACTGTGTTTCCCTGGTAGTCCTCTAATATCTTCTGATGTTTGACCTTACTGTGTTTCCCGGGTAGTCCTCTAATATCTTCTGATGTTTGACCTTACTGTGTTTTCCTGGTAGTCCTCTAATATCTTCTGATGTTTGACCTTACTGTGTTTCCCTGGTAGTCCTTTAATATCTTCTCCCTTTTCTTGGGTGTTTGTTTTTGTCATCTCTGAACTGCTGTATTGCTCAGCATTTTTATTTGGCCCGGTCAATTGGCCCTTGTCATTGGCCCTTTCTAAATAAATACATGATGATTCATGTTGGACATTGGGGTTTCTGATTTGAATTGGTTCTCGGGAAAGTTTTACAGGGAGTGTAAGTGACAGGAAAGAAAGCATAATTGGGTTACCATGATCCTATGGGAAAAGCTGACAAAATCCTGCCGGTGAACTCTGACAACACTATTTATACCGAGAGCTCATGGCAATCTACTGCTCATTAATATTCATTCTGATGTATTGTGGGAAGTGCTGCCGAAATGTCAACATTCATACAGTATCTGTGGCCACTTCTACAGACAGTCAAACGCCTGATTTTCAATCCGGTGAAGGCAACGTAAAGCTCTTCTAATCCTATCAATCGGTAATCTAATTCCCTGCCGAGAATTGCTACAGATTTCCCACTTGCCAAACTCAAATATTCAAATGTCGATTAAAATCCACGCTTTCCCTTCAATAGTAAGAAATCAACATGGTACATTTTAAATATTCAGCTAATAACTTGCTGAGACACATTGAAAGAACTTGTTACAACAGATACAGATATTGGTGTATTTCCTGCTGATATTGTATTTATGACCTTTGACCCCACATGCTCTCTGATCAGTGTGAGATAACAGCAGAAGTCACTCTGGAACTGTTTTAATAGAGGCTGCTTGAAGCATGACTTGCTTATTAGCGACGTGTCACTTCACATTAACATTAAATGTGCAAATATTCAAAATGGGCAAAAGCAGGACATTAACGTTGTATGGCACCGACTATTTACTACATCAAAACGGCTTTAATTGTTAAGTCTTGCAATATAAAACGTATTACTGATATATCTGGTTTAATGCTAGAGAATCTAGATATCAACAAGAAGACTCTAGATATTAAGTGACTTCAACAATCCAGTCCCGTCAATCAAGTGACCATAAACAAAAGTTGAAGAATTGACTTTGCTAGCGTTAACAGAACAACGTTCACAATGTCACACGTAATCACATCTGTAAGCTTTGAATGGCTGCCTAATGGCAAAACCCAATTCTTTTTTTACATGCTGTATACCTAAAAGTAGTAACCACTGTGCAATGGTTCTCTGTGTCTACCTACGTTTCATTAGGACAAAAACAGTATGACTTTCACTTCTCCAACAAACATATTTCCGCCGTTTTTTAATATGCGATGTATCAATTAGAGTGCTTGCTTAAGACACTGCTAGCGTACATGCCTCATTTGATGACCACAGACAACACCACAGACAACACCACAGACAACACCACAGACAACACCGTAGCTTCTTACCAAGCAGCAGAAGCTTGACCGTCTTGGCTTCCTTGTCTGCATCCTCCTGCAGCTGCTTTTCCAGTTCCTTAGACTTTGCGGCTAATGCCTTGTCTTCAACACTTCCTCCACTTCCCATGTTTAATGCTGGTTCTTTCACACCCTTTCAAGTCAAGGTCCTCTGTGGTACGGCAATGCAGCCGGCCGCTCCCGGCGTCTGAGGGGCGCACTGGAGAACAGGCACAGGGAGGTAGAGGTGGGGGCTGGGTACAGGGGGTCCTGGCCTCAGTTCGTGCTTGGTGGCTAGAGGAAGAGGGCTCTGCAGATGTATACTGGCACAGAGACGCACAGTCACTGCTTGGGAACTAAGGGAAGCTGTCCACTCTCGGGTGTTAGCCCTTCCTAATTCCCCGACGTTAAACTTGACATCTTGCCATCGCGTCGGGATTGGGCAGGGCTTTTGTCGTTCCCATGGACCCGGCAGATCCAATTAGAATGAGGCAGAGGGCAAAAGTGAAGGTTAAAAAAGGCAAATGCCAGAGCGTTTGTGAGGAGATGGGGGATTAGGTCTTAGAAGTTTCTTTTCACCTTACCTAGTTTGTCAAGAATGGCTTAGGTTTTATATTTTTATATATATATATATAATGTACTTTGTCCCGTACTTATGGGATTTTACCACGGTACTTGAAAACAAATGTTCTCGATGCCGTGTGATCAAAAGGAAAATGTACAGCTTAACACGGACTGTGTCTTTACTGGTAAAGGTTGGAAGGCTTAACAGGCATCAGGTCTGGTTACCTGGCCCAGGACGAGGCGTCGGATTAGAATTGAAGACCGTCATTAAACAACAGTATTTATTTTCCTTAACCTACTGGCCTTATACCCTGAGCTGAGGAAAGAGACCAACTGGAAGTCTGCACACATCTCAACCTGCTGTCATGACTGGGAAGACGGACAGTAATGATAATAGTGTTAATAAATCCACGTACACTATCAAAGACTACAAAGCCATATCCTGCTGTCAAAACAATGCTTGCTTCGAGGCAAGTAACACTGTGCCAGACTTGAGTGTACCAGCTGCTTTAGAAAACAATGTGATTTTGCTTTATGTAGCTAATGCCCAAATCACATACAGAATAGTAAATACCACTGTATTCCACACACACACCCTGAGAGTTAAAAGGAAGAAATGATATTTCATGGGCCCTAAATGCATTTAAACACACAGATGCATAGTTGACAGCATCTTAATATACAGCATCACCACTTTGTGTGGCAACTGTGGTCAACAGAAGGTGTGCAGAGGGCTCGGAAATTACTTCCACCCTGCTGTCTCTGCTGGGCCGGTTCTCTCTTCCCCTGAATCTCCTCTCTTCTAATGCTACTCGGAAGGTGGTCACTGGCTCGCTGTTGTTCTCCAATGCCGTCCATGTAAATTCAAGTAACTTTATGAGTAAGGCCTAACCTTCCCAGAGTGGTTGCAGTTGACTGGTGTTCCTTGGTTAATGCTTGGTAAAGTGGGTGTATTGATTACCAGCTTGTTGGGCTCTGTCCGGTGTTTACCCAGTTTCACCCAAGGTATTATGCATTATGCATTTACCCCCGTTATATAGACAATTTGCACAGACATTAGATGTTTTTTGGTAATGCCATCAGCAGGTGTTTTTTGGTAATGCCATCAGCAGGTGTTTTTTGGTAATGCCATCAGCAGATGTTTTTGATAATGCTATCAGCTGGTGTTTTTTGGTAATGCCATCAGCCGGTGTTTTTTAGTAATGCCATCAGCAGGTGTTTTTTGGTAATGCCTTCAGCAGGTGTTTTTTGGTAATGCTATCAGCTGGTGTTTTTTGGTAATGCCATCAGCAGGTGTTTTTTGGTAATGCCTTCAGCAGGTGTTTTTTGGTAATGCCATCAGCAGGTGTTTTTTGATAATGCCATCAGCTGGTGTTTTTTGATAATGCCATCAGTAGGTGTTTTTTGATAATGCCATCAGTAGGTGTTTTTTGATAATGCCATCAGCAGGTGTTTTTTGATAATGCCATCAGCAGGTGTTTTTTGATAAAGCCTTCAGCGGGTGTTTTTTGGTAATGCCACCAAATTGTCAACTTAGATTTGCTATGGGGTTGTGACAAGAGCATTATTTTAAATGTCAACATATCTGAGAAGACAATAGAACGAGCTGTTGTCACATGGTCAAATGGGTAGAAAAAATGTGTTTGCGGGGAAAGTAACAGGAGTTAAAAAGGAGGCTAATTTGGGCGTTCTCCAGCTCTGTAGTCCCTTTCTAAATCTGACCCCCCAAGCTTTGACTCTGTCCTTCTTGTTGCATCCTGGGATTGGCCTAGTGCAGCTGATCTGTTGACAAGATTATCACGAGGCACCTTTTAAATCTCGGGCCAAAGCTTAGGCCAGCAGATGGCCATGTATTGAGAAGGGTGCTGGTTAAAAGGTGGCGAGGGGTGGGGGGGTGAAGTGCTGTTAAGACAGTAGCTGGGAACAAGGGTAATGATACAACTCCACCCCCTTTTAGAATAGCATCCTATTGGCTCACCTGACTGACTGGTCAGCCGTTCAGATCCTTGATTAGGGAAGTTAGAGGGTGATTGGATAAAAGCACATCCAACTGTCCCCAGGACACTGTTTATTAAATACTGTGATTAATCTGAGGTGGACACTAGACACATTTACTTTGGTGTATAACCCAGATTTCAGGGGCAGAGATAGAGTAGAACGTGGGACACCCAGTTCCCTCGTTTCAACTGATTGGGGAAGTTTCGTTTGGTTTACTAATTGTTCCACAGCCACCAGAACAAATGACCCCCACAAGGGGAGAGGATGTGAAGGAGGGTTCATTAAATAGCAGGTGCCCCAGTCACATCGACTGTTCAACTGGTTTGTGTTTGAATTGGAACAGTGACTAAAGTTACATCTGCAGTTTGATGTATGGAAATACACCAGTAAATGATGTTGATAATTGGGGTCGAAAGCGCACATTCTCAACATGTGGGCGAGTGCATGCTGGCGTGCACCAGGTGAACGGCACTAGTCTGAATGCTTGACCCCCTAGACAGAGGGGGGTCGGAGGCTCTGTTATTCTTTCCGGGTCATTGTCATGGCATGGTTTTGGTCCCAGAGAATGATACAATCTATGCCAAGGCTCATTAGAAATGCTCTGGTGTCTCATGCTGGCCCAATACCTTGATGAGCAATGTTGGTTTTTCCTTTAATATGTCACCTGTCTGTAGATAGCATCAGCTATACAAATATACAAATCAGCCTTGGTTCTCACACTATCCATTATGTCATTTTTACTTTAGAATAGCCTTTTTTATTTTTTTATCAAAAGTTTTCTCAAAAGTTTCTCAAAAGTTATCATGCCAGTAAACTTTTTTTTTGTTGGCAGCTAATAACACGGCCCCTTTTTTAATTTATTTTTTATTTTTATAACACGGCCCCTTTAACAAACCACTTTATTCTGTAGTGACGTTTTTTTTACATGACGTAGAAACAGTTCAGATCAGTTCAGATCCATTTTCTCTGTGTTTCTAGCCTGGATTCCCAAACTCAGTGCTCCAGTAAAACCCAAAACACACCCCAAGCCGTCATCTTTCACCCCATTATGAGGAGAAAACATGTTTTGGTTTGGGTCATCAGGCAATCTGAGTCATTGGATGGTTATAAAATGAGTGCAAAGTCCTATCACACAACCAACTCCTGTTATTAATGTTTAGTGACCTTATCTGAATAGATATACTAGTTACATGTGTGAGGGACACAATTTACTGAAACATTTGCAGAAGTAGAAATTATTTTGAATAGCTACAGAGTATTTCCGTGCATTTCGGCTTTGACCGGTTTTTGAGCTTATATCAACTATAAATTACTTGGCGAACTAGTTACCAATCAATGAAAACGGACTAAATCTGATCTGAAATCAGAAATACCCACTTCCAGCCACAGTTTACCAGTTGGTTTGTTATTGATCTGCACATCAGCACTTCGCGTTGAAACAAAGACATCAACAATATGTCTGGTAAGAAACTACAGCTCTCTATCTAAATATGAGTGTTTTAAACTCTTATTGTCCATATTAATTACAAACCAGGAAGTCTTCTGAAGTGTCAGTGGATACATTTATCTGCTTAGAACGCGTTAATAAGTGCGCTGATTATGCGTATATAATATGTTATTATGTTACACTGCTGATAGAAGTCTAGGCTCACTGACTTTGTTTTCCATGAGAACATATATACACATACTTTATTACGTCTATATACAGATGAGTTTGCCCCGGAAATATTCCCCCCAACAGCATAGGGTTAAAACTCGATGACTTTGCTGATTAATAAGCCGGCTGCTTATTCCTTGTTTGGAGCTGTGCTTTATTGGGTCGTCGTCCAGCTGTGAGAAGAAATTGACTGCAATCAAACATCTGTACACATGTTTTTTTGGCACGTCGCTGCAAAACGGAGTCCTTCAACATCCTGTGTCCCTGTACAAGTCCCCCATGTTACCAGCAAAAGCACCATAATAATGATGCTGCAGCCGTTTAAAAAACGAGACAAAGATAAATCATGTCAGACTTGTTTTCACTTTTAATGTGACCTATAACATGAACAATTTATTGGAAAAACAAACAGACATCTTTGAGGGGGAAAAATAAAGGGTTGTGTTGACTGATCGCACTGTATCACAGAGACATTGTCTTGTTTCAGTAAACCCCATGCCCCCACAGTGCACACAGATCAGGGAATGGCTGTTTTAGTACTTTCATGTTGCTTTTAGGGTAAACATTGAAAGGCAGTATAAGCCTAATTTATCATTATGCACTCATGGAATCATCTCCAGGTAGCCAGGATTTAAGAGAGTTTGTATTCACTTCACTTCTTTTCAGGAAAAGCGGGGACTTAGACACTTTTACATAACAGATTCAGGTTGAGAATCATTTTAGGGGAGGAGTGATGGGTGGAAGAGAGAAAGGAGGAAGGGAGAGGTTGTGGATCTCCTGAAAATAAATTAGCAGTACCCTCGTGCTTTGTAGAGAAACACAAAAGTGCCAGCTGCTGTCCAGTCTAATTTGTACTTATAGGCTGTGCTGGCAGCAAGTCTGACCAGAAGTGCCTGAAAACACAGAGGACGGAGTAAGATCCTGAGGAATTTCCCAACAACACTACTTCCATTGTTGTGCTTTGGGTTGTTAGATAGAATCGGCATCGGTTGTCTTGGTTTGCCTGTCATTTGCAGTGTTTTTGTGTCCCTTGGAATAACACATTGGGTGTTCACCTTCGAGAGTATAAAATCGATCATATATACAGTGTACACATTGATAATGTTGTACATGACTATTGTAGCTTGAAATGCAGATTTGAATGTAATATTTACATGGGCATACAGTGGCCCATTATCAGTAACCACCAGTCCTTTGTTCCAATGGCACATTGTGTTTGCTAATCCAAGTTTATATTTTCAAAAGGAGAAACTATTTAGCAATTATGTTAGAGCTGCTCAAAACTGTTGTGGTAATTATAGAAAGATGGTGTCTAGTGATGCTGGAGGAGTGCTTGATGCCGCTTGTCAAGTATAGTGGAGGCAATGTGATGGTCTGGGGGTGCTTTGGTAAAAGGGTATGTTTTGGGTAAGAATGAAGGCCATCATTCTGTTTTGCAACGCCATGCCATATCCTGTGGACAGCGCCTGATTGGAACCAATTTTCATCCTGCACAAAACAATGTCCCAAAGCCCAGATCCAAACTATGAAAGAACAATTTAAAAAAGAACCAGTTAGCTGGTGTGCTGTCTGTAATAGAGTGGCCAGCACCGTTACCGGATCTCGATCGTATTGAGCTGTTGTGGGAGCAGCTTGACCTTACGGTACGTATGAAGTGCCCATCAAACCAATGCAACTTGTTGGAGGTGCTTCAGGAAGTATGAGGATCTTTTCAAATTATAAAAAAAAAATAATCTGTGTTGTCAAATGTCTGCAAGGTAGTAATTGCTGCAGTGAACGATTATATGACACAAGTAAAGTTGAAGACAATTACAATATATCCTATTAACTTTGACATATTTCCTATCCAAACTATTTTCATAGATTAACCTGTATTTCAAACTGGTGAACTTGACTGGCATACACTGAACTTTGTCTGGTTACATTTTTATTAAAGATTTTGTCAATTCATGTAGTTATCTCACCTTACCACTAGATGGAGTGCTTTACTTTGTATTCTTTGTGTGCTTTTTGGATGATTGTCAGTGATTTGCCAATTCAGCACAATGTCCTAGAATCACAGACATGTATTCGTTTTTCTCTTTGAGTAAGATTTAGTCTTAATAAACTTCCCTAATTTGAAAAAATATATATTTTATTGTATTATTATTGGCCTAAATGTACAATTTTTGTATTGTATAAATTATTGTTCCTGAGTATAACCATGAGCATGTGTGCCAAATGTAATCGCAGTGAGTGGCACAGATTGAAAGATATCATCATTCGGCCACCATAGAGCCGACATATGTATGTACGATTAAAATCGTGTTTTCCCACATACTGGCCTGTATAATATAAGTATGAAATACTTTTTCATAAGGTTATATTTCCACACATTTCCGGCTATCAGGCTAATTGGGGTGGTGATGCAAGCTGTGGCATATTGGCCTTGATCACCATGGAAGAGTGGGACATATTGGGCTTTACCATCATGAAAGTTTGGGACATATTGGGCTTTACCATCATGGAAGTTTGGGACATATTGGGCTTTACCATCATGGAAGTTTGGGACATTTTTGGCTTTACCATCACGGAAGTTTGGGACATATTGGCCTTGATCATCATGGAAGTTTGGGACATATTGGCCTTGGAAGTTTGCTTTACTCAGCAGCTGCCTGGAGACGAACTGCAATGTCCTCCTCCACCACCATTTTCTTTCTATGCATTGGCTCCCTGCAGCTCGTTCCCCAGTTGCTGGGGCAACCACCGTGGGCTCTGGTTGGCCCGCCCCTCTGTGCTTTCTGACTGCTGACCTGCAGCTGGGTCTAGGAGGTGGGTGGAGCCAGTCCTGCAGAGGGGCTTCCACATGTCCTACCACATGTGTCTATCCATCGAGCCGCAATAAAAGTCTCTAGTGTCTCAGATCTGGCAGCCGCAGTACCGCTGCTCCCTTCTGCCTCAGCCGGCTGCTCTGCTGCTCCTACTCGCATTGCTTTCTAGCTGTCAGAAGAGCCCAGTTAGCAAGATGCCATCGTCCTCCTCCTCCAGCGAGGTTCAGGGGAAACCCAAGCCCAAGTCCCCACTGCATAAGAGAGGGAGTCTACAGAGTAGCACCAGCCCTGGTGAGTGAGGGGATGGGTGTGTGTAAATGAGTGTGTATGTGCATGGGTGTGTGTGTGCATGGGTGTGTGTGCATGAGTGTGTGTGCATGGGGGTGTGTGCATGAGTGTGTGTGCATGGGGGTGTGTGTGTGTGAATGGGTGTGTGTGTGTGAATGGGTGTGTGTGTGAATGGGTGTCTGTGTGAATAGGTGTGTGTGTGTGTGTGTGAATGGGTTCGTGTGCATGAGTGTGTGTGCATGGGGGTGTGTGTGTGAATAGGTGTGTGTGGGTGAATGGGTTCGTGTGCATGGGTCTGTGTGCATGGGAGTGTGTGTGAATGGGTGTGTGCGTGCATGGGAGTGTGTGTGCATGAGTGTGTGTGTGAATGGATGTGTGTGTGAGTGGGTGTGTGTGAAGGCGGGTGGGAGGGGGGAGCAGTGGGAGGGGGAGAAATAAGGGACGTGCTGTTCTGCATCTGGACTAGATAAGGACACTGATGTCAGTGCAGGAATGTGAGTGTTAGTACAGAAGGATGGATAATATTTACTAAAGTGGAAATATTCATGAACATGTTCTCCTATTGGTTATCAGAGGAGTGGCTTGAAACGGTAATGAGACATGGAGAATTTAAGCAATTTCACTTGTACTTTATCTACTTTTTGTTTCTTTCAATTAGGCATATTGTGTTCTATCATGCAACCTTTCCCCAGGATCTTATTGTACTAGTTGTAACCACATTAAGCCAGACACTGCTTTGTTTTTGTTACTAATGTGGTTTTAGATGTGTGTGAAAGTGTTTAATGTCGTACTTCACCAAAAGGTCTTCAGTCAAACAGTTTGGAACTTAAATCTCGAAATATGCAGCATATTTTTGCTGATGCTGGCTAAGTATTGTATTTTTCAATCAATCAATTGTATTTTATAAAACTATTTTTCCATCAGCAGTTGTTACAAAGTGCTTTTACAAATCACTCAGTCCCCACTCAGTCAGAAATCCCAAAGAGCTAGCAGGGGCAGATGCAGAGTGGCTAGATGTAAGAGTTTGACTGCTGTTATGGTTTGACTGCTGTTATAGTTTGACTGCTGTTATGGTTTGACTGCTGTTATGGTTTGACTGCTGTTATGGTTTGACTGCTGTTATAGTTTGACTGCTAGTTTGACTAGTTTGATGGTTTGACTGCTGTTATAGTTTGACTGCTGTTATAGTTTGACTGCTGTTATGGTTTGACTGCTGTTGTGGTTTGACTGCTGTGATGGTTTGACTGCTGTTATGGTTTGACTGCTGTTATAGTTTGACTGCTGTTATAGTTTGACTGCTGTTGTGGTTTGACTGCTGTTATGGTTTGACTGCTGTTATGGTTTGACTGCTGTTATAGTTTGACTGCTGTTATGGTTTGACTGCTGTTATAGTTTGACTGCTGTTATAGTTTGACTGCTGTTATGGTTTGACTGCTGTTATATGGTTTGACTGCTGTTATGAGTTTGACTGCTGTTATAGTTTGACTGCTGTTATAGTTTGACTGCTGTTGTGGTTTGACTGCTGTGATGGTTTGACTGCTGTTATGGTTTGACTGCTGTTATAGTTTGACTGCTGTTATAGTTTGACTGCTGTTATGGTTTGACTGCTGTTATAGTTTGACTGCTGTTATAGTTTGTTATACCATGTAAATTACAACTAAAACATTAGAGTACCGGGAAAATGGTTGCTTTTTCCTTTGCCAAGTCTCTCAAGCTGTCCACTACTATATGATGCTACATGATGCTATATGATGCTACATGATGCTATATGATGCTACATTATGCTACATGATGCTACATGATGCTATATGATGCTATATGATGCGATATAATGCAATAATCTTGCGCTGCGATTACAGATTAGTAGTAAATATAAAAAAAGGTTTTTATTTCTTCTTACTAAAAATAAAGCATTATTAAATTAGGCATTTGTATTTTGTTTGAGGATTTGGACATGTTAGTGGTTGTCTTTTACAAGAGTATCTTTGTCAGTAATTAGTCTTTGTATTATACATTTGCACCCTAGTTAGAAAATAGTCATTACCATGCACGTAGCATGTAAACATTGTTTTTTGTCTCATTAAGTTTCAAACAATCTGTAAAATAAGTTTTTACGATAAAAAAAACTCATCTCCTCTCTTGGTGTGGCCAGTAGTGTTTATTAGATAGGCAGCCTGGCTGGGAGTGGCTCTTCTAATTTCTCCATATCTCCCCCAGAGGGTTTGACCACATTGGTAGGGGCCTTTAATCTGGAATTTTCACAACCCTCACCATAACTGGCACCCTGTATTTAGCCAGTTAACCCATGTTAAGGCTCACAGAAACACACAGGTTAGTTTATCATTATGCCTGGTAGTCATTCCTCTGTCAACATTGATCATAGTGAACTTTACTTAAGTTAACATAACTAATGTTACATTCATTGTAAGCAGAACCTTCTTCTGATAATCTACGCACAATAGAGTATATCTAGTACTTCAAATGATCTACACAACAAAAACTATTTAACCCTGAAGAATCCCAGACAGTTAAAGACCACCCAACTCCTCTGGCTACGCGCTGTTGTGACAAGAGGGCCCATTTTCCCTGTAAAGGGAGGCCTACCATCTGATCATCTGATAATGTAAGTTGCCTGGCTGGTAAGATGCTGCCATGCCAGTGTGTCGTGGACAGCCGTGCGTGTGCACTCTGTGCTGAGGCAGCTAGTCTCTGCTGCAGTAATAAATAACTTAGTGCGCTCTCCACCAGCGCAGTCCGTTAGCTCTCCTCAATTAGCTGCTTGGCTGAGCTCTATCTGCACCCACTGAGCTAACACTTATTCCCAAGAGAGGCACATCCCACCCTGTCAGAGCCCGACACACATGGCTGTTATAGGGAAGGAAGGAGGGCACACACGGCACATCTAGTCAACAAGATCGGAAACCGCAACACAGGAAACATTCACACAGACCTTTAACCCAGTGGTAGCCAATATATTTCAGTCACTGTACCACAAGCAAAATTATGGTCTTCTCAAGAGACACCCTGAGTTAACCCCTCATTTTAATTTTAATAGGTGGCCTATGTTCTCAAGTACCCCCTGTTCATAGGCCAGGTAACCCCAAAGGTCCTCGTACCCCTGGTTAAGCCTTTAGGCTGAACGATGTGTCAAATTCCCGTCAAAACTCCAACATAGAGAAGTGCATAAAAACGACATGAATATTGCACATCCCGGCCGTGTGGAATGTCTATTTTTATCGTTTTCCGGCCCCCGTCACTTTGGCAGTATAGTTCCTGCTGGACGTCATCTAGCAGATGCTTTTATCCAGAGAAACGTACTATGGTGACTCTGGTGAGTGCACACGATGACACAATCCCAATGTTTGGTAGAATATCAACAGGATATTTTCTGCTGATGGTGTCCTAGTAAAGACCTCCCTCTGGGGCATTATCAGACCAATAGAGCACATGATGTCTCCTGGCCTCTGCATTCAGCCAATTGGATCATGGGCTTTATAGAGGGCGGGACATCTGATTCTCAGGATGGGCCATACAGTACAGCTGTTGAAAAACAACTGGGTCAAAGTTCTCTTCTAGTTCAATTGTTTCTCACAGAAAGTCAAAACGGACCAGATTATTCATAAACTAGGGTCTTGTTATACACAATTCAGTTTTTTAATAACATCTTCACATTCTCTGCTTGGATTGTAGAGATTATGTTTTTGATGGCTGGTTTGCAGGGCCTCTGCATGCAAAGTCAAGCAGCAGTGAGTTTGAGTGACTGTGTGACTGAGTGAATGAGTGACTGAACAAAAGTAAAAACACGCCTTGTCAGTACACTTTTGTATGGTTAGTTGCATTTAATGCAAATGTGAGGTAATTGTCTACAAAACTAATGTCAATGGTCTAAAACATTACCTGAAACATCCTGTGTTTATTGAATAAGTTTGTTACAGCTGTTAGTAACCAGGTAGTTCCAGTAGGTGGCGCATATCAGCTTTGTATCACCTAGCATTTGGCAGAAGGTGGACCTGAATTGCGTTGTCTTATGGTGGTTGCTTGCGAGCTGACTGACTGTTTATAGTCAAAGTAGCATTCTCAAACTTAGCTAAACGTGTTAAAAAAGCAATCCATACGAAAATAAAACAAGATTCGTTGGGTTTTATGATCTTCAATTTCTCTCCGGAAGTGTCGTTTGACACTGTTGGACAGCATTGCATTTGTCTACATACTGTAGTTTACTGTTCAGCATAACAGATGATTTTCTATCTCATGTTTGCCTGGCTGCACAGTCCCTCTCCTCCATCTCAGTCAGCACAGGGATAGTAATGTGAGTGTAGAACCCTATCTATCAGATGTGGATTTATTTAAACTCATTGGGAGTATAATTAGCCCTGAATTGAAAACATCCCATGTGTCAGCTGTCATGTTTATTATTTTTATAGTGGTTTGAGCTAATCTCTTAAAATTGGCAAATGTATTGTTTTAACCACCAGAGGGAGTCTGTTTTAAGACACAGAACTGCAGTTTTCCATTGACCATAATTTACAACTACGCTGAGTTACAGCTTCCTCTGTTTTAAGATGGAAAATTCCAGAGCTCTCTACTACTAAGAATAGTTTGAGGTACCAGTTTGCACTATTTAAAGTGTCCAGGAGATTTGTAAAATCCTTTAAGCAAGCTCCAACAGCCCCTATGACAGGTGTGATTGTTGTTGGAGATGAACAGATAGCCTGTCAAAGCTCCAACCTCCAACATTCATAAAGACTCTGCTACACCTCACCGCCACCCTCACCACCACCCTCACCGCCACCCTCACCACCACCCTCACCACCACCTTCACCACCACCCTCACCACCACCCTCACAACCACCCTCACCACCACCCTCACAACCCCCTCACCACCACCCTCACCACCACCCTCACCGCCACCCTCACCGCCACCCTCACCACCACCCTCACCACCATCCTCACTACCACCCTCACCGCCACCCTCACCACCACCCTCACCGCCACCCTCACCACCACCCTCACCACCACCCTCACCGCCACCCTCACCGCCACCCTCACCACCACCCTCACCACCACCCTCACAACCCCCTCACCACCACCCTCACCACCACCCTCACAACCCCCTCACCACCACCCTCACCACCACCCTCACAACCCCCTCACCACCACCCTCACAACCCCCTCACCACCATCCTCACCACCACCCTCACCACCACCCCCGCACCACTACTCTCACCACACACAGAAATGGCCGTTGGAGCCGTCCCTCCCAGTGGGGTGATTTGCTGGCTCACAGTCTGCATTTAGAACTAGCTTTGTTTATGATGGATTGTATTTCATGGTTGCGGTACAATTAAGCATGTTGCCGCCCTCAGACTGGCACCCTCAGACTGGCACCCTCAGACTGGCACCCTCATAAAGCTGTCAGATGGTATTTGGGTTCTGGTCTTTCTATGACCCCTTGACCATCATCGGGATACACAAAAGGCTGAGGCAAAGTTGATGAGGAACTTGGTGTAGAAAATGTTCTGAGCTGTGACCGAACATTCGTTGTAAGAGTCAGATAACCTATTGCATTGGTTTAGTTGTGTGTGTGTGTGTGTGTGTGCACTCATGCGCAGATGTACTCAGTCTATTGCTAGAACTTTATTATAAGGCAGGTGGCCTTACCCGGCGTCTAGGAGCTGGCACCGGGCGTAGATTGTGAGCAAGTAGGAGAACCCCCCCTGGACACAGCCCTCTTCGTGAACCCCTTTAGCCCCCCAAAAATTGGTTTGGGGAAGCCTTAGGGGTGCTGCTGGATACGGCTTTTGGAGGACCGCGAACCAGGTCTTTAGGATCCCCTCGATGGCTGTAGGGGTTTTGTCCTCAGTGGTCCAGGTCGGGGGAGAATGGCCCGGCTCAGCCGGAATGGGGACCGGGACAGCAGCACCGGAACCGCAGCTCTTCTGTCCCGGTATATTTACTGCCCACGCATGCTTCCTCGATGCCTGCATGAGTCTCTCACCCGACAGCTTTGCCTCGTTCTCCACCTGTCTGAAGCATAGCGTGCCGACCGTGCTCTCAAGGATGCAGCAGTTGTATAAAATATTCTTTATACAGTTCATGATGAAACGGAAACCGGGAAACACGAGGTGAAGACATGTGTTCTATACCTCACCGTGGCACTCTACTTAGAATTTCTTTGAATCCTCTAAAAGATCGTTATGTGGAGTACATCTTGTGACAATCCAGAACATTACTGGAGGATGCTATAAATGTTTGGTTTCTGGCAGGACAGAACATGACTGCTGTAGTTATTCAGAGTGTAGGAGAACAAGCCAGTCGTTGTATATTTGCTTGACTGTAATTATTTCTATTTTCATGTGCTTGCTTGTTTACTATTAAACAAATCTGGAATCCTAGTCCCCAGTCTAGCTGAGGTGTGTGTGTGTGTGTGTGTGTACAGTAGTTTGTTCATTCGTTCGTCCCTATTTCTTCTCTGTGAATGTGATTTTTTCTCTGTCATTTTTAATGACATTACCCAGTCCCCAGTTCAGAATCAGAAAGGGTTCAGTTGGCAATCAATTTATAACTTCTTTGAACTGCGTCCTGACAATGAGTCCAGTGCTCATTGTCAGGAGGTTCCACAGCTGGTTCCACAGCCTCACATGCTGCCTCCTGTTGGACAGGAAGGCTGTGATAGACCTGCATCTGGACTCTCAGTTCTGAGAGCTTGTCCTGGTGCAAAGCTGGAATAATGGTGTTGGTTGCAGATAAATCAGGACTCTTCTGCTGATTCTCGGGTAGGTCATCATATGATGAATTCCAAATAAAACTCTGAGAAGTTTATTCATACAGGCATGCAGCTAATATACAGAGAGCTCCGACTAACTCAACTTTCTGAATAGTACAAAGACAAATTTCAAATATCCACTTGGTACACATCCACTTGGTACACATCCACCTGGTACACATCCACTTGGTACACATCCACTTGGTACACATCCACTTGGTACACTTCCACTTGGTACACATCTACTTGGTACACATCCACTTGGTACACATCCACTTGGTACACTTCTACTTGGTACACTTCCACTAGGTACACATCCACTTGGTACACATCCACTTGGTACACTTCCACTAGGTACACATCCACTTGGTACACATCCACTTGGTACACATCCACTTGGTACACTTCCACTTGGTACACATCCACTTGGTACACATCTACTTGGTACACATCTACTTGGTACACTTCTACTTGGTACACTTCCACTAGGTACACATCCACTTGGTACACATCCACTTGGTACACTTCCACTAGGTACACATCCACTTGGTACACATCCACTTGGTACACATCCACTTGGTACACATCCACTTGGTACACATCCACTTGGTACACTTCCACTTGGTACACATCCACTTGGTACACATCCACTTGGTACACATCCACTTGGTACACATCCACTTGGTACACTTTCACTTGGTACACATCCACTTGGTACACATCCACTTGGTACACATCCACTTGGTACACTTTCACTTGGTACACTTCCACCGAGGAGGCGAGAAAATAGCAGCAGTCTCAGGGAGTGATGACCCAGCATTACTCACTAGAACAAACAGGCGTCCCTTTGACAGTAGTGCTGTGATGAATGAAGCAGGAAATATGGTATTCTGCCTGAGAGACATTTGGTAAGTCAGGAACACACATGAGCACATACATACACATGCTCGTGCTACTAATTTACACATAACAATATTGTGCTATTACTGACAGACTGTATGAACACAGTGGTCGTCACTAGAGTGCTACATGCTAGGTGTCTAACATTACCAAAAACAAACATATATATACATATATATATATACCAGCAAACACATGCCTACAAACCTATATTTGTTATATTCATTTAGATATGTTTTACGTATTCGTAAGGAGACATAGACACAAAGGAGACTGACAGAAACTGTTATTTAAATGAAACCCGCAGAATAATCAGCAGTAAGGGTGTGTGTGTGTGTGTGTGTGTGTGTGTGTGGGCGGTGGGGGGGGGTCGTGGGAGAAACCCCTCCTTCATTCTACAGCACAATAGAGCATGGAGTGGTGCAGTCCCTCTCCACCCCTTACCCCCCCCCCCGTGTCACCACGTGGTTCACTCCAGACCAGTGTTCGAGGTACTTAAATCCGGGAGAACAGAAAACCAGCCAAATCCAGGAAGCACCACCGGCACAGTGAGGAAGGACACAGCCGAGGAAAAGCGACTGGGCAATACAGAAACAAGCAGGGGGAGAGAGACGCTGCGATACCAGAGGATTAGAAGGTGAGATCCAGAAACAAGTGAGGGAGACTCTGGGATACCAGCGGATTAGGAGAGACGGAACCCCTAATCCCAGTGCTGCTACGTGTGTGGGTGAGAGCACAGTGCGTCTCCTCCTCTCCTCTGACATCTCTCTCCTCCGCTGTGTCCGCCGGGGAAGAAGCAGCAGTTGTCCCGGGAGGGCTAGCATGTACCAGCATCCCACTGGAGCCCAGGCAACCCCACCTCCACTGCGACTGTGAGGTATTGTTACAACGCAAACCACACCTGGAGGATTTCTGTCCCCGCACGAGTGATGATGTGGCTTATCTTTAATAACGCAATGGGTGTGCTGATGGAGCACTTGTTTTTGTGTTGGAGTCAGTGTTTGTGTTGTGACAGGAGGGGAACACACACACACCCACACACACACAGACACGTTTAACAAACTGACCTACATAGAGAGACACTTTAGCAGAGCTGTGAAACAGGGTCATGGTGAACAGAAGCCTCTTGTGTGTGGATGTGTGTGTAAGTGTGAATGTCTGGGGATGTGTGTGTGTGGATGTGTGTGTGTGTGTGTGTGTGTGTGTGTGTGTGTGTGTGTATGTGGATGTGAGTATGTGTCGTTGGGCCAGGGTGGTGTTCCTTGTGTGTGATGACACACACATGTAAGATGTACAACTTAATCAACAAGGAAGTTGAAATAATGGAGCATTTTGGATACGTTTACCACGGTTATGCTAGATAAATGATGGTCACAGTGTTTTTGTGAAGTAGCTATTTATCAGGCATCTGCTGCTATCTCTACAACGACTAGCTACAACTGCTAGCAGGAAAAGTAGTGTCAAGCATCCCTCAGTGTTGCTACTCACCTGAACAGCACTGAGGTGCAAGTTCAGATTGCAGCACCAATGCTTGCAACAACTAGGCATTTTTTTTCCTCAGGCAAATAGAGAATTGAACTACAGGTTTATTGTTATTCGTGGTTGCTAAGGCATATTTGAGTGTGTCGTCCTTGTCTCTCAGTGAATAGAGCGAGAGTGGCTCAGCGAACGTTAAGTCAACAAATGCCTCCGCCACACTGACGCTCGAGAACGGAGGTTTCCAAACTTTTTTGCTTTGTGAGCCACTAATGAGGTGTTTTTGCTCTGTGACCCAGAAAAGTTGGTTTATTTTGAGTCTAGTGTTGAGTGGAGGGAAAAAACATGTGCAGGTAAGAAAGAAGGATTCAACCTAATGTAGATTTACAGTAGACCTACTGAGGACCCTTTTTATTTTATTTTTCTGTCATATTAAGTTATATATTAAGTTCGATTTGTAAATATATAGTATTGATCCACTGTTTGGAAAGATTAGGCGTGTTTTTTTTGCATGTTCAGAATCACTGGTCTGGGTTAAAGCACATGGAGATGATTTTGTCTTGTGTGTATATCGGCATCACATTCGTTTTCATCTGACAATAGATGTTTATACCTCATCATGGCCGGGTGGAAGGTTCATTGTCCCTTATATTCTCCGACAGCAGTAACAGACTCCATATGCAAATAAAAAACCTAGAACCCAGACTAGAAATGTCTCAAGAATGTTTGACCATAGACACATCTACGTAACAATAAACAGGTGTGAAGGCAAATTCTTTTGGTCCCTTAAAACGGGGTCACTGGGTACAAAACATGCAGTAATGGTTTATCCGATACAGATGGGAACGCCCTAAATCTAAAGGGGGCGGTCTGCATATTAAACCCGTAGTCATTGTATCATTTCAAATTCAAAGAGTTGGAATACAGACCCAGTAAAATAGTTGTCTGTCCACCATACACACTCCTGTCTGATCGACATCTGATAAGGTCCTCACTGTGTTCATTCACAGTGTTGATTGGGTTGTATATTTAGGTCATTTTTGTTCTGATGTCATCTGTCACTCACTGCCAAGAAATCATCTGTGTTTGAATTGTCCCCCGTGGACAGAAACACATTATACAGGATAGCAAGAGGTGGAGGTCCAGTGTAGTGCAACAAAAGAAACTGGACGGAGGCAGTCAGGACTAATGGCGAAGATGATGATGATGGGGAATTGGTGATGTGCTGACTGACTGCACTGGCTTTCTGTGTCTGCTTAGATGCTGGGCTTTCACAATGACATTTATTGGTTTGGACATATGGCAGTATACTGTCTCGGCTTTCTCCAAACACACACACACATAAAAAAATACACAAACCGTATTACACCAAAACTGTATCTCCTGCCAATATGGGATTGCCAACCTGTACAGAGTACGGATGTGACAAGGTTTTTTTCAAATTAAAAAAGATAATGTAGTTGGAAAAGTATTTTTACATTATAAAACAAGATTTTTTTCCTGGCTGTTCTAAAATGTAATGCATGCAGTCTCATCCTGTAGCGTTAGCATGCCACAGAAAGACTCTCGCAGTCTTTCAACTCATTCGAAATAAATTGCCTGTGTGAAGGGTTTGATTTTCTCCTCTGCTGTTTCCCGAATGTTACTAATGGTTACTCTCAAATATCAATCGGTTGTCATGGCACTGGCCTACATCAAATGTGCTTTCAACTGGGGCTATAATCTAGTGTTTTGAATGAATTTTCTCACCGTAGCATGTAGTCCCTAATCTCAGCGTTCTTTTCCGGCACATGGCCTCGAATCTGTGTATCAAAGGAGAGGTTTCCATTGGTCCTCTGGTTCATCAATAAAAACATACCATGGAGTTAGATGTCCTGGACTAGACATAATCTGTCTACAAAAAAGTATGTATTTGTTTTCAAGGCTTTTCTAGGGTATAGTTTTATTGAAACACATGAGTGTATTTTTCCTATTCTTTTGTGAAGGACAACCACTAGAGCAGCGCTAGCCGAATCAGGTCCTAGAAGATAACAACCTTCTGGTTTTTCCCACTGCTGTCATATACCAATACATCAAAACATATATCTACTCAGGTCCTGGAAGATAACAACCTTCTGGTTTCTCCCACTCCTGTCATATACCAATATATCTAAACATATATATAGCTAAATGGGTCTTGGGGTTTCTGTGGCCTCTGTGGTGGAGGTTGTGGACCAGCAAATCTATCAAATGGAGAATTCAGAAAGATTTTGAAGGCTCCATTCAAGGTTTTGGCAGCGTGCCGTTTAACAGTATATGGTGTGTCTGTGCTTATTGCTTAATATCATTTGCATAGCCTGGGTAAATGTATAAGCTATTATGACAACAAAATGTCTCCAGAATATGGTTTTTCAGCACAGACCGAGGATCGTTGTAGCTTGACAAGCAAGATCCTATCCCATGCCTGTTATGGACCAGACTGGTCTGGAATATATGGATGAGTTAACATTAAAGTTATGTTTTTCACCAGCTGACTGGTGGTCTAATGGATCACATTGTTATTGATTAATTAACCCATTTGTTTCCCATTTTGTGAGTTTTATATTTGCATGTTATTCATATGCATCAGTCAAAAGTCTCGGAACCAGCTTCATAAGGAATTACCCTGGAAAAGCTTTCACAAATTAATTGAAAAGGATATAACGAGAACCCTTGAGTTTTTGTCTTCATCTGTTCTTAACTGCTGCCTGGAGTTTTAATAAAGGCATTGTAGATTGACAGATCTGGTCGCCTAGAGATAGAAGTCCTGCCTCCTCTCCTGTTTACTGACTACATTGGCCGTTTGAAAACCCATTTCTAGACAAGGTTTTACTCTGGCATTCTTAAATCTGTAGTGTGCCCTTAGAGATATGTGAACAAGACGCAGCTGAGACTAAACAGTCCGTATGTCGGAAAGTTCCAGGCTTTCTGTTTGCTGTTTTGCTTTAGCCTTGAGGAGGCCTAGCTCTGACAGATTGTCTCTCTTGGACAGTCAGTAAAGCGTATTTTCACTTCTTATCTGTGAAAAGTATTCAAGAGTTAGTCTTTCTTTGTGAGTGTGTAGGTGACGGAAGAGACTAACTGGATTTAAATTCTGTGTGGTGCCTAACACAAACATTTTAATTGATGGCAACTTTTAGATCAAAAACACATTTATTAGACCAGCATTTTGCTTTTGCATTTTGTACCGCTATAACACAGCTATTGTGGCAAAGTGGGCGGAACCAAGGTGGGCGTTTTTGTACTGGAGGGGAACAGGTAATGAGTGGCACCTTGTCACAATTTAGCCGTGGTCTTAGTGGTCGCTTGCCCCGACTGCGCTACGGAGAGGTGGCATGCTACAAGCGATAACTGGTACGTTGTGCTGTAAATCCCTATAAATGTGTCAGTGTCATTTATGTCGTATATTGTGAAGTTGTGTCTGACAAGTGTTGTGTTGTAGTTTGTGTTTCTGTCTGTAGCGTGAGTGTATATGGAGGTGTTATTTATGCTGTGGCGACGTTGCCCACTGGGAGGGGTGAGTTTGTATTGTTTTGTCTCTGTGTATATTGTAATACCTTCTAATAAGGCTGCAATGTATTCACTGTGTGTTTCTGTTATAGATAATCGGCTAGACGTTTGTCACTGTTTTTGTACCATTCATGTTGTTTGTTTTGAGTGAGAAAGGTGGTTATGTATTTTTGGTGAGGGATTTATTGCTTTGGTTATCTGTGTGTATTATTATTTATTTTATTTAAGGCACTGCCAGCCAACCTGTCCGCATACGGTTTATTGTTTTATATAATAAATAGCTCTTTGCTAAAACCTCTGGTTGTCGTAGTGACTGCTTGCCTGTAATGGGCCCAGGACCCGTTCAGACACAGTGACCAAGGGTCACACTATAACACAGTTGAATTATGACATTGTCAAGTCTGAAATGTCCTTAACAGAGAATAGGAGAAAATGGGCAGTGCCAGGGTTTTGAGGCTTGATCTTTGTGTTAGGTTGTTAAGCATAAATTTTTAGCTTCCGAGTATTTCTAGGTTCGAAATGGGACCTTGTAAGCAAATCTGACTGCAGGCACAAAGCAGAAGGCAGCTCCATCCATTTTGAATCGGAGGATAAGTGGTGGATCTACTTCCAGCTGATGATGCTGATTAGAGATGAATCACTCATGATGGGACATTGATTGATAGCTTTTTCATTATTGAGCCACCTCTTTTAATATACGTTACAGTCATGTTGGTGTCTGATGACGTTTCCATTGGTACAGGGGATGTGACTCTCGGACCGTGAGGATGTGACTCTCGGACCGTGAGGATGTGACTCTCGGACCGTGAGGATGTGACTCTCGGACCGTGAGGATGTGACCGTGAGGATGTGACTCTCGGACCGTGAGGATGTGACTCTCGGACCGTGAGGATGTGACTCTCGGACCGTGAGGATGTGACTCTCGGACCGTGAGGATGTGACTCTCGGACCGTGAGGATGTGACTCTCGGACCGTGAGGATGTGACTCTCGGACCGTGAGGATGTGACTCTCGGACCGTGAGGATGTGACTCTCGGACCGTGAGGATGTGACTCTCGGACCGTGAGGATGTGACTCTCGGACCGTGAGGATGTGACTCTCGGACCGTGAGGATGTGACTCTCGGACCGTGAGGATGTGGACCGTGAGGATGTGACTCTCGGACCGTGAGGATGTGACTCGGACCGTGAGGATGTCGGACCGTGAGGATGTGACTCGGACCGTGAGGATGTGACTCTCGGACCGTGAGGATGTGACTCTCGGACCGTGAGGATGTCTCGGACCGTGAGGATGTGTCGGACTCTCGGACCGTGAGGATGTGTGACCGTGAGGATGTGACTCGGACCGTGAGGATGTGACTCTCGGACCGTGAGGATGTGACTCTCGGACCGTGAGGATGTGACTCTCGGACCGTGAGGATGTGACTCTCGGACCGTGAGGATGTGACTCTCCGACTGTGAGGATGTGACGGCGCTGTTACTTCAGGATGCTAGTATTTAGCAGTCTGCTTACATGCTACATGTGTTTACATCTGGGACAGATCCGTAGGTCCAGGGTGTCAGGTGGTTATATGCAGTGAGGCTGTTGTGTTTACCTTCCCATTGGGACAGATCCAGGGTGTCAGATGGAAACATGCACTGAACCTGTGAGGCTGTTGTGTTTACCTCTGGGACAGATCCAGGGTGTCAGGTGGAAACATGCAGTGAACCTGTGAGGCTGTTGTGTTTACCTCTGGGACAGATCCAGGGTGTCAGGTGGAAACATGCAGTGAACCTGTGAGGCTGTTGTGTTTACCTCTGGGACAGATCCAGGGTGTCAGGTGGAAACATGCAGTGAACCTGTGAGGCTGTTGTGTTTACCTCTGGGACAGATCCAGGGTGTCAGGTGGAAACATGCAGTGAACCTGTGAGGCTGTTGTGTTTACCTCTGGGACAGATCCAGGGTGTCAGGTGGAAACATGCAGTGAACCTGTGAGGCTGTTGTGTTTACCTCTGGGACAGATCCATGGTTCCAGGGTGTCAGGTGGATTCAATGACATGTGTGCCATCGGACTGGACTGTGGAGGTAATACTGATGGGGACGGACTGTCATTGTGATGGAGCCCGGAGTCTGTCTAGATGTGTTTGTGTTCACATATCCAGACAGTCATTAGTCCCTGCCATGCATGTAGTTAACTAGTGCATACACATGCGCACACACACACACACACACACACCACATACAACAATACAGGGCTAATCTGGCTGGAAATAGAACCGTCTGAATCCCCTCCAGTATAAACACATGATGGGATGCCACAGCTACATGAAACACAGATGGTTTAGACAGTAGCTCATCTCTTATCCTTTGGTTAATATTTACTATGGGACAGCCCTCCCTCCCAGTCTGTCTCCTGTTTCGTGACTTTGTCTGTATTTTTGTTTTGTTTACTTGCTGTTTAACACTCTCTCGTTCTTCCCTCGATGTCTGCTGATCTTCATGGTGTAGCCAGGCATGCCACGCCCTTAAAACCACAGCGCTCACTACCTGGAACACCTGTCACTCAAGCACTCAAATCCTTCCCCATCGACCTACGAACTTCAATGGACGGGAAGTACAAGGAGATTGCTGAGGTCAGGTCACAAGGGCACAGTGGCATTTGTTTGTTTTTACATTTTACCAATCTGCTGCTGAACTAAGTCTCCTGTTCCCAGTCTTCATGATTAAAAGTGCCAAGCTGGTCGTAGGGGTTATTTTTATGGTAAATCTTACAATAAGTGATGAAATAACAGTTGGTTTGGTTTAGTAGTTTGTGTTACGTGTCTGCACACTGTAAAACGTACATCGTCTGACCGTGTTTTTGTGGGGTATGTTGTTTATTTAATGCGTTTTCCAATGTCTTACAGGAGCTGTTCAGTCGCAGCCTGACTGAGAGTGAGATGCGTACAGCTCCGTATGAGTTCCCTGAGGACAGCCCCATAGAGCAGCTGGAGGAGCGGCGCCAACGGCTGGAGAGGCAGATTAGCCAGGACATCAAGTGAGCCAACACACACGTGCTGACACACACACACACACACGTGCTGACACACACACATGCTGACACACATATGCTGACACACAGGACACGTCACATGTTCGGACACACCTAATTATTCAGGGATTTGGTTATTTTAAACCATTAACACGTGTAAAATGATGATCCCAGTGGGAACCACAAATACAGGGATTATCTATTCTGTATTTTACAAAGAAACCAAGGTTGGATCCAAAACACTTGGCATTTGGACTCAGTAACCACAGGATAGATTTCCACCAGTCTAATGTCCCTATATTGTGTTTCTTGGCCCAAGCAAGTTTCTTCTAGATATTGATTTTTTTGTAGTGGTTTCTCTTACAGCTACAGTGCACATAAAATGTCTACAAACCCCTAAATGTTAAATGTGACCTATAACGGGAACAATTCAATTAAAAAACAAACTGAAAAAATACAATAAATAACTACCTTTTTTATATCCGCTGTGATTGATTAATAAGCCCTGAGTCACACGGTTTTCACAGTTGATGATGAGATGTGTCTGTTACTTGCATTTATTTGGGCTGTATTCTGAGGTGCAGTTTATTGACAATATCTGAGGCTGCTACCTCCTACACATGTATCCTATGCAGATGAGGTAACTCTGGTGTGTCTGTCATTCCTGTGGGAATCCAAACGGGAGCTTATTTCATCAGAGCACTCAATTGATTTTCCGGATTGACTGACCACACTTTTTTGATCACTGCAAGATTCCGTTAATGTTATTTCATAGTTTTGATGTAGTCACTGTTATTCTACAATGTGCAAAAAAGTAAGACTAAAAACGACACACACACACACTCACTCACTCAGCGGCTTTTGTTGTGTCGGTTGCAAGCAGGCTACTAGCTAACTTATATCAACAAGCTGCTAATTAATTCAGTCAGTCGCTGACATCCTGGTGTTCCAGCCCGTTCCAGCTACAAGGGAGGGGAATGGGTTTTCTGGGTCGCCATGGTGAGGATGCCCTGTTCTGCAATCTAATGGTGTCTCTCACTCGCCTCGCCTCGCTCTGCTCACTGAGTCGCGTGACCAATCAAAGCGCAGTGTCTGTTGTAGAGCTGGGCGATCTGGACACAGATCCATACTGCAATGAATTGCCTGATTAATGGCATTGATGGAATTGTTCCAGCTTTATTGTCTTTCTGTTAACTGATTAATCCTCTGTTCATCCCACTCCGTCACTCTTCACGCCTGTGTGTGTGTGTGTGTGTGTGTGTGTGTGTCATACGGGTTTCTGTTTGTATTTGTGCCCCCCCCGTTACATTTTGCTTTGCCTTGCCCTCACCCATGGTGCCCCGCTGACCTCGCCGCTCTGCACTCCGCACAACGCCACGCCTCGCCAGGCTTGAGCCAGAGATCCTTCTCCGTGCCAAGCAGGAGTTTCTGAAAATCGACAGTGATGCTGACTTAGAGTGAGTGAGCTGTCCTTCCACTCTCTGTCTTTGCCTGATCCTAACATCGTTGCTACTGAACCGTGTTCTCTGCATCTTCATCAGAAAGTCCTCATTTACAGACGAGTTTGCTTTTTTAATGTATGGTCTTGTCAACGTTGCTGACTTTCCTGTCCAACTCTTTGAAGAGTTCCCCCTGCTGGTAAAGTGTGGTATAGCCACCAGAGGTAATGCGTTAATTTAAGGTAAAGCCACCATATGTAATGTGTTACTTTGAGGTATAGCCACCAGAGGTAATGTGTTAATTTGAGGTATAGCCACCAGAGGTAATGTGTTAATTTGAGGTATAGCCACCAGAGGTAATGTGTTAATTTGAGGTATAGCCACCAGAGGTAATGTGTTAATTTGAGGTATAGCCACCAGAGGTAATGTGTTAATTTGAGGTATAGCCACCAGAGGTAATGTGTTAATTTGAGGTATATCCTCCAGAGGTAATGTGTTAATTTGAGGTATAGCCACCAGAGGTAATGTGTTAATTTGAGGTATAGCCACCAGAGGTAATGTGTTAATTTGAGGTATAGCCACCAGAGGTAATGTGTTAATTTGAGGTATAGCCACCAGAGGTAATGTGTTAATTTGAGGTATAGCCACCAGAGGTAATGTGTTAATTTGAGGTATAGCCACCAGAGGTAATGTGCTGGTGTGGTGAAGTATTTTAAGGACGTCTGAGGGGCCCTGCTGATGTGCCACTCTGGTCTAATTGGCTCCCATCTCCATGGCTCTAGTCAGCAAGGTTTCTACAGCATCAACGAAATGCTTTGATCTTTTTAATCGTAATCGTAAATCTGTTCCAACACAACCCTGAGTAGACACTGAGGTATTCATGAACTAAAGTTTCTGTTTTAATACAGATATTGTTCAGCTGAGGTGCGGTTCACAAATAGACAGACACACACTATTCTTCTGCATGCCCTTCTTTAAAGTGTTTTCCAGCACATTATTTATTCATTCATTTTCAGATAACTATTTTGAGGAACAGTTTCTATGAGGTTTTTCTTACCCGATCATCCACTAACCCTGTGAACTCTCCTGCCCTCCACTGTGTTTCTTTCCATCTGTCTGTCTCTTGCTCATTCTCTCTGTAGGTTTTTGAATGATCAGGCAGGCGTGGATATGACAGATGATGGCTGGATGAAGGAGAGAGTTGTGCCAATGGAGAAGGAGTACCAGCGTGTTTCAATATCTGGGGAGGAGAAGTGTGGGGTGAGAGCCGCTCTCTAAATGGCTCTTACACAGTTCCTATCGAGCGTAAACCAAATCAACCGTATCAAAGTAGAACAGTAGTCGGTCTGGAGGGGACTGTGTTTCTTTGTCTGACTGGTTCTTTGCCGTCCTGCCCAGGTGCCCTTCACTGACCTGGTGGATGCTGCCAAGTGTGTGGTGAAGGCCCTGTTCATCAGGGAGAAGTACATCGCCCTGTCAATGCAGAACTTCTGCAAGACCACGGCCCGTGAGCTCGGCGAGCTCGGGGAAAAACCTCTGACCCTGCGTGTCTACGAGGAGATCCCGGAGACGCCCGTCGATGCCGGTGGGGTAACCTGTGGCGTGCCCGTCTACAGTCACCGTGAATACGCCCCGATACGTGTCGTCGCTATGGTAACCCCCGCTCGTTCTCCTCCGCAGACGCTCCAGTCCATCCTCCCGTGTCACACACTCACCCGTATGAAAATCAGGACCTGAAGGCAATGCCTGCAGATATCGGATACACCTGTAAGATGGTGGGCGGGGTCATGCATGTTTACACCAAGAACAGTCCCGCGGACAAGTGAGTCGCTTGCTTTTCTAGTTGTGGGTTTTGCAGTTAGTTTCTCTCTGCGCTGCTACTGTGATGTGTGGTTGTCGTACCGCAGGGATGAAGGTTCATTTGAAGTCAAAGTGTGTGGAGAGCAGAGATGTCCACACGTCTTTGAGCTCGAGTCCAAGTCTCAAGTCTCTCGTGGTCATAATGAGTGTTGTATCGCCTGCTGCGTTCCATCCAGGCTGCTTACAGCACTGCATAGTTATAAATAAGGAATTCAAAGCATGTAATATGTTATTATGATTCTTTTATCTATTAGCATACAGTGTCAGCTTTGAATTGTTGTTTGGCATGTAACGAGTGTAAACAGGCTATTGCAATATGACAAAAAAACACCAAGAATGCTTTACTTTAAAGTCAATAAGTGTATTTTGCTTTGTAACGTGAATATTCTGTACAGACCAAAGATTGAGGGACTTAAGAAGAAAGGCCTCGCTTGTCTGTTGCTAAATCATATTGGCAGACCATGCCTCCTATTGTGCTGCCTCATTAAGAACAAATACAGAACATGTTACACCTCACAGTGCCATAATTAACATCCTTCTAATTAGTGCAAACTGCAAAACAACACATTGTAGCTTAATGCTCCATCTCACCTCCAGGAGTACAGAATTGGACCTCCCATACCCAGTCCTGAAGGAGTATATAGCTGACATGAACGTCATGATGGCTCTCATAATCAACGGACCAGTGTGAGTGTCTGAAAGGTTCTGAACCACAAGTCGTATAATCAACGGACCAGTGTGAGTGTCTGAAAGGTTCTGAACCACAAGTCGTATAATCAACGGACCAGTGTGAGTGTCTGAAAGGTTCTGAACCACAAGTCGTATTATCAACGGACCAGTGTGAGTGTCTGAAAGGTTCTGAACCACATGTTTCATAATCAACGGACCAGTGTGAGTGTCTGAAAGGTTCTGAACCACATGTTTCATTATCAACGGACCAGTGTGAGTGTCTGAAAGGTTCTGAACCACAAATCGTATCGTCAACATCAATCATATCTGTTGGCTAGTTAGCGAGTGTTAGCAAATTTTAGCGTGTGCCTTAGCGTGTGTCTAAAGTTTTAACTATACTTGTGGGAACCAACAAAAAGATTTAAGGTTACAGAAGGTTTTCTTTGTAAGCCCATTGAGAACCAGTTAAAGTTTATACTAGTGACCTGCCTGAAGGTTCTGTCCAAAGTCACTGTTTACAGTAAAGTCTGTTTACAGTAAAGACTGTTTACAGTAAAGACTCAGGGCAACTTTATTTGGGGGGGGGGTTGAAGGAAATATTGTAATGTGTGTGTGTGTGTGTGTCCCTACAGAAAGTCATTCTGCTACCGCCGCCTACAATACCTGAGCTCCAAGTTCCAGATGCACATTCTGCTGAATGAGATGAAGGAACTGGCTGCTCAGAAGAAGGTTCCTCACCGAGACTTCTACAACATCCGCAAGGTGACACAGCCTCTGTTCACCAAGACAGCCCGTGCAGCATTTTACTCTAAAGCGTGTCCATAATGCCTCTAAACAGGGCCAACTGTAGTGTCCTCATGGGACAGAGTAAAGACCCCAGGAGGCCCCAGGGGACAGCTTGCCCCCTCGTTAAATCCATCCTCACCTCTTCCATTACTTTCTGGCTTAGTGGTCCCACAACATATCGAGGTACACTAGAAGGCTTGAGGTACTCCTGAGAAAATGGCCAATTTGCCCTTCATTACCGCATCTACAAAGCCAATTTTGTTTTCTGTCATCCAAAGAAAACATGGTGTCACGACCTGGCTCAACGCCGTGACAAACATTGGGGGGCAGTTAGGATAACCAAAAGACAATTTATTAAATGGACATACTCACATCCCAGTTCACCCAACATCTCATCCCTGGCCTCATCCCTGGCCTCATCCCAGCATCTCATCCCTGGCCTCATCCCAGCATCTCATCCCTGGCCTCATCCCTGGCCTCATCCCAGTATCTCATCCCTGGCCTCATCCCAGTATCTCATCCCTGGCCTCATCCCAGTATCTCATCCCTGGCCTCATCCCAGTATCTCATCCCTGGCCTCATCCCAGCATCTCATCCCAGCATCTCATCCCTGGCCTCTCATCCCTGGCCTCTCATCCCTGGCCTCTCATCCCTGGGCTCATCCCAGCATCTCATCCCAGGCCTCATCCCTGGCCTCATCCCAGCATCTCATCCCTGGCCTCATCCCAGGCCCTCCATCCTCAATGTCTCCCAGTTGTTGACCCGGTCTCATCTCTCTGCCCCAGGTGGATACGCACATCCACGCATCGTCCTGTATGAACCAGAAGCACCTGCTGCGCTTCATCAAGCGGGCCATGAAGAAGTACCCCGGTGAGATCGTCCACATGGAGCGAGGCCAGGGCCAGACTCTAATGGAGGTGTTTGAGAACATGAACCTGACCGCGTTTGATCTGAGCGTGGACACACTTGACATGCACGCGGTGAGTAATATTGGGAGGGGTCGTCGGAGAACACAATGAACAGGGTGCGTCTGTCTCTCTAGAACGATTTGGTGGATGAGGAGACAGGTTCCGATAAGAGATAATGTTCAGACAGGAGAGGACAGGTCATCCCTTGGAACCTGGTTCCTCTCTAAGTTTCTTCCTAAATCCAACCCTTCAGCGAGTTTTTCCCAGGCGCTGTGCATCAACTTGTTGACGCGTGCTCTGTCGGGTTCAGGTTGGGTGTTTGTAAAAGCAGTTGGTGATAACTTTGTTGTAAAAAGGGCTTTATAAAATACATTTGATTGATCGATTGATGAATAGAAACCTTCTCCTGTTTGTTCTCAGGACCGCAACACCTTTCATCGTTTTGACAAGTTCAACGCCAAATACAACCCCATTGGAGAGTCCATCTTGAGAGAGATCTTCATCAAGACGGACAACCACATTGAGGGCAAATACTTTGGCCACATCATTAAGGTGTGTATAATGACCTCACGAAACTATAGACACGGTGTTCATGTCGTATTAATTTAAACGCCTTAAACCACAATGTGTTGATACAGATCTGTCTGTGGTTGTCATGGTTTCAGGAGGTGATGTCTGACCTGGAGGAGAGCAAGTACCAGAACGTAGAGCTGCGTCTATCCATCTACGGTCGCTCCCGGGATGAGTGGGACAAGCTGGCCCAGTGGGCCGTCAAACACCAGGTCTACTCAGAAAACGTGCGCTGGCTCATCCAAGTGCCTCGTCTGTTGTGAGTGTCCAGCTACTACATTACCAACACAGCAGTTACTTACATAACAACATTTAATTAACACAGCAGATACTCACATAACAACCTTTAATCAACTTGCCTGTCAATGTAAGCAGTTGTGATAATGTGATTATTTTACTTGATGTGTGATGTCTGCAGTGATGTGTACCGAAGCAAGAAGCAGTTGGCTAACTTTCAGGAGATGCTGGAGAACATCTTCATGCCCCTGTTTGAAGCCACTATCAACCCCCAAAGCCACCCTGAGCTGCACCTCTTCCTGCCGCATGTGAGTCACTCAGCACTAGGAACTAGCCCAACAGTCACTCAGCACTAGGAACTAGCCCAACAGTCACTCAGCACTAGGAACCAGCCCAACAGTCACTCAGCACTAGGAACCAGCCCAACAGTCACTCAGCACTAGGAACTAGCCCAACAGTCACTCAGCACTAGGAACTAGCCCAACAGTCACTCAGCATTAGGAACTAGCCCATCAGTCATGACATGCATGTTGGTTAAACTTCTCTGGTTGTATTGCTGTGGTTTTGTCAGGTGGTGGGCTTTGACAGTGTGGATGATGAGTCCAAGCCAGAGCACCACATCTTCAACATGGACAGTCCCCCACCAGACTGCTGGACCGAGGAGGACAACCCTCCCTACTCCTACTACCTCTACTACACCTACGCCAACATGACTGTACTCAACCACCTGCGCAGGTGCTGGCTGTTTCACAGACCTCACCACACCAACACCTCCACCACTCCAAAACCTCCACCACTCCAAAACCTCCAACACCTCCACCACACCAACACCACCTCCACCACTCCAACACCACCTCCACCACCTCCACCACTCCAACACCACCTCCACCACTCCAACACCACCTCCACCACTCCAACACCACCTCCACCACTCCAACACCACCTCCACCACTCCAACACCACCTCCACCACTCCAACACCACCTCCACCACTCCAACACCACCTCCACCACACCAACACATCCACACCTCTTTACACTTAATAAACAAAGAAGTTGAATGAATCACATGAATGTTTGTTTTTGCAAATAAGGCTTCATGTCAAATATGTGTGTGTGTGTGTGTGTGCTGTGCAGGAGGTGTGGTTTTCCCACGTTTGTGCTCCGCCCTCACTGTGGGGAGGCGGGGCCTGTCCATCACCTGGTATCTGGGTATATGCTGTCTGAGAACATCTCCCACGGGCTGCTCCTCAGAAAGGTCAGTCGGGCACACAGTGTTCAATGCTCAAGCCCTGGGGATATGCTATTTGTATTGCAAGATTGCTTTTAAGTCAGAAACTACAAATACAAAAAACCCTGATTTGCCCTGGAATAAGTGCAGTGTACATCAAACCAGAATCCATCCTAGAGTATATTGTCATACGGTGTCTGTTGTTCCACAGGCCCCAGTTCTGCAGTACCTGTACTACCTGGCTCAGATCGGCATCGCCATGTCCCCCCTGAGCAACAACAGCCTGTTCCTCAGCTACCACCGTAACCCCCTGCCGGAGTACCTGTCCAGAGGCCTCATGGTGTCTCTGTCCACAGACGACCCCCTACAGTTCCACTTCACCAAGGTCAGGGCACAGAGCGCTGTGAACACAGACAAAACGTTCACCACAGTCGTCTGGAGAGTTAACCATGTGTTTGCTGTCAGGAGCCCCTGATGGAGGAGTACAGCATTGCCACTCAGGTGTGGAAGCTGAGCTCCTGTGACATGTGTGAGCTGGCCAGGAACAGTGTCCTGATGAGCGGGTTCTCCCACAAGGTCTGTGCTTCACCTCCACTCGGCCTGCCATTCCTTTTTTCCATGTGTATCCGAGTCAACAGACTAGTAATATAGGCATCTGAATAGAGTGCATGGCGGACATTTTGTGCCAGACCGAGAAGAATCGTCTTACATTGTCTCTTGTCTTTAGGCGAAGAGCTACTGGCTGGGGCCCACGTACGGGAAAGAGGGCCCTGAGAGCAACGACATCCGGCGTACCAACGTCCCAGACATCCGCGTGGCGTACCGCAGTGAGACCCTGCTGGAGGAACTCAACCTCATCACACACGCTGTGCGCTCCAAGGAGCTGGGCAACATCGACGAGGAGGACCCCCTCTCCATGGCCCCCGTCGGGGCAGGAGGACGCTAAACGACACCCTCTACCTCCAACCTCTCACACGGTCCTTTCACTAGAGAACTGGTACTTACTTACGCGACACCTAAAGATGGTCTCCTTCCTTGTCTCTCTCCCTGGTTTGCTTGTTCCTCCCTTTTACCGGTCTCTTGGTTTCTTCACTCCAGCTCATTTGGATTTGAGTTTCCTGTTGTTGAGCGTGACCATGGATGTCACGGGTAACCTCCCATGCTTGGGATTGTGGGATGCATACATGAGAGGAGAGCAAGATTTTTTTTTACTTTGTTACGAAGTTGCATAGCAATTATTTCACTTTTTTTAATTTTTCAATGATGTCCTCAAAATACTCACATCAATTTGAATGCAAGGCAACGCACTAATTTCCCTGGATTACCGGTATATACATACTCACCTAAGTTAGAAACACCTTTTGCTGTGATTGCAGCTGTGAGTTTGTTATCTTAGGTTAGTCTCTAAGCTCTGCACACCTAGATTTTGCAACATCTCAGGTTTTGGAGATCAAAGATTTATCCTGGTCTTGCCAAAAGATGTTTATGTAAAAGAAAACTGGGTAAAGTTTTGCTGTGTGTATTTAGTCTCACGTGATTGGCTGTTGTGCTGCTGAAATGCAAATCCCTCCCCCAGTATCTGGTGAGAAGAAGACTAACGCAGGTTCTTATGCTGATGCTTTGTTATTATGCTGACTTGGCTTTTATTATCATAGTTATCGGGAACAATCGACCAATCAGTGCAGTTCGTTATAAACTGTAGTTTAATTTGAGGTAATTTAGGTGGTGAAGGTACAGGACAGAGGATTACTTGGACTACATTATTATTCAAATTCTAGCCAGTCTCGATAGCCAGTCTCGGATAGCCAGTCTCTTTCTATAGCATGCAGTGCACTGTATGCACCAAGCCACGACTTACAGGTGCCTTTTGATTTGTCCACCGGGCAATGCTAGCCTTCCATTGTCCAATATGTTGCTTTGCTGTGAGGCAACGGCCCTCATCTGTTCTCGTCATGCTTCGGCGTTTTTTCTCTTCTAATGTCAAGATAATCGTATTAAACTTAGCTGCATGCTACGCGTACAGTACCTTTTCCCTTACTGCAATTGGAGCAAATAAGTCATTTAACAAGGCTCAACAAGGCTCTGCGTAGATCTCCACCACCATCTTCTAATGTGCATGTCTGGACCCAATGGGGCCCCAAAAGTCTCAGAGAAGCTCTTTGAAGGAAGCTGTGATGTTTAAAACCATATGAAGTATATGTGTGCCGTCAATATTGTCAGTTTGAGTTCTTTACATCAAAATCAAACAAATCCTTGTTTCTATTCCAACACAGAAACAGAGTTATGATCTTCGTCCAGATCAATGAGCTCAGCTCACCATGGTTACGGTTGTCATGGTCACCAAATCAGTGATCCACATGCTCATCCCCACGGCCAATAGGCATTCTCCTCATCTGACCTCTGACATTCGAAACATTGGTCTCCGTTTTGGATGTTGTTTTTACTTTTCTAATTGTTCAGGCCAATCCCTGCCGAAACGATGTTAATCAATGCAACCAGTAAAAAGTAATGTTACTTCCTTATGACACCAGTAACTATTCCAACTGGTCAAATGTTCCAAAGCATCGGACAACAGGTAGGGACTGTACAGTTCTATCTGCACAGTGTTGTGATGAGATATCGTTCAACAATGATATTCCTGATATTGAGACTTTTATGTTGTGAATCGTTTTATAACCCAATAAGGTCCTCACCTTAACTGGAATTGAGGTATGAAAACGTACACACATTTGTACGTCATTTCTTTGTGATACAATCACATCGTTACAGGCTCTGAATAGTTGTTTTTCAACCTTTCTGTTGGCACAGAAAATTACAATTATGTACATTTTAATGAAGAGGTAGAGATATTTAATGATAACGACATTATTAAATGTAAATGCTACACTCTCTACAACACACAACCTGAGATGTATTGGTTAAAGCGATAGTTCACTAAAAGGAAAGACATTTTTTTTTTTTTTTTTTTTTTTATGGGCCAATATTTCAGTACATTTTGCTATGTTTTTTAGTATGTTACCAAAATGTCAGGTTTTATTTCTCCCAAGGCCGCCACAAATACCTGTTTGGCCAAATAACCAAACCATATCTGTCAATTTAAAAATGCCTCAAAAATTCCCTTCTGATGTCTTCTACTATTGACAAATACGTATGGAAGACTCTGAAGGGTTGTGGTTGGCATTGAAGCTAAATGAACCAACCATTAGCACAAGATGTGTGCGTTCTCCTCACTCCTGGAGGCTGTTCGTGTGCTTCTCAGCAGTGAGGCGTTTCACTGTGATGGAGTGGTGTGTACTGAACAGAGAGGTGTACGTTGGATTTAATATAAAGTGTATTTTTCTAAAGGCTATAGAGATGAGTAGATTATATAAACAATATCTAGATCGCAAACTTACGTTGACTTTGAGTCTTTTTGAACTGTCATTATTAACGCAGAAAGATTTATTTTACTATGAGGGTTACATATTAATGGCCTTGTCTTTCACTAGAGTTTTACAATCGAGTTCACGATTTCCAATGTGTATTTGTTTTTCTGTTGTTGATTGTTAGATTTACATTTTCCATGTAGCTTTGAATAGAGTTCAACCAAGAGTTATTGGAGCCGTCTACAGTCATGGTTTTTACCATTTGTTTCAACCGTTTTTACTTTGCCGGAAATTAATGTTTGTACTGATTATTAATATTCATAAAAATTGACATCCATGTTCCAATGCAGCTATGGATCAGTGACGGACACAACGATTGTTTATAGTTACCTTGACGTCATCTTTAATTTCCATCCATTTCACATTGAACATGACACTAACTCGGGGTTTTCACCTCAATATGAATAACCAGCTTAGTTACTTTGTCATTAAACATCCTAAAATGCGATGGAAACTGTTTGTTTGTCATACCATATCTCAGAAACACACTCAGTGTCCTCAAGCCTCATAGAAATACATATAACAATAATGGCAAAACATAACAAATATTGTTTGTAATTGAAGAACCAACAGGTGTTTTTATCACGATCACCTAATCTTAAATACAATTCGATGTTCACTCATGTTCATTTTGTGCTGAATTAATATATTCTATTATTGACATTGTCAACATTATTAAAATGACATTTTTTTGTTCTTTAAATTGTGCTGTAGTCATTATTGGAACGTTAAATGAATGCTGATGTTTTACAATCTCAAATGCTTGTGATAACTCTGTTAGTCTCCAGAATGCAATAAAGCATGTTTATCCATATATTTGTCCTGTGCTGCTACATATACATTTCACAGATGCACGTGTTTGTCTTAAGATGGATGGTGAAAAAGAACAACACATTTTCAAATGTGAGAATTGTCCTGGGGTTTTAATATTTTACCCATGTTCTACGGGTCACAACCCAAAACTACAGAAGCATCTCTATTGGCAAGACAAGACTTTAAGTTAAATGGTAGTTATTTTATTATCTGATAGAGTCTTGGTGACTGTAATACAGGGCCGGTTCACCACCTTGGCGGTATAGGAAAATGATAGGGAACATTATTTAGTTCATCGTCCAAAGGTAAATGCGAAACATTTCCAATTCACAGTGACATTATATAAATAAATTTTGGTCTGATGCGGTCATTGAAATGCCACTAAGAATATTGTTTTAAAAAATGAACGTAGTGTCATATCAAGGCTGAAACATACCATATGTTTCTATTTCTGAATGAAACGTTTTACCTTAAGGTTGCAGAAATAAAATTGTAACTGCAACATTGAAAATGACACGGGTGACAATGTCACCCATGCAGTGAGGAACCTGTGGTAATCTGAACACATCAACCAGTGGCATTGCCATCACTACCACACAGGACATGTCCATTGCAAAGCAAAAGACATAACAACTTCCAGATTTACATTGCCGTTGGAAATGCTATGAGCCCGCGACGCTAACTGGCTAGTCATTTCACACCTGGTAGATAGGGACTGAACATTTCTGTGTATTGCTGTCTACAGATTTGGCCACAACTGTATACCATTTGATAAATATCTTAAACAACCAAAACAAAATATCTAAAATGTATAAACGATTTTAATGAAAAAAACGTTAACTTTATTAAACTTTATTAAACTTAATTTAACAAATGTAACTTTAGTGAAAATAGTTTATACAGAATGCAAATTTAAATAGTGGATATTGTCTAATGTACATTTACATTTATTAAATGATAATAACAATATAGATATTTGATAGTTAACCCTTTGTGTCCCTAAATAAGCTCAGCGTGTTTAGTATTTATAATCAGCGTTGTCACAAGTTGAAACTGGCAGAGTTGTCTGTGTCCAGCTTCTTTTCTAAGGCTCCATCGGCCTTATCTCTTTGGCCAGCTGGAGGGGAATGGCAAAAAAACATTTGAGTTTGTTTGTTAAATGTCACGTGTAACAATCCCTAGTGAATGAAACTACTGTTTATCAGAATGGCAGAAGTGGCTTACTGCTATGGCAGACTTGACGTTCTTCAACTGGAAAAAGACACGCCCCCCCTCCTCAGGACACACAATCTTCAGCTCCTCCCTCGTCATTCCCATGAGCATAGAACCACTCAGAACGCCCAAACAGCGTACGGTTCTGGAACAAGGATCAGATGTAAAGCTGCAGGCAGCATTTCCGGGTTTCACCAGTGCACAGCCTGGAAACATTGAGAGGAACTATGCACTTCTCAACTTCATTAGCCTGCTTGCCAAAACATCACATAAAACATCACATGCCTCCAGACATCCATAAACTACAGCTGATGTGATTTGAGGATTTGAAGGCGCTTACATTTTACTGAATCCTTTGTACTCCAGCCAAGCTGTCACCTGGGCAGGCTTGGATGTCTTCGATAAAGCAGGGAGTCCATCGGTTTCCTGACAGGAGGGAGAAGGTTGTGATGACAACACAGTGATGCGGAGCAGTAAAGGACAACCGGATATTAACACACTGTAATGCTGAGCAGTAAAGGGCAACATGATATTAACACACAGTGATGCTGAGCAGTAAAGGGCAGCAGGATATTAACACACAGTAATGCTGAGCAGTAAAGGGCAGCAGGATATTAACACACAGTAATGCTGAGCAGTAAAGGGCAGCAGGATATTAACACACAGTAATGCTGAGCAGTAAAGGGCAGCAGGATATTAACACACAGTAATGCTGAGCAGTAAAGGGCAGCAGGATATTAACACACAGTAATGCTGAGCAGTAAAGGGCAGCAGGATATTAACACACAGTAATGCTGAGCAGTAAAGGGCAGCAGGATATTAACACACATTAATCCTCTCAGGGTCAAGTGTTGCTGGGTGCTCTAATATCTTGCCTTCTTTTCCGCCTCCTTGTCCAGAGACTCCAGTATGTTGTTGGGTACATAACCCTCTACTCCGACTTCGTTTCGAACTTTCCACCATTTCTTGGACATGTCCAGTAGCTGTGGACGACGCACACACACGCACACACACACACACACACACACACACACACACACACACACACACACACACACACACACACACACACACACACACACACACACACACACACACACACACACACACACACACACACACACACACACACACACACACATTTGTTAAACTTCCTGCCAGCAGGGGGCGCCCAGACAGGTAGACTGTGTTGATGGGACTCGCCTGAACCACTGCTCCCTTTGAGATGCTCAGCTCTTTGTTGTTCCTCGCAATGAAGTCATACATAACATGCATGTAACTGGGGTCAGGCTCATTAGGGCTGTAAATCAGTCATACATAACACGCATGTAACTGGGTTCAGGCTCATTAGGGCTGTAAATCAGTCATACATAACACGCATGTAACTGGGGTCAGGCTCATTAGTCATACAGGCAGAACAACATGTATCCAGAATGCATTCATAACAACAATATAAACAGTTTGTTAATGCATACCGTGATGGGGCAGGTTTCCACTGGGCCTCTGTCTACAGGGGAATAGATTGAAATACCTTATTGAGGAAAATCAGATTGAAACTAACCAGCCAGTATTGTACAATATGACAACCAGTCGGTATTGACCTTTTCCGGAGCCAAATATGGTCTTTGATTGGAACTCTGCTGCCCTCTTTCGGGTTCTCTCTCTGTGGGCGAGGTGGTAACATTCGCAGGCTGCCAACCGTCGTAGAACTCCAGAGTGTAGGTAGGGATGTCCTCGTCATCCTCCGGCCATTTTGTACTGGAAAGACATCAGAAAGCCTATTTGCAAGTGACTAACCGTCACGCACTAAATAATAATAATAAGGTACTCAGAGTGCTCAGGGTTCTCAGGGTTCTCAGGGTTCTCTGGGTACTCAGGGTTCTCAGGGTTCTCAGGGTATTCAGGGTTCTCAGGGTTCTCAGGGTATTCAGGTTTCTCAGGGTACTCAGTGTTCTCATGATGCTCAGAGTGTTCAGGGTTCTCAGGGTTCTCAGGGTACTCAGGGTACTCAGAGTGTTCAGGGTTCTCAGGGTTCTCAGGGTACTCAGGGTAATCAGAGTGTTCAGGGTTCTCAGGGTTCTCAGGGTACTCAGAGTGTTCAGGGTTCTCAGGGTTCTCAGGGTACTCAGAGTGTTCAGGGTTCTCAGGGTTCTCAGGGTACTCAGAGTGTTCAGGGTTCTCAGGGTACTCAGGGTACTCAGAGTGTTCAGGGTTCTCAGGGTACTCAGGGTACTCAGAGTGTTCAGGGTTCTCAGGGTACTCAGGGTATTCAGGTTGTGGTTTCTCACCTCGGTATGTTCCAGGCGTCTCCCAGTGACTGCCACAGCGTGTCCTCTTCAGTGGTGGCCTCCTCACTCAGTAGACGAATACACACCGGCTCCAGTAGCGGCACAATTATGGTGGGAGGCAGCTCCTCAGGGCAGTGGGAGACCACCTGGGGGAGAACAGGGGAACATGGTCTGCTTATACTACAGCCACACTGGATAACTGCATGAAACAACCCATCTCATTGATGAGAAAGATGGGTTATGCACTGGCAATTAATTTGTTTAATGGACAAATATAATCGTCTGGTACATATGACTGGCTGGTTCAAAATACTAAGGAAAAAAGTATCGAGGATAAGTAGAAAACTCATCTGCATGAAAAAGCAAAGCAGTATTGGTAACTCACAAACGCCAGGGAAGTGAAGAGGCAGTGGACAAATTCTGCAGCACTGGGATTGCTAATCTTTCCATTGAGCTCGCCCTGTCACAGTGAACAGACCAAAGGTACTGGATTAATTGGAGGTATTGGCAATTACTGATTTAGCCAGTGAGGCCTTTTATCAGCTTCCCCTGAGTCAGATGCTAAAACATGTTGTCTCTGTATCCAGTAGGAAGGAATTTAAAGGATCCTGTGTAGCTCAGTTGAAAGGGCACTGTGCTTAACCAACTGTTCCCAGGTTGTTTGTTAAAATCACAAAGGAGGCTAGAAAAATAATGTCTATCCTACTGGATAAGAGCGCTCTGGAATACGGTAGCCTTAGCACAGTGACTGAAAATGTATGGCATCTGTTAGCATATTTTCAGTCATTATGCTAACGCTAGCTGATGATAGTGCTAGCGCAGTTTTTGACTCTAGGTAGACATCTTGTTGCCAAAATCCTGAAGTGTATGGTAAATCAATTGATATAACTTAGTACAACATCCAGAAAATTAACAATAAAAAGCTCAATTCAGAGATACTTTATTAATACACACCAGGAGATTGAACCCATATTTGATTTTCTGGAGACAATTTTTGAATTCTTCTGCTGGTGGCATGTCGTCAATGCCTTGGAAATGAGACAAAAAAGAAATGGCTTCAAAAAACTGCTCCGGCCACAGTTTACTGACTCCCAGATGGGACATCACATAGGTTGAGGGGAATTCTGTAAACAGCATTAGAACCCTAGTCACAGCTGAACCATAAATTCAGAATTATATGAATGTCTTTCCTTTCCATTCCTTTATATTCATCCTTTCCGTTACATTGGTAGCCTGTTAAAATAGCCCAGACGATGAAGCCAAACAAAAATAGCAAACAGTTGAATGGCCAAAGTTGCTTAAGTCCTGCCATCCTACTAATCAAGTAATTTACAAACCAACGACATCACCAATCAACTTTACTTAACCAGTCAGTGTAGTCTCTTACCAGCGTAGTTTGTCACCAGTGAAAACCAGTCTAGCAAATATACTTCTGAACGACTGTTACCTTTCTTCTTCTTTTTCCTCTTTTTCTTCCCACCTTTGGCTGCTATTGCAGCGACTTTGCCCATGAAGATCTCAATGTCATTGAAAATATGATTCAAGATGTCCTGTCAAGAAACAGAGAAAAAGCAGTTAGCAGTTATATATTCAATCCACAAATGTTGGCGTTTGCAATAATGCACAGCACTGCTAACGCTGATCGTATAACAATAAAGCCAGAGCACTGACCACATTTCTATCAGTCTCTGTGTATCCCTTCGGTGGAGAGACTGGTTCTGGAAGGGGCTCATCCTCCATAAACATGGGCTCAACCCGGGTTTGGGTCCTCACAGGAGGGGGCTCTTCTCTCGACATAGGCGGCGCAGGAACCGATGAAGAATTTTCGTCTATGGAATACACGAGTGAAACATGTTGGAGGGCATGTTCTAGTGATCACGACACGGCCTTTAGTTCTCACTTCAGAACCTCGGTATGGTGGTTCCCCTAACTGCAGAGGAACTTTGGGTTTGAGCGTGCTATGCTAACCGTAGTCTGGAGCACTCCATCGAGAGGCCGGATCTTCTGGAGGCGTCTCTCTGCTCTCGAAATGTGCTCCATTGTTATGAAGATTCCAGGTTTGTCCAGCCAATACCTCCGTGTGGCTCCTACCACAGAGGAATATGGGTTAACCTGAAGACAAGCTGGAGTAAAGCACCATTTGAATTGTGCTGTTTTAAACCCTTCTGTTGGCTGTGGTTACCTGTTGTTGCTGTGATTGCTTACATCGTCTCTCAGGTGAAGGAGCGTTCTCTCTAAGTCCCGTTTCATCAAATCCGCCTGAAATCAGAGCAACAGAACAGTTCTAACACAGGCTGCTTTATTACAGGCGTCTGTTATCTGTTTTCCCCCTGATAGAATCTGATCACATACAGATTACATTGTTATTTAAACATCCCACAGTCTGGAAATCATCTCAGTTATCTGTATCAAATTAATTAGATTGTATGGTCCACTATATCCCGCTAATTAAACCAGGCAATTGTTTGTTGATAATAATTATATTACATTTGTGATGTTCCATCCTGTTTAAACAGGCTGAACAAAAAGTAATCACAGCTATGTTGCATGTTAGAATTAGGAATAACGGCGTAGGGATATCTAATAACCTCCTCACCCTGGGGTCCTCACACTCCATTACAGTAGGGATATCTAATAACCTCCTCACCCTGGGGTCCTCACACTCCATTACAGTAGGGATATCTAATAACCTCACCCTGGGGTCCTCACACTCCATTACAGTAGGGATATCTAATAACCTCACCCTGGGGTCCTCACACTCCATTACAGTAGGGATATCTAATAACCTCACCCTGCGGTCCTCACACTCCATTACAGTAGGGATATCTAATAACCTCACCCTGGGGTCCTCACACTCCATTACAGTAGGGATATCTAATAACCTCCTCACCCTGGGGTCCTCACACTCCATTACAGTAGGGATATCTAATAACCTCCTCACCCTGGGGTCCTCACACTCCATTACAGTAGGGATATCTAATAACCTCACCCTGGGGTCCTCACACTCCATTACAGTAGGGATATCTAATAACCTCCTCACCCTGGGGTCCTCACACTCCATTACAGTAGGGATATCTAATAACCTCCTCACCCTGCGGTCCTCACACTCCATTACAGTAGGGATATCTAATAACCTCCTCACCCTGCGGTCCTCACACTCCATTACAGTAGGGATATCTAATAACCTCACCCTGGGATCCTCACACTCCATTACAGTAGGGATATCTAATAACCTCCTCACCCTGCGGTCCTCACACTCCATTACAGTAGGGATATCTAATAACCTCCTCACCCTGGGATCCTCACACTCCATTACAGTAGGGATATCTAATAACCTCCTCACCCTGCGGTCCTCACACTCCATTACAGTAGGGATATCTAATAACCTCACCCTGGGATCCTCACACTCCATTACAGTAGGGATATCTAATAACCTCCTCACCCTGGGGTCCTCACACTCCATTACAGTAGGGATATCTAATAACCTCACCCTGCGGTCCTCACACTCCATTACAGTAGGGATATCTAATAACCTCCTCACCCTGCGGTCCTCACACTCCATTACAGTAGGGATATCTAATAACCTCCTCACCCTGGGGTCCTCACACTCCATTACAGTAGGGATATCTAATAACCTCCTCACCCTGCGGTCCTCACACTCCATTACAGTAGGGATATCTAATAACCTCACCCTGGGATCCTCACACTCCATTACAGTAGGGATATCTAATAACCTCCTCACCCTGCGGTCCTCACACTCCATTACAGTAGGGATATCTAATAACCTCCTCACCCTGCGGTCCTCACACTCCATTACAGTAGGGATATCTAATAACCTCCTCACCCTGGGGTCCTCACACTCCATTACAGTAGGGATATCTAATAACCTCCTCACCCTGCGGTCCTCACACTCCATTACAGTAAGGATATCTAATAACCTCCTCACCCTGGGGTCCTCACACTCCATTACAGTAGGGATATCTAATAACCTCCTCACCCTGGGATCCTCACACTCCATTACAGTAGGGATATCTAATAACCTCCTCACCCTGGGGTCCTCACACTCCATTATAGTAGGGATATCTAATAACCTCCTCACCCTGCGGTCCTCGCACTGGAACATGAACACGCTGATGGTCTTCTTGCTCCGGTCCTTCACGCTCACCGTCAACACAGAGTTATACACGCAGCTGTCCATTACGGCTTTCACCTCCACAATGCTGCTCAGAGACAGGGACTCCAGCTCCTCCTAAACCACACGCCGGGAGAGAGGAGAGAGGAGAGAGGAGCGGGGGTGTGAGGGATTGTGGGTATCCATGGACCAGATTTATTGTCGGGTATAAAGTGTGGTCACCAACCTTGGTCTCGATATCTGTCAGCAGGAGGAATCCATTGCGGACCTCCAGGAACATATCCTGCCCCCAGACTCGCCCACTCTCATCCAGCGTTTTTAGTCTCTGAACACATCCGTTCACATCCTGCACCTCCTCACTATCCAGATCACATGTGAACAGGTGCTGGGGAACATACACAGGGTTTAGACACGCATATAAACTCAATATCAGTTCAAACTGTTTGAGGTTAAAGGGAGGCCATATTCATGACAAGCTGATTATCATACTACAGCCGTTATATTGAATAAATAGGACAATACCTCCACCCTATATTGGAATTTGCTCATCATCTTGTTGATAGAATCGGCATACTCCTTCCTCTGTCCTGAAGGATACAAAACACGATGAACACTAGACAGAAATCTAAAATAAATAAAGTTTATGGGATGCATAAACCATGATGGTGTATACAGGTCAAAGTCATATGGCTGGTCACGTTTTCTATTTACTTACTGTAAATTGACTTGGCACTTGGTCTGTTCAGATTTGATATCTGGGGTGACCGATCGTCTAGTGAAAAGTTGCTGCTAGAATAAAACAATGGACAGAATAGGATAATATAAATTATAAACCTGCCTGGTTTCTGGTACCATGGTTATGATAAAATTACTTTTGTGTTACATAAACTCTTTGAAAGTGCTGTATCTAGCCATGTTGTGTACTGTCAATATAGCACACCCCCTTGTCTCTATTTCACATAGTTAAAATTCAGAGACAGATTAAAAAAGTTACAGATTAAAAAAACATACTTAGACTGAGAGGACTCGATAGATCCAGTGTAACTGCACGAGTCAAAGCAATTGGGACTGGAACCCCTGTACATCCTACAGACCCGGTTCACGCACCTTTCACAAACACACAAAAGGTTTAATTACCACATCAGCCTGAAAATATCTTAAAGCATAAAATTGTAAGTGGTCTATGGAAAAGGTATGACAGCATTGCTCTTATTACCCTGGCACAGTTTTCAATGCCAACATTTAAATATTTGTGGCACAAATTTCATTCCATCCCGGATGGCGACATTTGTATTTTTTTGGTCAAATCATATTTGAATCTCAGCAGTGACATGACCTGTTTCTGGCAAGTGTTTTCTCCTAAAATGCATCGTGTTCTAACCACGTTTTTATCTTTACCCAAATGTATGCGAATCGTGCAGATTTATGCGATTTATTTTCCTGAATGATCCTCTCATTTCGGTACTGAGGCAGGTGGAGTGACAGTACTTACAGAAAATAAATGCCTCCCCAGTTTTTTGGGTAAGTCTGCTCACCTTACAATGATGTACAGTAGCTTATCATTTTGAGTCAAAATTAAAGATATCTGCAAAAAAACGTATTTTGGTACTATACGTGGAATGTGATTTGTGCCAGAAATGCTAAAACAAATCCATGAAAACAGACTGATTATAATATGTTATATTGTAATTGTTGGTGAACTATTCCTTTTTTTACAACCAGAGCATTATAAAGTAATAATTACTTGTGTTACTATGATTACTGGTGCTTCACCTAATCTTATGAATTCATACAGGATGTGGCATATATGAGCAACATCTGTGTAAAGCTACTGGGGTAATACATGCTGACTAGTTAATCATTCATTACGTTATTATGGGAAGCCCTCTTGGGCATTTTTGTAAAGTATACATTTTTTTTAGTTTACTATTGTAATTATTCACAGAGATTATCTGGATACGGAAATCTTGGAGTTCAGTGAATTTCTTCATTTGTTAGATTCATAAGTGCAAACACATAAAAGGTACAAACAACAAAACTCATTATATTTTCCATCCATCCAATGAGCAAACGCAAAGCAACAAAAACATATTGCTTGAAGAAACGTCAGAGATTGATCTGTCATGCATTAATAAATGACAGAGGTCTGGTTCACTCAGGGTTGACACCTGAAGACACATATTTTTCCGTCACATGCCTGAAGCTGGTTAAAATGGGTCTAAAAGGCAGTTTAAATACGTTTTAATAACATACTCATTGAGGTACTCACAATCCGTAGCGTGGCTTTATAGATTGTCTAATAAAATACAAACAACAATAGTCAATAAAGTCTTACAAACAAGTTTTTATATAACATTATACCTGTACATTAAACATGTAGTGTAGCCTGATTGCTTATTATCACCTGGAAAAACATATATGAACATCAATAATTGTACTATGTAGCTTACCCGTCAATGTATTTTCTGTTTTATTTTCTCGTAGATCAGTCTATTTGGCATTTCCACGCATATTTCAACGTTGTGTCTCTGTAATGGCACACTGACAAAATACTCCCAAGACTTCCTCATAAAACCCAGGGTCAGAGTCCAGTGTTATAAGCACATTGATCCACAGAAATGACAAGCACCCAATGTGGGTGTAACTGTTAAACCGGTGAGATAATGGTGGGAATATTTGAAAGACGTAGACTTTTATACTGGGGAGCAAACGTTGTGGGTGTGCCTGGTATTTAGGATGGCATCCCACACAGGGCAAATGTTTCTGTCAGAGAGGGATTCTAAAACAGAGAGTTGTTCGCCATGAGGTGCCATGTTAACTTCCAGTGACCAGTATGAGTGTGCGAGCGATAACACCAAATTTAACACACCTGCTCCCCATTCACACCTGAGACCTTGTAACACTAACGAATCACATGACACTGTGGAGGTCCAATTTGGAAATTTTCGCTCACAGGGGGTACTCACTTTTGTTGCCAGCGGTTCAGACATTAATGTTTTTTTGTAATATTTTGAGGCGACAGCAAATGTACACTGTCATACAAGCTGTACACTCACTACTTTACATTGTAGCAAAGTATCATTTCTTCAGTGTTGTCACATGCAAAGATTTAATGTGACATTTAAAAATGTGACGGTGTACTCACTTTTGTGAGATCCTGTACATGTTCTGTTTAGGCTCGTCAGTAACCATAACAGACAGACCTTCTGCAGACACGACTCCAACACAGTGGCCTACATCTCAACCGATACACTTCCTACCTTCCTTTTCGCTGATGGCTCGACAGAGTGTGATGACAGTGCGAGGACGCAATGTGGGCTCATGAGAGCGGAACAGCAGTGTGAACATGAGCGGTGTGTGGTTTCTCTCATTTCCTGTTGTGAGAGCAAGTCAGAAGTGGCAGTTGCTGAACTCAGAGAAGACATAAAGAAGAGGATAAATGAGGAAGGATAGGACAGGATTCGGGGTTGGTTGAATTCATTCAGTTTTGTTTCGCTGCTCCTCTGCTCCCAGTCACAGTGATGCAGGGGATGCATCAGGTTGTCACAGTTTACGTCTTTTGACCGATGGTGGGCTGTGAGCCATTTATGTCTTAAGTTGTGAGAGAGCAGCCTTCTGCTTCATTTAGAATACATAGTAGAGCTAGGATTGGATTTTCTATGAAACGTTGCTTCATGCTTCACTATAAATATGAAGTAGCACATTGTGTGTCAGGTGTTTGTATTTAAGTATAACTTTTTTCATCATTTAATTTCTTTCGAAAAAAGTGAAGCTTTGCTCCGTTCGTTCTCTCCGTTCCTCACCGAACGCATCCTGTGTAGACACACCCAAACCTCAACAGGCTGTTCTTGTGTTCCACACGCCTCATTCTGAATCCTGCAGTTTGAGTTCAACTACTAGAATGGAGATCCTTAAGCCCGGTAAGAGGAGGCGACCGCAGGTGGACAGCTATGACCAAAAGCTGGAACAGCGGGCAGCGAAGCACGAGTTCCTGAGGGACCGTAACAACACGACCATGTGTCGTAGCCCAGGAGCCCGACTGGAGACGGACTGGAAAAGTGAGATGCATCAGAAAAGACAGATGGAGTTCCAGAGACGGAGGAACATCTCCCAGGCGGACACTTCTCAATCGGATGAGGAGTCAAACAAGGAGACCAAAGTCACAATGAGGCCCAACCGGCACAAAGTGCCTCTGATACACAGGCAGTCTCTCATCACAGCAGAGGAGCTGGGCATCATCTGGCCAGATGTGTGCTCCATCGAGAAGGTAAACACACGACAACAACGGTGTGCTGTTATATGCTTGTTATTCAGAGATGATCAGATTGCATGTGTGTGTCATGTGTGTGTGTGTGTGTCATGTGTGTGTGTGTCATGGATGCAAAATTGTTTACTAGGCAACATTGACCACTTCGCCATCATTGCGTGGGACAGGCAAGCAAAAGCAAACAGGTCAGTTTCACTCACACTTTTCAAAGACTTGCCAAACTTCACTGTTGATGTAAACGAACATTCAAGTTCACAGGTAAAATATAGACTAGCCTGGTGTATTGTAATTCAGCAAACTCTGTTTCTTACGTTGTTTGTTTTTATCCTTGTTTGTTGGTGAATTTTATTATCTTCCTCTCTCTCCACGCTAGTAAACAAACAGGCTGGCCTGGTGAAGTCATCCAGTCAGTTGGAACAGAGGAACGCCTGCTGTCAGACAGAGTAAGCTCCTGATAAACCTGATTCTGATTCTGACCTCAACATGCAGACACACATCTTAGTCATGTGTGTACGTACCACTTTGACCCCTGACCCCGTCCTCTTCCTCTCACCAACAGACATGGCAATATCACGGTGAAGGAGGCAGTAAGTAACTGCAATTTATCTTATCTCGGTAACTGCTGCATTTCCATTATGTTATAAAGAAAACATTGCTATCAGTTGTGTTGCCGAGCAATAGGTAGTTCTGTTATTATCGGTGAACACTTGCGGTTGTGACAAAAGTGTACACACCTTCTTCATTCATCATGACAATGCAATATTACTTGCTATTTTTCCTCACGTCGGGAATATATACATGATTCAATCTGTCTCTCTCCTCCATGTAGGACCTTCTTCAACTGGCGGAGTATCTGCAGGTGGGTAACAAATGCTTTTATCCAAAGCGCTTTCCAGATCCTGCGTCACATTCACCCATTCATTCACTCATTCACAACCGCGTCTACCATGCAAGGCAACTGCAGGCTCGCCAGGAGCAGCGGGGGTTAGAACCGGGGATCGAACCACCAACCTTCCGATTGATAGACAACCGACTCAACCCACTGAGCCACTGCCTAATCTAGCTCTGCCCACTGACTCCTGCCAACTAACGAATATATTGGAATTTATCCTGATAATGGAGAGATGCCTTTCAGTCAGAGTTTGGATTACAGTGTGTCTCCTTCCACAGGAAGCTCTCTGGCGTGAGGATTCTCTGAAACAGAAACTGGCCGTATTGCAGTGTACCACCTCTACTCTGTTGCTCTCTCATGACAACGTCTGGAAGGTTAGGACCCAGATCTGTTACCTGTTGTGTTTCACCCTCTGCCACTTCTGACTTAGTTAAAAGGACAAGAGCTAAACACAAGGGAAATGTGTAGAGAGAAATGGAGGTCACACAGAGACCATTCATTACATCCCAGTGTGTCTCATCTTTCTCTACCCTCACAGAACTGTTACAAAGATGACCAGATGAAAAGGAGGACCGGCGCACTGGAGTCACAGCTGAAGATCTGTGTCCAGGTGAGTTTCAAACACAACGTCTCTACTCACCACGTCCTGTGTGTGTCTGTCCATACAAAACGTCACAGAGCCATCGTTATTTTTCCGTCCCTTAGAGGCTGTCCAGGGATGGAGCCAAAATGCTGTTGCTTCAGTCGGAGAAGCAGAGGCAAGAGTTAGAGGAGGTAGCTGTGACCACGCTGCAGAAGGTCACTGACCAAAAGACCAAGGCCCAGGACAGAGCTCACAGCCTGGAGGTACGGGTTTAGACTGAGCTCACAGCCTGGAGGTACGGGTTTAGACTGAGCTCACAGCCTGGAGGTACGGGTTTAGACTGGGCTCACAGCCTTGAGGTACAGGTTTAGACTGAGCTCACAGCCTGGAGGTACGGGTTTAGACTGAGCTCACAGCCTGGAGGTACAGGTTTAGACTGAGCTCACAGCCTTGAGGTACAGGTTTAGACTGAGCTCACAGCCTGGAGGTACAGGTTTAGACTGGGCTCACAGCCTAGACTGAGCTCACAGGAGGTACAGGTTTAGACTGAGCTCACAGCCTGGAGGTACGGGTTTAGACTGAGCTCACAGCCTGGAGGTACAGGGTTTAGACTGAGCTCACAGCCTGGAGGTACAGGTTTAGACTGAGCTCACAGCCTGGAGGTACAGGTTTAGACTGAGCTCACAGCCTGGAGGTACGGGTTTAGACTGAGCTCACAGCCTGGAGGTACAGGTTTAGACTGAGCTCACAGCCTGGAGGTACGGGTTTAGACTGAGCTCACAGCCTGGAGGTACATGTTTAGACTGAGCTCACAGCCTGGAGGTACGGGTTTAGACTGGGCTCACAGCCTGGAGGTACAGGTTTAGCCTCACAGCCTTGAGGTACGGGTTTAGACTGAGCTCACAGCCTGGAGGTACATGTTTAGACTGAGCTCACAGCCTGGAGGTACAGGTTTAGACTGAGCTCACAGCCTGGAGGTACAGGTTTAGACTGAGCTTACAGCCTGGTGGTACGGGTTTAGGCTTAGCTCAAAGCCTGGAGGTACGGGTTTAGACTGAGCTCACAGCCTGGAGGTACAGGTTTAGACTGAGCTCACAGCCTGGAGGTACGGGTTTAGACTGAGCTCACAGCCTGGAGGTACAGGTTTAGACTGAGCTCACAGCCTGGAGGTATGGGTTTAGACTGAGCTCACAGCCTGGAGGTACAGGTTTAGACTGAGCTCACAGCCTGGAGGTATGGGTTTAGACTGAGCTCACAGCCTGGAGGTACGGGTTTAGACTGAGCTCACAGCCTGGAGGTATGGGTTTAGACTGAGCTCACAGCCTGGAGGTATGAACTGAATACAGAAGGACGTCGTAGAACTGTTTTACCATGTGGGTGCTGTGTATGTCCACCAGGTGGCACTGCAGACGACCCAGGCAGAGTCATTACAGTGGAAAGAGCGCTATGAGGAGGAGAGGAGGAAATGCACCCATCTGAGGACTTCTCGGGTGAAGAACATGGACCGCATTAACCTGTTACAAAGTCAGCTTGAGGTACAAGATTCCCACAGACTTATTATTAATATTAATATATTAATATAATACTTAACACTAACTCTAAATTTAACCTATATAATAACATGAATCATAAACTAAAACATCTAATCCTAAATCTCAGCCTAACCTTAACTTCTAAAAAAAACCTATATTCCTATTTTAAGCCCATAAACTACAAAACTGTCTGAATGTGCTCTGCTAAATACGCTTCTACAGGGTGTGTTGGGACACGAAGCCACTCTGAAGAAACAGCTAACACAGCATCAACAGACAGAGGCTGATCTCCACCTGCAAATTCACATGCTAGAGGACAACCTGAACATCTGCAGGTTACAACTAGAGACATGGAGACAGCGAGAGCAGGACGACAAGAAAGAGCGGGAGATGATAAATGGAAATGAACAGGACCTAGGTGAAGTATATCCGACACCCGCCAGCATTAAACCCTGTAAATATGGACATTACTCCAGGTCATATGAATATTTTAACACGCTCACCGTTTATTTTATTCACGTGCAAATGTGTTGACTTCACTAGAACCTACGGTCGATGTGCAGTTGCCTCCAGCCGTGCCACACCACAACACGAAAAAACAAAGCATATTGGAGATAAACAGCCATAAGAGAGAGGTCAGAATGTCTCCCTTTTAAGTGCCCTCCTCTATTTAAGTGGGACCCATTGTAAAAACCCTGAGGAGTTGTGTGTCCATCTTTAGGGTCATTATGGCTCATCCAGGGACCCACCCAGTTGAAGTAGACTCCCTGTAAGGGGCAGCCAATGCTAACAGCCAACGCTAACAGCCAACGCTAACAGCCAACGCTAACTGCCAACGCTAACTGCCAACGCTAACTGCCAATGCTAACAGCCTACGCTAACTGCCAACGCTAACAGCCAACGCTAACTGCCAACGCTAACTGCCAACGCTAACTGCCAATGCTAACAGCCTACGCTAACTGCCAACGCTAACTGCCAACGCTAACTGCCAACGCTAACTGCCAACGCAGCGCTAACTGCCAATGCTAACGGCCCCTTTGATCGGGAGCTTTATATGTGACGAACCAAGAACAGCAACAAGCAAGACACATTTCTGTCCCCTTTGTCTTCATTCTATTCTGTCTTCTCCAGTACGATGGTTGGTTGTATTAACTGATAGAAGCTGTTTTTTCCACCAAGAGACGCAGATGTTCCTGTTTTATCCCGTCTCTGCTCCTGCTAATTTTGGTGGTGACTGTTTTCATCCTGTTCCTGGCCGATATTCCCACAAGGAATCAGATGTGGGACCTTTATCAAGAACTACAGGACAGAACAAAGAAGTACCTTGATGACATGAAATTACCACAGCATTGCTACAGGCCCATATGACAAGAACCGGAAACTGGACAAACTGGTTTAGGGACATTGTTCAAATCGCATTTGAAGGAAACAGATATTTTACCCCGTGAGTCAATTAGTTTCGTGGTCGAAATTGTAAATGCGGACTAGCTGAAAGCCGTCGTTTACGAGACCGTCTACCGTGGGCATGACATGAGGTCACACACTTTTAGTGGTCTTTGCATTAGTTACCGTTTTAAGAGCACTAAGAAATCTCAATGGTTTGTGATACATTGCCAATATACCAGGATTAAGCACTGTATCCAGACAATCTGTCATTCCATATAACAGCTCTTAGTCATGGTATATTGGCCATATATACCACACACTGTGTGCCTTACTTCTTTATGCTAACAGTGTGTTTGTGGTTACTGCCTCATGTTATTGCTTACCTTCACCCGCTTATAATAAAATATGTAATAATTTTATAACTTTAACTGATACATTTGTAACAAAACTTGACAGTAAAACTGACATTTGAATAAGAGACCACCTGTCTGGTTTTGGTCATTTTTATTTTTATTTCAAAAGTGAAACATTCAAATCATTATGGGAAAAAAGGGTTGATATCATATTTCACCAGAATACTAACTTCATTGACCAAACAAAATTGTGTAAAAAGTATACATGAAAACTAGCAATTTATTTTACCAAATGTTTTTTAATCCATCTTTTACACTAGTACTAACGACTGTCATGCAGCAGGGGGCGCCAGTTTGAACCAGAATCACTGCATGTTTACCATATAAACACATTTGTATAACATACTGTAGTGTACACATATGTAGTAGGAGCCGTCCAAATCATGTCAAGAAAAAGATATCAGCGGCCATTAGATAAATAGAAAGAAAAGTGAGTCAACAATTGTGTGCCACTTGAAAAACCATAAAAGTTGGCCTAAAAGGTTAACCGCTAACTGCTAAAATGCTTTAGCACTCAATCAAATGTCTGTGAAATTCTTCATGGGTTAAAAACAGTTAGCAAACATGGTGTTTCATGAACAACCAGGACGAGGACAAAGCTTATGGATAATTCAGTGGTCACTGACTGAATCCTGTAACTAGACAACAGGTTTGCCTGTAACTCATTGACTGTGAGTCTATTGAACTTTGACCCCATAACACAATCCCTGTCAGTTCTATTTCTGTCCATATACAGTACAAGGCCTTGGTGTTGTGCAACTGTAGCCAGACGACCTCCCTCCATACTTTACTGAGGGCCACTGTATAAATAAAAGCTGTACAACGCCTGCTAGCAGCCTTTAACACAATACAAGCACAAGGATAAATGGCTCCTCACATTAAACGTTAGAGAAAATTAAGGAGGCTAAATATCTGTCATCCGTCTCCATTTTCCTTTGTCAGAGCAGAATAACCCTATAGACATAAGTACTATTTGCTGTCTGCAGTCCCCCCCACGGCCCAGCTGTAGAGGGGCAGCAACACTAAGACAACAGTGTCCAGACAAGAGGAGGTAGAGTCTGGCAGGTCTGTGGAGAGCTGGGCTGTTTCACTGGGCTTGCAGAGCCTGGGGCAGGTGCATGCCGGTGCCCGGGGCCATAGCCTGGGGCCAGCCCTCCTGGCCCTGGTGGGTCTGCAGGAGACGATACAGCTGCTTCAGGTGGGTCACGATGTTGTCCTTGATGTCCGGGATGGAGATCTGCAGGCGAACACTGCCACTGTCAAAGGAGCGCATGCAGTCGCCCGAAAACATCTCGGTGATCATTCGCGCCACCACAGGTATGATCTGGACGGGAGGCGCAGAGGGACAAACAGGGCTCAGACACGGCTTAAGAGAACAGAACACACGTCACACACTGTAAATGGCACAAAGACATTACGGTACCTGGACCATGATGAGTTTCCGTTCCCTGGGTCGACCGTCAGGCCACTCCTCTCCGAAGCACAGGTTGATATCAAACTGAGGAGGACCAGCTGACTGGCCCCTCTGATGGGCAATCACACCTGCAGGCATCCAACAGAAACCAATCACAATCATTAAAGCCACGGTTACAAGAACTTGAATGCCTCAGCGTGGAGCGGTTAGTTTCTGTGTACCTCGGACAATAAAACATGGCGCTTAAAATACCAAGATTCAACATGTAACAATGATTAATGGCCACAATCTGGACTTACCGCTGAGAAAGGACTCCAGACAGAAGAGCTTGATCTTCCTCTGTCTCTCTATGAGGTTAGGGGCGTTGGGGTTGGGGGCACAGGGTCCTGACCAGTACACCTTACACTGGCACAGACGCACGGCGTAGATGTCATGGCCACTGACCTCCAGGATGAGACCTCGGTCCATCACGTCCAGCAGGCGGTTGGTGAAGACCCTCTGCTTGTCGTTGGCTATATGCTCAGTAGAGGGGAACCGTAGCTGCTCCAGGCTTACAGGGCCAAACAGCTCCTCCTGGTTCACCATGGGCCCCAGGTCTCCATAGAACAGCCTGCAGCCGTGGGGATTACTGACCGTCATGGCTGGACAAACCTCTTTACCCCGATACTGGAACTGCACCTCCAGGTCTGTCACTGAGTGAGAAAGACACAAAGAAACAGAGAGTGAGAGAAAGGCACGTGTGAGACAGAGAGAGAGAGAGAGACAGAGACAAAAAGAGACAGAGACATGAAGACACAGAATGCCCTCTATTGGTCAGACAGTTTGTCTTGTTAGTGTACTCACTGGGCAAGGAGCTGATCCACATTTCCGGGGAAGCGAACATCATCTCAGACAAGTGAGAGGAAGGCATGTCCGGTGGACAAGGCGGAGGCATCTCCACGGTGGAAGGTTGCATCTCCACATCCAAAGGCTCCTCTTTAGGCCACATTTTAACCTCCTCTTTAGGCCACATTTTAACCTCCTCTTTGGGCCACATTTTAACCTCCTCTTTGGGCCACACATCAACTGATGAAGGGCAGCTGGTTGGCTGGTGGGGCGACACTGATCCTGGCGGTGACCACATGAGAGCAGGGCTGGTACCTGATTGGTTACAGATAAACACAAAGCATTGTTAGCTCACCTACCAAAAACAAAACTTAAATAGTTTGTGATATCCCTAACCAGAGGCTTGATGGACTTGAACAACAATGTGTTATTTTGTGGAGATCATTGGGGAAATCCAATCAACGCTTTAATTTGTCCCCTAATGACAGACATAGTCTGTCGATCTCTGGCATAGAAAAGTTGGATATATCATGTGACCAGACCGAACCTACAGAAACCAGGGTTAAAGACATGAATAAATAACAGCCATTTGTAATGAGTGTACCATTGGATGGTGGATAGGGTGGGAGGGGCTCTGGGGTGTCTGGCTCCTCCTCATCCCCATCATTTGGTGTCCACGGCCCAGGATCCGAGGACCCTGTAGAGCGAGACGACATAAAAATGAGACCAAAGCTGAAAGTAAACTGACACATTAACTTTAACTGTTACTGGTCATACACAGATCATTTTCTTTGCTCGCTAATTCTTTCTGTAAACGTCCAATTACCGGGATTACTGAGGGGCTGCGGGATATCGCAGACGTCGTAGATCTTCAAGGGGTTCATGGGGACTTCCTTGGTGCCGTCGTAGATTAGGTTGAACTCCCGGCTCTTGTTCAGGGCACAGCGGAGCTGGGCTTTCCACTTGGCAGGGTCGGGATCGTCAATCCCTTCCTGGAACTTCCCTGTCTCCACCGCCCAGGCCTGGTACAGGAAAAGATGAACAATACAATCAAAGAAGACCAATGTAAACACCCCACCCCCCTAGTTTAACTTAATGTTGTCACAGTGAGCTTAACTGCCAATACGATGTCCTGAGGGTATTGAAACAGATATGTGCCTCGCTCGCTCACCTTGAAAATGGTGTTCTCCTCTTCATGCTGGGGGGTGTGGCGTGTAGCGTGTTTCCATGGGATCCTGAAGCGCTTGTTATCCCGGTCGATCCACACTAGGCCTGGGTAGAGCCCACTCTCAACCTGGGCCACTAGCCAGGGCTTGAGTCGGACACGCCGTGGCGTCACTGCCATGCTTACTGTCACGCAGAAGGGGCGACCAATGGAGGGACACTGTTATTTTTATGTACCGATCTAGGCATCACCAAACACTTTAGAAACATGCACCGCTTATATCAAAAAGTAGTTTACTAGGAAACCTGTGTGCCCACATCTTGACTAAGGCAGGAACAATAAGACAGTGGATAGTAGTGTCTCCGGGCTGTATTTCTAGAATTTCGATTGATCTTGTCCATATTCCTCATTTCTACACTTGCTACAACTGTGTCAATTTTTTATTGTACGCATCTTTTTGTTTTATATTTTAACTGATATCTGTGTGGATGTCGAGTGTCATGTCACAAAAATTCCATTGTTCAGAATGACGGAATGTTATTAGGTGCATTTGACAAGAAGACACGTTGACTTCACCTACTCAACTGCATTTCATAAAAGCCTTTTAAACATCAGCGGTTGGCACAAAGATTACAGACATTCTCGCAGAATAAAAAGCAATTTCTCTGAAACATTTGAAGGATTTCTAAACATTTACAGATCAACTAAAACACGCCAAATAGTTCAAACATTATGGTTCAACCTTTCATTTTAGGTATTCCTTTTCCCCTCAAACAAATCCGATGGTATAGGCTACAGACGAATTACTTTTCTGTTTGTTTTTGCAAGGAAACCCCAAACTCACACAATAATAATCAGCAACATAAACTACAAAACTATAAAAATAGTTCGTTACGCCGAAATCCTTCATAAAGATTTCTCACAAACAAAGAATAGACGTATTACTTTGTCAATGTTGCGAACTAACCTTAAAACGCAGTTCACCTCTGCGAGACGTACCTGTAAATGAATGTAACCACTGACCAGGAAGTAGACAGCGTTCTATCCGGGTGTAGAACGTAGAACCCGAATCTTCAGGTATATACAATCATAGACATACTATTATGTCTATGTATAGTATCCCCCAGAACAAGTATGTCCGGTAAATGTATCCTGCACCGTATCGTAGGACAACAAGTGTGATAATGTTGTCCACAACACCGCTTACAGTCAAGGCCTCCCCGTTTTCTCTCCTCACCCGAAACTCAGGTACATCGGTGACGTCACACGTTTCGTTCTGGCACACCTATCCAGCTGGTGGAAAGGTGCCAGGATTTCGGTGCAGCGTACTTGTGACCCATAGGAGATAAATAAATGGCTCACAATATTTATGTCAGAATGTTGTGTCCGTATAATCTGGCAAATCGTCAAGTTTGATTGCGGTGTAGAAATCAATTGGAAATAAGCAGTTTGCAGACATCTAATTGGCAAATTAAAATGTGTGTTTTATATTTATAACATCACCGTTGCTATCCAGCAGTTGTAAGTTTTACTTTATACACTTGTTATTGGCGCGGCCACACCCAGAAACCGCTCACGGGTCTATTCTCAATGTGCGGGTATATGTTTCCACCGCAGGGGGCGCTATAGTCGAGGTTTCCGGAAATGTAATTGCTTAGTTTCGGAGGTGGGCATGATGTATTTATAGGCCAGTGAGATACGCGTGGTGGTTGCGTGTGTCTGCATTTAGCAAATAGTTTTCCAGTCTATGACATTAAATGAAAATATGATACATGGCAACTGTTCCAAATTATTTTGTGATCATATGTGTGCTTTTTGGTTCACGGTTGGTTTAGGATTACACGGTTTTGAGGTTAAGTGTGTAGGAGTAAGGTCTCAGGTTAATGATAAATAGGCACAATTAAAATGGTATCGATTTGAGTACAAAAAGCAATTTGACTGGTATTCAATTGAGAAACGTATTTTCTTCGAAATCGAGTAAAATCTGAACAAGCTAAAGTCTCATCTCATCTCATCTTCAACCGCTTATCCGGGGTCGCGGGGGGTAGCAGCTCTAGCAGGGGACCCCAAACTTCCCTTTCCCGGGCAACATTAGCCAGCTCTGACTGGGGAATCCAGAGGCGTTCCCAGGCCAGTCTGGAGATATAATCTCTCCACCTAGTCCTGGGTCTTCCCCGAGGTCTCCTCCCAGCTAGACGTGCCTGGAACACCTCTCTAGGGAGGCGCCCAGGTGGCATTCGTACAAGATGCCCGAACCACCTCAACTGGCTCCTTTCTACGCAAAGGAGCAGCGGCTCTACTCCGAGTTCCTCTCGGATGACTGAGCTTCTCACCCCATCCCTAAGGGAGAGGCCAGCCACCTTTCTGAGAAAACCCATTTCGGCCGCTTGTACCCGCGATCTCGTTCTTTCGGTCATGACCCAGCTTTCATGACCATAGGTGAGGGTAGGAACAAAGATTGATCGAGAGCTTTGCCTTTCGGCTCAGCTCTCTTTTCATCACAACGGTGCGGTGAAGCGAATGTAACACCGCCCCCGCTGCTCCGATCCTCCGACCAATCTCCCGCCATTGTTCCCTCACTCGCGAACAAGACCCCGAGGTACTTGAACTCCTTCACTTGGAGTAAGGACTCATTCCCTACCCGGAGTAGGCACTCCACCGGTTTCCTGCTAAGAGTCATGGCCTCAGATTTAGAGGTGCTAACCCTCATCCCAGCCGCTTCACACTCGGCTGCGAACCGATCCAGTGAGTGCTGAAGGTCACCGACCGATGACGCCATCAGGACCACATCATCCGCAAAAAGCAGTGATGTGACCATCAGCCCACCGAACGGGAACCCCTCCCCCCCATGACTACGCCTGGATATCCTGTCCATGAATATTACAAACAGGGTTGGTGACAAAGCGCAGCCCTGGCGGAGGCCAACCCCCACCGGGAACGAATCCGACTTACTGCCGAGGACACGGACACAGCTCATGCTTTGAGCGTACAGAGATTGGATGGCCCTGAGAAGAGACCCCCTCACCCCATACTCCCGCAGCACCTCCCACAAAGGATCCCGGGGTACCCGGTCATACGCCTTCTCCAGATCCACAAAACACATGTAGACTGGATGGGCATACTCCCAGGCCCCCTCCAGGATCCTTGCGAGAGTAAAGAGCTGGTCCGTGGTTCCCCGGCCAGGACGAAAACCGCATTGTTCCTCTTCAATCTGAGGTTCGACTATTGGCCGAACCCTCCTTTCCAGCACTTTGGAGTACACTTTACCAGGGAGGCTGAGGAGTGTGATACCTCTGTAATTGGCACACACTCTCTGGTCCCCCTTTTTGAAGAGGGGAACCACCACCCCGGTCTGCCACTCCTCTGGCACTGTCCCAGACTTCCATGCAAGCTAAAGTGCAAAAGCCAATAGGAATACTGAGCACCCGGAAAACATGTTTGCCTGGACTCCTCACTTATAGATGACATTTACATTAGCTCGATCAATGGGCCCTGCCAAGTCATGTTCTGGGGAGAACAGCTGATAATTGCTGCTGTCCAGTGCTTAACTGTTCTGAGAACAGTCAGTTAAAAGTACATGAGTAATTCCACCAGAGGGCAGTCTGTCTTGCCTCTCTGTTTTGGCACATTGTTACTTGACATTGTTTGTTTGACTTTTATAATGATGGTAGCATTACATGTGTATCTCTATCTTGGTCCAGTCAGTCAGTGTCTTTAGCAGTTTGTCATCATTATTCTCAAGGGACAATTCAACAAAAAAAAAAAACACTAAACTTTTTTCTGATAACCATTATATATATGGTTATCACACCTACATGAGACACACAGACACAGCAAATGTTCACATTAAGAAATGTATCTAGTATATTGTTAGCAAGGACACCAAGCATAAAAGCACGAGAAGACCCTAACCCTAACCCATCAAAAGTGAACGCTAAGTGAAATAACATTCCCAAAGACAACCAGTAGGGGTCAGGGTAACAAACTGCTTGATTAAGACTGTATATTGTACCTGCGAGATCTGACCCAACATGGATAGGGCTTGTGGTATTTTGCCAATATACATTTGGTTTGTCTTGACAAAGGGTCTGAAAACATGAAATACATTTCATACATTTTTCCTTTTAAATAAATTGGCACATATTCCTATTACTATATGTTGTTCTTAAAAGAGTTTTGTTTTGTCATTATGGGGCATTGTGTGTAGATTGATGATGAAAAGTATTTATAATAAATTATCTCTATAGCCCAACAAAAAAGGTTGAGAAAAATGGGTCTGAGTACTTTCGAAAGACGCAGGTAGGTTGCGTGCCCCTGGCAGCCCCTTACTCAAGGTATTTGTAAAACGTAATGAATAAAGGAAAAATTACACTTATTTTGAATGCAACTTACCCTTTTTTCCTACATTATAATTTGGTTTGTCCTAATTCACCTTATGCCAGTTTATGGTTTAAGTGGACATACGATTAGGCCGAATCTCTGTTGTTAGATATGGGCGAAGAGGTATGCTGTATCCAAATCTTTTAGCACAACTAACCTGCGTTGGGTTTAGATAAAAAGCTCTGGGGCAAATTGAACCGTGAAATCCTTTCAGTCATTGTCTTGTTAAAGTGAAACAGGGATTAAAAAACCATCAATCAATCACTGTTTTCACTAGAAGAGGCCAAGGCTGGAGTGCACAGATAGAAGACATTTACACATGCCACAATTATCGGAATGATCCAGAATACCCCCCGCTCTTGTTGGGAATGTTGTCCCGAAACTCACGTTTTTGCATTATAATTTGATGGCTTCTACTGTTTTTGTCATGTAATGTAAAAAAAAATCAATAGTCAAAAATCACATTAATATGAATGTGTGATCTGCCTAAGCAGATCTATATACACACACTGCCTGACATTTTCACAACAAAGCACAGAGATGTTAAATATAGGGTTAAAGTGTTGTTTACCATTATGTTAAAATCTCCAGAAACCCAAAGACTGTCTTCAATCCTGAACACTAGATTTCCCTCTATTACAGTCAAATAGACTCACATTGCCTAGGATGTTGTGTAAACCATATTTAATCACAGCATTTCAGTAGCTTTAAATTGAAGTACTCTTTGGCCCGCAGGTGAGTTTGTATCAACACTGCAGCTTTGGGCTACTGAATGTTTATTTGTCAGCCCTGTGGCTCCTCCACATGACTGGGTTGCTGGCAGGAATGCCAATGTGTCTGCGGTTATGGACCGTGTCCCAGGAGAACTGATAGCCGCAAGTAGGTCTCATCATCGTGTAGAAGGGCATCAGGGAATTGGAGACCACATTCAGCTGTGGCAGTGGCTCCTGGCTGCGTGACAAACCACTGGAGGGTCTGTTGGCACGACTGAGGTGGGTTATCGGAGGCCCCAGGGGCCGACCAAGCTGTCGCTGCCTCCAGGAGAACACCAGGGGCTCTATCTGCTGGTCCACCACCCTGTTCCTGCTTGCGTTGACCGGTACCAGGGTCTTAAGTGGGTTCCTCAAGACCTGAGGGGTTCAAAAGCATACAAAGATAGCTATATTCTTTTAATTAAATAAAATTGAAGCAGTTTCCACTTACTTCCAGAATAATATGATTGACCATTCATTCATAATAACCAGTTAAAACATAATTTGTTTTAAAAGCAGTTAGAAGTTTAAATGCCAAATGCCTGGCCCCCCAATAAACACACCGATCAGCCCTAACCCTAACCCCCATTTGCCTCGAAAACAGCCCTGACCCTTCGAGGCACGGACTCCACTAGACCTCTGAAGGTGTGCTGTGGTATCTGGAACCAAGACATGGACTCCACTAGACCTCTGAAGGTGTGCTGTGGTATCTGGAACCAAGACATGGACTCCACTAGACCTCTGAAGGTGTGCTGTGGTATCTGGAACCAAGACATGGACTCCACTAGACCTCTGAAGGTATGCTGTGGTATCTGGAACCAAGACATGGACTCCACTAGACCTCTGAAGGTCTGCTGTGGTATCCGGAACCAAGACATGGACTCCACCAGACCTCTGAAGGTGTGCTGTGGTATCTGGAACCAAGACATGGACTCCACTAGACCTCTGAAGGTGTGCTGTGGTATCTGGAACCAAGACATGGACTCCACTAGACCTCTGAAGGTGTGCTGTGGTATCTGGAACCAAGACATGGACTCCACTAGACCTCTGAAGGTGTGCTGTGGTATCTGGAACCAAGACATGGACTCCACTAGACCTCTGAAGGTCTGCTGTGGTATCTGGAACCAAGACATGGACTCCACTAGACCTCTGAAGGTGTGCTGTGGTATCTGGAACCAAGACATGGACTCCACTAGACCTCTGAAGGTGTGCTGTGGTATCTGGAACCAAGACATGGACTCCACTAGACCTCTGAAGGTGTGCTGTGGTATCTGGAACCAAGACATGGACTCCACTAGACCTCTGAAGGTCTGCTGTGGTATCTGGAACCAAGACATGGACTCCACTAGACCTCTGAAGGTATGCTGTGGTATCTGGAACCAAGACATGGACTCCACTAGACCTCTGAAGGTCTGCTGTGGTATCCGGCACCAAAATGTTAGCAGCAGATCCTCTAAGTCCTGTAAGTTGTGAGGTGGGGCCTTTATGGATCGGACCCGTTGGTACAGCACATCACACAGATGCTCAATTGGATTGAGATCTGAGGAATTTGGATGCCAAGACAACCTAAAATTGTTGTTGTGTTCCTCAAATCATTCCTGAATCATTTTTGTTTTGTGGCAGGGCACATCATCCTGCTGAAAGAGGACAACGCCATCAAGGAACCGTTTCAATGAAAAGGTGTACATAGTCTGCAACCACCCTTAGGGTAGGTGGTGCATGTCAGAGTAACATGAATGGCAGGACCCAAAGTATGCCAGCAGAACATTGGCCCAATGCATCAGAACGCCTCTGCTGCCTTACCTTTTTTCCCATAGTGCATCCTGGTGCCATGTGTCCTCCAGGCAAGTGGACCACTTTTGATAGGTACTGACCACTGCAGATCAGGAACATCCCACAAGTTTTTTGGAATTTGGTTTTGGATATGCTCTGGCCCAGTCAACTAGCGATCTTTCACACTGTAAGCTGAAGACCTCATGTCTTCAACCTGTTTAACCCCGGTTTGACTCTACAACTACGAACGCAGCCCCAGACCCATTTAATTGTCTTGTCAAACCATTCACACCCGGTTTAAATTAGCAATTAGTATGTAAGTGTCTCTCTCCCACTCCTTTGTCTGGTGCTTTATTGTTTAGTGTTATGTCTGTCGTACCGGTGAGTGTTTGGCCTATCTGTTCAGCGCATTTTCATTTAAAACAGCATAGATGATTTTGCTGTTCATTGTCTGTTTTTACTTTTAATTAAAAACCCATTGAACGTGACAATCTGCCTGCACTTGGTTTCTATCACACTCCACCTAAGGTATTTGGGGGCTTGGGGCCCCTTCACAATGTGGCCCTTATCAAAATCACTCAGATCATTACTATTGATCATTATCCCCCGACTGACAAGTGCCAGGATCAGGAGATTATCAGTGTAATTCACTTCACCTGTCAGAGGTCATTATGTTATGGCTGATCAGTGTATGTTCGCCTTTAACATTTTGAAATGTTGTCACAATGTTCTCAGTGTACAAGACGGCTGAAATTGTGAAATTTAATCAAATAAACAATGTAATATATGAATCACACCTACAATATAACATTTATTGATGTATTTTTTTTGTATATAGCACATCTTTTCTTATGTTGTCCAAGTGTTTTGTATTATTGGCCGGCACCACAGATACAAACATCTCTCTAAAGCCACACACACTTTGCCTTACAAGATCCATTCAGCCTACCCTGGTATAATCTAAAGACTGTGAGTGTACACAAGTTGCTGGGTTACCTGAGACCTCTTCAAGGCTCCTCCATCGAGTTTCAGCTCCATCATTCAGGAAGAAGGGGCTGAACGGTGCCTGGACTGAGCAAAGATAGTGATGTGCGTCTTGTCTTGATCCTCCAGAAACAGGAGCTGATTCCTGGTCGCCCTTTCTATAGCTAATAAGGCATCGGAGGACTGGATATGTTAGGTTGTTTAAATCACAACACGGCAGCATTATGACAGAAGCGTATGCCTCTGTGTGTCACAATCATGCTAGAATTTTCTGCCTAGGATTCAATTGCTATTCTGTTTTTGTGGTTGCTATTTTAATATTTCTTGGGCGCTTTTTGTTACTTAGAAATGTCAGAATATTCTCGATGTCACGGTTCCTATGGAAGCAGCGCTCCCCTGTGGCAGGTCGCGGCTCCAGGGGTCAACGTCGTCGACCCACTAACTACACGACGGTTCCCGACGTTCATGAATGCATCGCGGACATACACAAACCCGGTACTCGGTATCTATCAACCGGTGTCAATATGTCTCCCTCTGTACCATAGCCGTTGTGTTGTCGGGTGGTTCCCTGTCGTGAGTATGTAATATTAAAAACATGTTAGAAACCTTTACTAGTCACCATTTTATGTCAAGTGTATCTTTAAGTTTTGTGATTACCCAAGCGTTGTTTTCTTATATTCTTTATTCAAAGTTTACAGTTCGTGAGCCTGGTTCCGTATTGTTTAAATATTAATAATATTATTATTTGAAAACTTCTGCGCCTGACTCCTACCATATTCGTGACACTGGAAGTGCATTAAATGTATATAGGGGAGACCGGGTATGGTTGTAACACCACCATTTCCACCAATTAGGGATAAGATAGGAGTCATGTGATAATTTCAATGTTTACCTACCGTCTCCCTGACAGCGCATGGTAGTTGTCAAGTCTGGAAACTGACAGAATCTGAACTTATCGAGGAAAAACTGATTTTGAGGTAAGAAAGTAATTTTTTTGACCAAGACTATTTTTTGTCTAGCATCTAAGCTATTGCAGATAAATACGTTTCACTTATATTAGATTAAAATGTAGTTTCTGAGGCAAAATGTGATGCAGTTTTCCCCTGCTAATTTCAAACCAGTATGCTAATACAGCTAGCTAAACAGTGGCTGACAGGGGTGAGTTGTAACACTTCATAAAAAAGTGTTACAACCATCCCTATCATACAACTGATTGATTTCATGTTTTTATAGAATGCCTAGGCAGTGGAAGAGAAAGACCAACAGAGGTGTGACTGCCAGTCTTTTACAAAAAGCATCAGATGAGGTCACAAAGACGGGCAAGTCAGTCAGATCAGCTGTGAAGGCACATGGGATCTGTCATGTAACACTGAGCAGATACTGCAAATCACTGCAAAAGCTGAGAGACAAGGGGTCCAGTGATCTTCCCAGTGTAGGTTACCGGAGCAGCAATAGGGTTTTCTCTGAGGAGCAGGAGAAAGTGTTGGCAGAATATTTGACTAAGGTAGCAGATCACACACACTCACTCACTCACACACACAAATAGATATTTTTTTGTTAGAAATTGTTTGTTTGTTCAAGTAGACACACTAACATACACACACACACACTCAAACAAACACACACACACATTAATCAGACAGGGATTGAGACATTGTTTGTTCTTTTATGTCAATAAACCTGTTTTTGAAGCATATCATATAGTGTGGCATCCATTTTTGCTTATTTTGTGTAGTTGTTACAACTTACCCCAGCATGTGTTACAACCTACCCCGGTATTGGGGTAGGTTGTAACAAAGGTACTTCATGTATTTGACACCAACTCACAAGATCTGTGATATGCTTTTAGAGGATTGAATTGGTGCCGTTTGTAGTGAACACATATGGGTACTTTGTATAAAAGTTTGAGAACCCTAGCTACAAAATTCAATGTGTTCTAGTTACTGAAGCAAAAAATGTTACAACCATACCCAGTCTCCCCTATATATATTTTTTTAAATCTCAGGATGCCCAAAATCCTGAGACAACAAGTTGCAAAGAAACGTCAGACGACATCTTCCTAAGAATCTCTACTTCCATTCCGACTACTTTCAACAGCGTTTTAAATAAAACATGTAAACCCAGATGTAATCAGGAGACTATCGGTTTTGTTTTTACCGGGACTGTCATTACATTTGGGAACTTGGTGCATTGAATGTGTGGTTTGGACAGCCAGTGAATGGTGAATAAACCATGTTGTCATGCATTGAAAGCTACTAACCCCCTGGACATAAATGTCATCGCTTATACATAATATAGATCTGTCAAGTTTAAAAGAAAAATATTTATATTTTTTCATGTCCTAATAAACCATGTACCCAGTAAAATGAAGAAGGTCCAGAATGACATGTTCTGCTTAAATATTTTTTAAATGCTATACTCTCTGAGCTTCTCTATAAAAAAGGTGTGACACATCCAAGAAAAGCCAGGATTCTAGGCTACATGATGGCCTGTGACTCTTATGAGATCCCATTTCCTCAAAGGAAAGTCTTTGTAAGTCTCAGTGACTCTATATTTTTGAGATACTGGATGTTTGATTTTACATGAGCAGCAAGCTGAAATCATTACGATTGAGACAAATATGTCTTGAAATATATGCTACTTTATGTATAATAAATCTAGAATATATTATGTTGTCACTTTTTAAATGAAATAATGAATTAATACCTTATTGACGATATTCCATTTTGTTTAAAAACTCCTGAATATACTGTGGGCATCTATTTAAAATCAAACAAGTCAGCTAAATTAAACATTCAAGCTTTGGATATCTTTGTCTGTGTATAACAACATAATAAATGTCACATGATATGCCAACATTAATGTATGTCACGTGGTATGTCACATGGGTTATGATTTGTGTCTCAACTGTCAGATTTATTCTGAATATTTAAACTCACCATGCACACCTAGGAACAGGGAGAAAAAGGTAAGTCAAAGGCCTCTGATGACGAGTGGGGAAAAATGGGCCTGGCCCTGGGCAGGATATATATATGAGCTTATTCAAAACGTGGTTTGGCCTTTGTATATAAACAAAAACTGGTATGGTAAGCTTTCCCAGAAGCATACTTTTGATATCAGTGATACTGATACATATAATTAAGAATTCTAAATTATCTCTCACATTAGCATGACAGGAAAAGTGTAGGCTGTTTCATCGCACGATGACTGATTTGCTTGATTCTTTAACTCTTTAAATACTTAGTGTGCCTAATCATCCTTTGTAAATATTATAAAGAATTTGACAAAAATAATAGGTCTGTGATGGTAAAGAAACTAACATGGATTTTCATATACATTTCCAATTGAACAAAAAGTCAGCAAAAGATTCACGGGTATGATCAAATTCAACTTGCTGTGAACGATGTGATCTCCAATGGAGAGACTATATGCAGAGTCAAATTCTACAATATTTACTTCAGAGTAGTATCCAAATTTTGATTTAGTAAATAAAAACAAATGGGATGAACAGTTGAATCAAGCATTTAAAGCAAAAAAGCAACCTCTCTTCAAACAACATATAGTGTAGGTTGGATAATTCTTTGGTGCATCTTCAGCTGGGTGCATTGAATGTCTGCAAGACGCCCAAAATGAACAACTTCTGGATACATGGAGATACATCTGGCAGATGTTCTATTGTGCTTATCTTGTGGCTTGAATTTATAGCCTACAACCAACCAACCAAGCAACACAGATGAACTAAAAGTACATTTTAACCTATTTGATTTTAGTCTTATTCAAATTTTGAACGTACACTTTTACTTTGTAATTAGGACAAGTCGTTCTTCTGACTTGATCTGTATTGATTTCACACGAGCACATTACCACTCACTAAAAGAAATATTAACGTGACAGTAGTTGTATTGGTATGGTATAGGAATGCTGCTGTCATTTTCGCCGTGTGGGTGTGTTGGCTGGCAGGCACAGGGTTGGGGAGAGGTATGTTTGTACTCTGCCTAACCTGTCGGTTCACAAAAGTGGGAGGCTGAGGGGGGAAGGGGAGGAGGCACAGGTGGCCATTTTCCCTGTCTTGAGATTTCCATAGAATCAGTGCGGATTCAGTAAAATACACCTGTCCTTAAGACGAATGACCCAGTTACTAGGTTTTTGACGCCTGGCTATGGAAGCGAATGGTTAATGTGTGCTGTTAATTCCTCTGTACAATAGGCCGACCAATAGGAGAACATAATGAAAAAGGGATCTTTGAACTTTCTGGGTCGAAAGAACCAGTCTCTCTTTGACAACAATATTAAAATGAAGGAGATGGGTAAGTGTTTCATTCTAATAATAATAATAATAGGCTATACATTCTAATAATAATCAAATGTTTTATATATTATTGGATCGACATTATTCACACGACTCTCACCACATTTGCACTTGTTACGGGTGGAAGATCAGTGCCGAAAAGTTAGATGGTCACGGTTTAACACCTATTTGAAAAATAAAAATACTGGATGGGGTCAAGGAATACAAAACGTTTATGAAAGACTAGTGTAACGCAAGTATATCAATGGTTACCTGGAGAAAGATCTGGTGAACCTAATATTACCTGACTTACAGTTTATGACGGTGCTTGTATTGAGAGGGTAACACCCAATTTCACAAAATATTTAATTATAATGTTAAAGTGAAACATTGGGTTTTTGCGACACTAACAGTAAAAACTGTCGACTTGCTTTTGTTATATAATATGTGTATATTGAATGTATTACACATCATTATAATTATTACAACACAGTAGAGATACACGTCACTCTCATATGGTGAGACGTGGTGAGTGTGCATACATGTTCATACACCCAGAGCTTTTCTTAATTCATATGGAAAGTATATTTAAAATTTTAAAATGTAAAAAAGCGTTGCAAAACTGTTTGGGAAGGTTGTCAACATGCATGACTCATAATTTGCATGAATTATGCAGATGCTGGACATACATGCTGGTTATGTGACACTGATTTAATATCTCTGGGGGACGGGGGCAGGGGGCTTGGCTGGTTAAATGCTGTTATACAGTTATATATCAGATGTAATGAATGTTAGTCAGTCTTCCTTGAAGTTCCTTCAATACATCTTAAGTCAGTGCTGAAGTGGGAACATGAGCTGACTCTCAATGACATTTCTCCCATTAGTTAGTTATTATTTCACTGTGACACTCATGACATTGGATTGGTTGACCGAGTTGCACAGAAGCACCTCAACTCTGTTTACATCTGTGTTTTTGGTAGGTTTTTCCATTTATCTAGTGTTGTCAAAGCCTGTTAGGAACATGACAGGTAGATCATAGCAGTTTCCGTCAAATATTGGTTATGTGGTGAGTTGTCTGAAGTGCTGATAAATGTGTCACATGTTTTTTACGAGCATCCATTTTATGGTTCAATCCGAAATGTGTGGAAGGTGACTGTGTGAAGTGTGCCTAGATGTCTGTCTGTCTGTCTGTCTGTGTTGATTTCCATTGATCTCACAATGTATCTCCATCTCAACTCGGTCCCAGAACCATGTCTTGAAATACCTGAGAACAGTGTTTATGAACAGCAAACATCTATGACAAGAAAACCAACATAGTGTTGTTCCAAGTTTATTGTTTTAGAAGCCCACTTTCTAACCACTTTGAAGTAAGTTGGCCTTGACTACAGAAAACATTGTAGAGTTTGATCGTTTTTTAGCAATTCTGAGGACTGTAGGGAAAACACAATAGCCTTTCTTTTATGTACATAATGACTAAATCAGATGTTTAATGATCTGTCCAAATACTTTTATATATTCACTAAAGGGAAAAAAGTATTTGATCCCCTGCTGATTTTGTACGTTTGTCCCTGACATGATCAGTCTATCATTTTAATGGCCGTTTTTTTTGAACAGTGAGAGACAGAATAACAACAAAAAAATCCAGAATTATCCATTTCAAAGAAGTTATAAATTGATTCGCATTTTAGTCAACAATTGGTACTTGCTGGCAATACCCTGGTTGAGAACAACAGAGGTCAGACGTTTATGTAGTTGGCCACCAGGTTTGCACACATCTCAGGAGGGATTTTGTCCCACTCCTTCTTTGCAGATCATCTCCGTGTCATTAAGGTTTCATGGCTTACGTTTGGCATCTCAATCCTTCAGCTCCCTCCCCAGATATTCTATGGGATTAAGGTCTGGAAACCGGCTAAGACATACCTTAATGTGCTTCTTCTTGAGCCACTCCTTTGTTTCCTTGGCCATGTGTTTTGGGTCTTGTCATGCTGGAACACCCATCCAGGACCCATCTTCAATGTCCTGGCTGAGGGAAGGAGGTTCTCATAATGTTTCCACCTTCATGTTTGAGGGTGTAAACGATGTCCTTGGGGTCGTAGGCAGCATTCTTCCTCCTCTAGAGGAAGAGTTGAGTTGATGCCAAATAGCTTGATTATAGTCTCATCTGACCACACCACCTTCACCCAGTTCTATCCTGAATCATTCAGATGTTAATTGGCAAACAGACGGGCCTGTACATGTGCTTTCTTGAGCAGGGGGACCTTGCAGGCTCTGCTGGATTTCAGTCCTTCACGGCGTGTTACCAATTGTTTTCTTGGTGACTATGGTCCCAGCTGCCTTGAGAACCTTGACAAGATCCTCCAGTGTAGTTCTGAGCTGATTCCTCAACGTTCTAATGGTCATTGAAACTCCACAAGCTGAGATCTTGCATAAGGCCCCAGACCAAGGGAGATAGACTGTTATTTCGTGTCTCTTCCCATTGTGAATAATCGCACCAACTGATGTCACCTTCCACCAAGCTGCTTGGCGATGGTCTTGTAGCCCATTCCAAACATATGTAGGTCTACAATCTTGTCCCTGACATCCTTGGACAGCTCTCTGGTCTTGGCCATGGTGGAGAGTTTGGAACCTGATTGATTGATTCTGTGGACAGGTGTCTATTATACAGGGAACACATTGAGATTAGGATCACTCCCATTAAGACAGTGCTCCTAATCTCATCTCATTACCTGTATAAAAGACACCTGGGAGCCATAAACCTTGCTGATTGACAGGTGATCAAATACTTATTTCAAGTAAAATCCAAATCAATTCATAACTTCTTTGAAATGTGTTGTTCTGGATTTTTTGGTTGGTTTTTGTCAGTGGGCAAATGTACCAAATCAGCAGGGAATCAAATACTTTCTTCTATCACTGTATATATATATATATTGCTGTACTGCAGACTTTAGCAGTGATTTTATTTATTTCTTTAGATAATCTTGAGCTGATGTTGGACTCATCGGCCATTCCTGAATCAGGCACTGCCAGTGTTAAATCCAGACCCACAGTCAAGCACTATGCGGTATGTATCCAATCGTCTGCATAATGTCTTAAGAGCTATCCAATCTAAATACTTCTTAATACAGATCTATAAACTATATGATGCCAAATAGTATTATACTCATGATGGACATTCCTGTAATCATTTAAATCTGTGTGACGTCAGAAATCATAACCAACCATAAATCTGGAAGCGTTTCTAATTGTCAGATTTCACTTGCACATTCTATTCAGACATTAACAGATGGAGTAAGCCAGCTACATTAACCTGCACGTAGGGTATCAATGAAACAGGGGTGCATGTTATGTTCACACAGTCTTAGCAAATCTCAGTCAACATCCTGTCCAATCCAGACATGACATTTTGGGTCCTCTACATTTTGAGTCCTTTTGATTTGTGACTTACGATGGAGCCCAGGCACGTTGGTTTCACATATTGCACAGCTTCTATGTAGTAGGCTGTATAGGTGTGTCCTATATATGACATCTTTTTGGCCTGTGTTAGATTCGACACACCCAGGAGAATTGAGCTGCTCTGACACATTAATCTGACTTTCACCAGTGACTCATGAAGTAAGGAAAGGAAAAGAAATACCTTCACGGTGGATCTGTAACGTCTCTTACTGCTGCACCCTTTGTTTCTTGTGAAACCTTCATGCCTTTGCTATGAGATGCATGTGTCTCTATGTATAGTCTGTAGTCATGACATTTTCAGAGCACTGCATGAAGCAAACGTTCTGTGTATATTTTATACTATAAACACATAAGGTAACTGAGGATTGAGAAAGCAACACACCATTCAGACTGTTGACCGCACCAGTAATAGTTGTGTCTTCATAGATTTCATAGCCGTTACTATGACAAATCTGTTGTTGTGCCCCTGAGCAAGGCATTTAATCCTTATAACTCCCGTACACTGCTCTAAAGCTAAAATGAAAAAAATATATATAACTATTTCCACAAAACCTCATATTTCCACAGCAGAATGCAAGTTATTTATGTTCAATATATATATTAATATAGTTAATATATACTATAGATATATATAGTTATTTATATATAGTACATTTTTCATTAAAATCATTAAAACATACTTTAAAAAAGTTTGAATATGAAATAAAGCTTCCCTGCAGAATTTAGATATGTTTTAGTGGTCAATTTGTTGACGTAACCTGAAGCACCTCCCACAATTTGTATTGGCCCTTAGGTCCAGTATTGGGTATTTTACTTGTCCTTTGGAGTAACTAAGATTTGGAAGGGCATATCTCCAGTTCTGTCTGCTGGACTGTTATGTCAACACGCTCTGGGTTTATTGATAGTGGCAGTTGGGCTTCGATGACTACGGCCAGTCACACAGGCACATGAAGGTTGACATTTTTTTCTCACAAAGCAGTCCTTCCCACTTACCGTTTGCTTACATGAATAGATTTTGACAATAAAAGACTTTGACTTGACTTTGACTAGATGGGAGTGTTTCATTTGCCTTGCCCACACACCACGCCTGCCCTGTCTGAAATAGTCACAAAACTGGGCAAGGGCGCTCAAGCTAAGGTGAAGCAAGCTCAGATATAGTTTACTAGTGGATTCTATTTTTCAGTCATTTTTATAAATAAGACGCTCAGTGGCTGTGGAAAGTTATCAAAACTCCTCTAGCCTCAAGTTTCTGTATTGCGACAAAGACGTGTAGAAAAGTGTAGAAAAATATCAAAATATCAAAAATGTCAGATCAGAATTCAACACTGACAACCACCTCACACTCACTATACTGTTAGTAGAAAAACTATTTGCAATGAAGTTCACAAAGGAGTCCTTTGAAAGTTGGCACGTTAGTAAGCAGAGTTAAGTGTCTTGCTCCATTCAGTTAATAGTCAAATGCTGTAAAATCTTCTGAGTTTTGTCTTCATTTTCCACAGTCCTCGTCTGACCTTGTGCAAGGATTTGCTGTCCCAACACCCACAGTTCCTGTCCTCCCCACTGCCAATAGACCACAGATCAACATGAATAGTGAGTCTTTCCCAACAGTCCCAAAATACATTCGCATACATTTTTGCAGACCAGGAATGTTCTAATGTTCTTTATGTATTTTGTCAAACCACAACTAAACATAATTATACAGTAACAACAATACAAATCCAAATTGTCTCTGACAGCAGTTCTATCATTCCTCACTTTATAGTGAACGGGGATTGGATGTCTAATGGGTCGGCCCGATCTATACCCGATTTGCTTGATGGGGGAATGTTTATTCCACCTCCCCCTTCAATGGCACCACCGCCGCCCCCCACAAAGTTCCTCCCTCCCACTCCAGATTTCCTGGGTGACACGGTCTCTTTTCAGCTACCCCCAATGGCCCCTCCGAAACCCCCATCAAAACAGCAGTCCGTGGCCCGTCCTGAAGACCCGTCCCTGAGACCTCCATCCATGCCAACCCCAAAGCCCCCGTCAACCACATCCAGTGCTTCCAGTCATCTGCCAAATAACACCTCACCACCAACTTCCGTCCCTGACTTCACAGAACGCCCTAAGTTCGCCCCGCCACAGCCCCCCGCCGACATGAGGCAAGTTGCTCTGAAAGCCCTGAAGAACCCGCCTCTCAAGCCAGTGAGACTCTCCTCCATGGCCAGCGTAGATGAACCCCAGGGTCCAGCACCGACTCCTCCTGTAAAAAAACCCACGCCCTCTAGCTTCAACCCTCAGAACACAGCGAAAATCTACAGCGTTCCCAAGACCGGCATCCCGGGTAAACAGACGGACCAGGAAAATAGGCCCAAGCAGATCCTGCTCCTGCATGACCCCAAGTTGACTGAGTCCGGTCCGGTCCAGGTCAACAGGAACCCTCCGGCTGTGGCACCACCCTCTAAGCCGGCCCGGAAGAATAGCTTTGGGTTGCAGCTGGAATCCAAGGAGAACTTGCAAGCCGCCTGGTCAGGCCAAGCCACTCCAGCCAAGACCAATGAAGAGGTGAAAGTGGAGCCCTTGCCTCCATCCACAGAGCAGGTTATTCCCAAACCCACCAACCCCCCTCCCGAAGAGCCGCCCAAGCATCAGAATGTGGTTACTGCCCCTGTTACCATGGATACTAGCCAGATCAAGCATGACGTGTCCTCGGGCCAAAGTCACAAGTTCAGTCCCATGCTGGACCGTAAACTACGCAGCCTGAAGACCAGCGACGTCCCTGCTACCAGGAAGGGTCCGGCTGCCTCCCCGCTGGCTCTGCTCATGGCAGCTAAAGAACGAGAGAAGCACAGGTTCGCTACATCCCACGAACACAAGACAACGAGCAATGAGCCATCAACCAGCATCCAGCACAGCGAATCCAATCCCAATTCGTTCACCGTCAACCCTAGATCCACCCCGTTCAGTTCTCAAGAGAAACCTCCGTCTGAGGTCTCTGTGGAGCCCCGGTTGGTGATCCAAGCTCCGTCAAAACCTACCGAGTCCGTGGTGAGCCAGGGGGCTGTGCCCACCTCTAAGTTCTCATCCTCCAGTTATCCAGCGATGGATACAAGTGGACAGCAGAGGATTCCTCCAGCCTCTAGCCATGCTCGGGAACAAGATAAAAAGGAGGATCAATGCATGCCATTACTCGCTCCTCCTCCCGAATTTGATGATAATGTTACGGACTCCCCCCCTAGCTCTCCTCCCCCCGATCCCCCATTAAAGCAGGTCCTGCCCCCCACTGCCAGCCCTGTCGTCTTTGTAATGCCCCAAACAAGCCACCGGTAATGCCCCCAACGCCCCTCCAGTAATGCCCCCAACGGAAATCAACTCCCAAATTCGCCCCTCCAGTAATGCCCCCAACTCCCAGATTCGCCCCCGGAAATGCCCCCAGCTCCCAGATTCGCCCCTCCGGAAATGCCCCCAGCTCCCAGATTCGCTCCCCAGTAATGCCCCCAACTCCCAGATGTGCCCCTCCAGTAATGCCCCCTACTCCCAGATTCGCCCCTCCAGTAATGCCCCCAACTCCCAGATTCGCCCCTCCAGTAATGCCCCCAACTCCCAGATTCGCCCCTCCAGTAATGCCCCCAACTCCCAGATTCGCCCCTCCAGTAATGCCCCCAACTCCCAGATTCGCCCCTCCAGTAATGCCCCCAGCCTCCGACCTTAAAACTAACATCCCTCCTCCTGCCCCTCCGACAGTAAAACCCAAACCTCCAAGCCCTCCCAAATTCCCATCTCCTGTCACGGAGGTCAAAACAAAGTTGCCTGTCCAAGCCAACCCTAAGCCACCTCCCACCCAGGCGCCCTCGTCCCTTTCAGCCAATCAGGCCACACTCCTGAGTATCCTGCAAAAGAAGATGCTGGAGATGGACAATAAAATGGACAAAAAAATGCTTGTCATGAAAGACACAGAGTGTGATGACTGGGAATCTCCCTTGTCTGATGAGGAGACCAAGGTCACCTTTGGAGTCACCAAGAAGCCCCCTGTAATAACACCTGCCACTCCGGTCGCCAAAACACAAGGCCTGGACATGAAGGAATTGGAGAGTAAAATGAAAGCTCACGGTTCATCAACGTCATCAAAAGGTCTCACCAGGTAGGTTTTATGTTTTCTTCTATATACGTTTGTTCTTCAAAAATGTACATGATGGGGTGAAAAAGAGAGATTGAGGGCTCTGGGTTGTGTTTATAAATGTTGTTTTTTATTTTTAATGTGTTTTAGTTTGGGGAAAAAATGCAAAAATAGAAGCCCACTAATTTTCATTCTTTTGAGTAAAACATTTGGGAATCTTCGGTTGTGTTTAGATGGCCTTAGTTTTTTTTAAATCACTTTCTATAATTCAGTTAATCAGATGTGCCAAAACAAGTTGTGGTTCAAAATTCAGAATTTCTCCTTAATTGACTTGCCTGGTCAAATAGTCGTTCAGTAAAATCAATTAACATTATTTTATAATTGTCTCTCTTTACCATCTAGCAATGGGGCACAGTCAAAGCAGGCATCTGGGATTACGTTTACAGTACGACCCGGAACCAAACAACCCATTACCGTTCTCAACAAAGGGGATTCATCATGAGGTGTCCAAACTGTACATACAGCCATCGTCAAGGGCAACGACAATTACAAGAGCTCACCATTTCTGACGCTATAAAGGGAGAGGACTAATGAACACTGACAACGTATGCCAAGGAGGTTTTTCCCAATACTCAGGAGAGAGTACAGGTTTCAAAACTTTATTTCATTGCTGCGGTATAATAATAACTGTGTGATAATACACAGTAGACTTTTTTTGCACTGTTATATATGTGACCAAGATTAAAAACAAATGGTGAGGAGGTTGTTTTTTAAATTAAGAGTTGTAAGTTGGCGGCTTTAATATTATATTAATGTTTTTATACAGTTTTACCATAAAAAACTTACTGTAAGTTGTGTACATATTATTTTTGGTAATGTTGTCTCAATTACCACATTGGCTGTACATTTGTTTTTACAGCAAATGTCAATATAAATGTAGCAGACTACTGTACATAAAGTGCATGTATGCTGTAAATGATTTACTGTGCTCTTAGCAAAGGTTTCACAACTATGTAAACTAGATGTGTTATCAGACCATTTGATTATCTACTTTAGTCAGCTGTGTAAGATATGTCCTTTACACAGGATGACTAAACAGAAGCAAAACAAATGTGCCTCGTGACGGAAGGAAATAATTCTGGTCTCTATGGTATGTACAATCAGTTTGGTCTAGAACAATCTGTTTGGTCTACAACTTTTACCCAAGTCAAGTCATTGGTTCTGTCTGTGGTAATATTTACTGAAAAATTAAATTCTACGGGAAACATGTTTGTCGGTCATTACTTTAATCTGATCAAATATAAAACAGAAATGTATTTCTCTACACATAATTTTGAAATCACAATTACTCACGGAAACTTTTGAAGGTATATCAAAGACATTGGACTGTAGTGTTTATGTCCTGACTGGAGGCATGTCAACATGCCCATCTGGGGAAGCTGTCATGTATGCATAATATCCCAGAGAGTTTATTGATCTGGTTTCAATTTCCTGTTATTAGCATACCAAGACAATTTGCTTGATATTAGAAAACAATTATAGAAATAAATGTAGCATTAAAGACAAAACTATACTGCAGTGAGAGATCACTTCAAAGCTCACTTCTCAGTTTCAAATGTACTCTACCAAATTATCCATAGTGATTGAGACATTCCTAATGTAGATGTTGTGGCCAATCAGATTGGTACTTATCTCCTAATGTAGATGTTGTGGCCAATCAGATTGGTACTTATCTCCTTATAATCCCTTTAGACAATCACACCACTATCCTTCCACTCTGGACTAGCTAGTACTAAACCGGTCTCGTTACGTAAGGGCAGACACATTTTCTAATAGCTTTGAGGCAGGATTCTACCCAGTGCCCATTTAGAGATACCCTCAATTTGCTCCCACATTCTGGAAGTCTGGTTAATTACAGGAGCATCACATTCACACCATTATCTGCCTTCAATTCTGTCAACCTCTAATCGACCACCAAATAAGTTGAAAACTTATTTTTTTAAATACAATGTCAAAATTATATATGACCAACTAAGATTAAATCACTCTCTTCAAACCTTATATTTCAGAAATGTTCATCATTAAATGTCCAGTGAGAATAAAAAAACAGATGATGTATGATTAAACACAAACTATGTATTAATTAAGTCCCATTTGAGAAAGTAGTTACAGTTCTCTAGTTAACGCAGCATTAATGTACGTCAACAAATTGTAAATCAACACATCTTCCTCACATATATTTTAGAAAATGAATGAGAACCAACTATCAAAGTGATTGAGTACGGTTTTATTACAACGCATACCTCAGATTGGTAATCGTTTCAGAACACACAGAAACTCACATTCTTTGTTGAAGGTTTGTTACAACGAAAGTAGGATGTGGAAGGAGTCGAACTAACAGACACACGTCTTTGGAAAACAAAACAAACTCGGGAATATACAGTATTCAGACAAACTTTATTGAAGGATGAAAAATGTTGAATTGTCAGTTTCAAGTTGCACTGCTCAGACTTCCAAAAAGCACCACTTGACAGGTCGTAACACTTACAATGAAAAACATGTGCCATAACACAGGACAGTGTCTGGTACTTACTACAAAAATGACAACAAAAAGTGCCATGGAAGGAAAATGGACCAACTGTATATTGGTGAGTAAAGCTTTGCAGTAAAGATTAAAGGCCCTTTCAAATGTACTGATGTTGCCAGTGTACTGGTGACGTAGTCACAGGTTGAACCAGGCCATTCTAGGTCACATTTCTATTACAAAATACTCAAGTGAGACATGGTATAACTGACTGGTTAATCCAATCCAGCCACCACCTTGTTAACCAACGAGTCAGTGAATAAGATTCCATGCCAAGTTATTCAGCAAATCAATTACATCGGGTGAGGCTGTGGACCAGCTGGATTCATTAAGATGGCATTGCATCAAATGCTAATGTAAGACTTAACCATTGTTTTACAGCCCTGTGTGTTACCATTTTTACCCTCACACCTGCACCTCGATTCCAGCCCACCTCCCACTAACTCCCCGTCCCCATAGCTGTGGTTGGTCTATGGAGGTGAAATGGAGTCTACAGCTGCGTGACCTTCCTGGCCCACATTGTGGTGGAGGACCTGGTGGTCCCATCCCACAGTGGTCAGCGTGTCAAAGCTGGTAGGAGCCCAGCAGACGCCACGAACAAAGTCCTGGTGCCTCCGGTCCCGGAACCTGAAGGAGAATCAGAACCAAATGAAAGTGGGTTAAGTAATGATGAAGTAACGGTAGCTTTACTTTTGACTTCACAAATCTGAGTTAACAAGCCAAAATGATCTTAAACACCAAATATACATATATTGGCACTTACATTTCTTTTAGATCAGAGTTCATCACAGCAACAGAGCAGTCATCGCTGATGGAGGCCAGCAGGGGGATACTGCTGGGAGAGTTACAGATATTTCTATTAGCCTAGTCCAACAGCACTCTGACTGGTGTGGATGGCAGGGAACTGTGGCCTACCTGTGTGAAGAGAAAGCCAGGCCAGAGATCTTACGGCTGTGGCAGCTTTGGGTCTGGGCCGGTTCAGTGCCCTGAAAGTCCTTCAACATGACACGGCCCAGCTCATCACCTGACCAAACAATAACATTTATCAACACATGTGATAAAAACAGTGATGGACTGTATGACTGTATGGACCTCATAATGGTGACTGTATTGACCACTACACATTATATTGACCACTAGCCATTATATTGACTGTATTGACCACTGCACATTATATTGACTGTATTGACCACTACACAATATATTGACCACTACATATCATTGTGACAATACAGTCCCTGACAAAAGTCTTGTCGCTTGTGTACAAATTGACCTGAAGTGCCGCTGAAATATATTTCTAATCAAGATGTTTTTACAAGAAATGGCTCATTTTAATCCCAACAGCTTTTGTAATAATGTTTCAGTGCAAAATTAAACTGTCAAAAAGTATTCTAATATTCACAGCTTGGTAAAGCCCATTGAGTCAATTTTTGCAAAGACATAAGTGTTGTCGCCTTGTCATATGAGCTTCACCTGTGACTAATAATGGATCAGTTAGGTCTCAGGTGTGTATAAAAACAACCCCAGTACACTGGACCTTCACATCAACTGCAACTAGACCTCTGCAAAAATGCCTAAGATTCACCCTGAGACTAAAGTTTTGATTATCAAGAGGCTGAAGACCAGATCCACTGCTGATGTGGCAGACACCTTCAATGCGTCTCAGCGTCAAGTACAGAGGATAAAAAAAACATCTGAAGACACTGGAGACGTTTTTGACAAGCCCAGGTCAGGCAGACCCCTCAAGACAACTGCTCGAGAGGACCGTTTGTTGGCTCGAAAATCCAAGGCCAGCCCATTTTCCACTGCAGCAGAGCTCCACGAGACCTGGTCACCTGAAGTCCCTGTTTCAACCAGAACAGTTTGTCGGATTCTGTCTCAAAATGGCCTCCATGGTCGAATCAGTGCCCAGAAGCCAGCACTAAACAAAAGACAATTGAAAAACCGTGTTGCATTTCCAAGGCCCACAGCCTCCTAAAAGGATGGACGCTGGAAAAGTGGAAGAAGGTGGATTTTTCAGATGAATCTTCTGTTGAATTACACCACAGTCACCGCAAATATTGCAGGACACCTACTGGAGCCCGCATGGATCCGAGATTCACCCAGAAAACAATTTTGGTGGCGGAAAAATCATGGTCTGGGGTTACTTCCAGTATGGGGGTGTGCAAGAGATCTGCAGGGTGGAAGGCAACATCAATAGTCTAAAATACCAAGAAATCTTAGCTACCTCTTATATTCCCATCCATAAAATATGACAAATTCTGCAGCAGGATGTTGCACCATCACATACTTCCATCTCCACATCAAAGTTCCTCAAGGTGAAGAAGATCAAGATGCTCCAGGATTGGCCAGCCCAGTCACCAGACATAAACATCATTGAGCATATGTGGGGTAGGATGAAAGAGGAAGCATGGAAGACGAAACCAAAGTATATTGATGAACTCTGGGAGGCATGCAAGACTGCTTTCTTTGCTATTCCTGATGACTTCATCAATAAATTGTATGAATCCTTGCCAAACCGCATGGATGCAGTCCTTCAAGCTCATGGAAGTCATACAAGATATTCAATTTGGACCTCACAGCACCACTACTTAAATTGCTGACATATTTTTGTATTTGCAGTAAATGTGTTCAATTTCTGTATAGGCGACAAAACTTTTGTCTTGCCAAAATTTGACCTTTCTGTCTTGATTAAATGATACATCTTTTTTCAGTGAAACTAATTCATTTCTGTGCATTAAACATCATTTGGGAAGGTTTTAGCTTTTCATATGAGCTATTTCTAACACCAATTGATTAATTAAAAGTCTGGTTAATAGCAGGTGTTTCTAGAAAATAGATAAGCGACAAGACTTTTGTCAGGGACTGTAGTGTAGCGTGGGTCTTACCCCAGGCGATTGTGGTCCTCTGGTGTGGATGCCAGGCTACTGACGTAGGGCAACAGCTGGGCTCTAGGTCTGACACAAAATCAACATTTAAATAATTTAGCAGACACTTACCAAATGAACTTACAGTAGCGAGTACACACTTTCATAGTTGTCCCCCATTGGCAATTAACACAGAAAACAAAATACTTTGCTCGGTGAGTGTCAATTAATAGGCCAACAAGTATAACCAAACATGTTTATCAACTGCGCCCTACGTGACTGTACACTTCAGAACTGTTCTAATCACCTAATCTAGAAGCTGGTTTGGTGGGTTTTCGTCTGTCCCAAAGCAAGAGGCGGCCATCCTGAGAAGAGGGAATGAAGAAGAAATGTGACAGCGCAGTAACAGGTTACACTTCTCCTTCCAGTACATTTCACGACCGTATCAAATCACGTCAGAAACACTTGGCATTCCAGGATTAGCTTCTGCTGTAACAGTCACAGTCTTACCTGTCCACAGGACAGAAAGAGAGAGTCATCCGACGGACTGCAGGACACACAGGTGACCGGCTTAGAGTGCGCTGTGGATCCAGAGCCAAACGAGATCAGTTAGTTACTCTACCTTTATCCACCGCAACTGCTACTCACAAGTTACACAGTCATTAAAGACACAATCCATGTGACTTCCATACCATTATATGTGCTAACCACTTCCCCCTGACTCAGGTCCCAAACTTTGATGCTGCATCATGGAGGGAAAAAGCACATTTAGTCACCACTCACAGCATAATGTTGGGATTTCATCAAATAAATCTTAGAGATATGCACATGCTAAACAAACACAATAAGAAATGCCTCCGACTCACCGGCAGTCCATACTGCCACTGACGGCATGGCTTGATCCGGCAGGACTGACGCTGGTGACAATGTGGTCATGCTCGTGCTTGGTATAGCGATTCATCAGGAGGCTCTCATCCTCTGTAAGCTCCCACAGCTCAACAGCACCTAGAACAACACGACCACTCAGACCTCATTGTTCCCTCTGTGGTAACAACTGCCTTATTTACAGCAGAATACAGTATCCACGGAGCAATTATCATTTCCATTTCTACTTACCAGAGTCAGATGCCACTAGAACACCCCGTTCTGAAACCCACTTGGCATCTGTGACACCTGCTTCAGTCTGCACACCGGCCTTGCAGAAACCCTCGTTTGGGGACTGGTTGGGATCACTGTAGACCCATATAGAGCCCAGCCAGCACCTGCCTGTTAGACTGGAGGCCCCCAGCAACAAGGTACCATCTAGAGGAAGGACATTGAAAAATGTTACAAGCCGAATTATACTGCTGTCCTGTGAATAAATGGCATATGACTGGACAAGATCCAAGCACAGTGAGTAGCCAGTGGGCCAAATGCGGCTGCTTCTTGATTGACAGTACTGCAGTTTAAGGGACCACATACTATACAGCATCATCACTTTTAGTGGCTAACTACCTAGCCACAAACACCATCATTTAAGTGATAAGTTAGCCGTATGAACTTACTGTAGTTGGTTAATGTGGTACACAATACATTTAATTTAGAGTTAGTAATGCAAACTGCACCTTCACCCAAACAAGTTGAGTGATAATCTATTCAAACAGCAGACCTCTTATTTGAGTGAAGGACCACGTGTTGCAGTAGCTAGTGGGCTTCATGCATGTTTCTGCAGGACCATCACTACAGTTAATAGACTCACCTGCCCGGTACTGTGCCGAGTCCAGATGCTTCTCCATGCTTGCGGGGGCATTTGGTGCCATGTTCCATGGGTTGTCCTTAATCATGTTAGTATTCACCGCACTTGTCATTCAGCCAAATGATTCACTTCCCCTCAAATTGTATTATTCGTATTTATACAATAAAGCGTATTCACTTTGCTCGCTAGTTTATAAAAGAGACACAGATACGTTGTAGGGATGAGGTTCACTTTAACATGTAGCGTGAAGCATGCCGTTTTTCAGGACTCCATTCTTAATACCAGAAATGAATGAAGTAGTTAAGCTTGAAAAAAGCAGTATGTTAAACTATAATGGTACTTCCGGGTCACGATGCGTTGGTGGTTTTCACAATAAAAGTATCGCGACATAGTATAATCGCGTCAAACTATCAAACGCTCCAGCGCCCCCTGTAATTATTGGGAAAATGAACCACTTTTTTTCACCACATTTCAAATGTTTTAAGTGCAATCATTGCTATGATCATAGCATAGATTACCGGCTATTCTTTCCGGGGTTTTTGGTATTGGTACAATATTTCAATATAAAAAAGACTAGTTGAAAAGAAATCGCTCAGGGCTCAACTGAGGTGGTTTTTAAAATTGATGATGGGGCATATCTTTTTTTCTATAAGGTATTTAACATTTAAACTGTGGGGGTGGGGGGCTGGGGGCAGCAAATACAACTGACGTGGATAAGCCTCATCCTTGGGCTGCGCTATATGAGTGTCCCTCTTGCAGTTAAAGATTATTCCTGGCTGCCGTTGGTTTACTTTATTCCAATCACATGAAGTACGAGTAGCTACTTCCACTTCTGCAATTTGTTATATCTTCTACTAAATTGTAGTTTTCAGTAACCCTGCTGAACTCTGAAACCATATTCAGTAACCTTCTAGTCAATGCATCCTGCTACCTCATTTAATTTATATTTAACTAAATTAACACAATGCATTGTAAGTACTATCCATTTGCCACTTGCACAAATGGTTTCTGCTTGCATATTTGAAATGTGTTACATTATTGAACTGAAGACAACACCTGCACTTTTACTTATCCATGCCAATTGCACATCCATACATTGTACTCCATCTCATGACTCATACATTTGGCACATTGACAGTTTGCCTTCACAACCATTTTTGCTCTTTTTACACTTTTGAATCTGATTACCACTCCCTTGATGAGGATAGAGCACTGGGGTTTTAAAGACAACTTCTAATAACGGTGCCTCGGCCAGAAGGGCTTAATTGGGATGGAAACGTTTGGGAACCCCTAATCTAGTTCATACAAATCGGTTTTACTGAATCATGGATGGTCTTTGTATTCACAAACTTGTTGACTTACTTAGTAAACTAAAATTTTAGTACTTAGTATTTTTTGCATAGCAAGTGTTGTGTTTTCACTGTGACAGAACGATTTTTATCCTAAAGATATAATTGATCAATTCACTATCAAGTTTAATCAAATTTCATAATGGTCAATAATGCAATGTAAACAACTGGTCCAGCTCTTGCACACACTCACCTCTGCTCTCTCTGACAGATCTGCCTGTAGTCCAACAACTACAATGAATTTAGTCTCAATGTATTATTTCTGCTAAAATAATCTGTGAAATCATCTCATGCAATCAACGATTTTTACCAGAGACAAAGAAAACAAGTGTTTTATTAGGCAAATTCAACGTTGCTATAGCAGCACATGCTTCAAAATCAATACACAAAACATAAAAGGGGCATACACATGCTTAAATGTTATTTTTTTGCATTTAAAGCAATGCTGTGGTACATAAATCTCTAGGTTTTTTTTACAGCACTACCACTGCTGTGGTCGAAATGTACGTACTGTATTACATATTGTAGAGCGCATTTTCCTTCGCAGAGTTTTACCTCAGCTCAGCCTATTGACAGTTCACTCAGTATCTGGTTGCATTGCTCAAAACCCCCATCATGAAGAACCCATGCAGGTAAGTGTGGGAATCAACATCATCAACAACATCATCAACATCATCAACATCATCCAGGTTAGGCTTTTGTTGTTCCTGATTGTGAAGCCTGTTGACTCTGAAGTTGTTGGATCTTAATATTCATCACTTCAATCACAGCTAGAAAACCACAAGAGAAAAAAAAAGATCTGTGATAAGCAAACCATTTATTGAAAGAAGTAAACAACTGCAGCCTATTGCATTTTGGCTGAACACTATAAGTAATACAAACGTCTGCATTACCTTGTTTCATGCCATGTTTCTCCTGCAGGGCAGGCTGAATCTTCTCCATTTGTTTTGTGAGGAAGGTTATTTTGCGCTTGAAAAACTCCCTGGTGTCATTGACATTCTGCAGAGATGTTTCAAATTAGGCTCCCAGGTACAAAAAAAATTTCACTTCTGAGTCACCAGTACAATTACAGGTTATTAGTTATCAGGAAAACATTTCTGCCTACCTTTTCAACGTAGTATCCCGTCCCCACATCCACAAAGACATGTTCCACGTCGTTCAGTGTTCCAGGGACATACATCTAATGGCAAGTAATGTTAAAGTGGAAAACGGAGAACTCACCACAACATCATCAATGAAAGCGTGTAGAACCTAGTATAGCTTCAGGTGTGTTAACTAAACATTTGACCAAAATGTACAAAGCGCCTAATATGGTTCTTTGTTACATAGTCCTGGCCAAAAAACAATGATGCTGTGGCCTCATTTACAGCCGCACACGCAATTAATATAAAGTTACAGTAATAAAGTATGTGGAATGAATGTGAAAATATCCGTAGGTTTAAAGACAACGTATTATTGTGTTTTTGCGAAAACAGGATACAGAGCTTGTGAGGGGCACCAGAAGTTCTTTTCCTAAAAAAAGAATGACACGTTTGTTATCCATATTAGTCACCCCTTTAAACAATTGTGTAGGTTGAGAGAAGTGTCATTTTTGTAAAATTTACAATCAGTATACTCATCCAAAAATGTCAGGATACTTATCAAAGCAAGGCAAAGACAAAAAGATTTCATACACAGCAATGTAGCAAAAGCGGCCCACCTGCGTTTTTTTTGTCGAGGACACTCAAGCTGTCCTTTGCTTCTACATATTTCGTCTGGACAACTTTGAGCTGACCTATAGATGATGTCAAAAACTCTGTCTCCTGTAAAACAGACAAATTGTGTGATTCAACATAGATTCAGGAGTAACTTCATTAACTGAGTATAACTTGTTGCTCTTTGTGATCCCTAGGTTGGATTATCGGTATACAAACAAAAAAAGCTGATTATAGTGTTTAATAATCACAATTGACGGCTGGAGGAAGGATATTACATTGAATGTTTTTTTACGGGGATGAAAACGCTAGCATTGAATGAATGGACTATGAGATAATAGAAATTGAGTGCATTTGCTTTTTCTATTCAGCATTTTGATTCAAACATACGGTTTCCATAGTAAAAACAAGTTGCCAATGAATAATGAGTAAAGACGGGACCAGAAATAACATGGCTAACACCTAATACTTACTGTACAGATGTACAATATGACAACCCAACCTGCTGTCAAGGTTACCCAGATCTATATTGGAAACGTGAAAACCACCAGTACACAATAATACATTATAGGTACTATGACATTAGACAGACTGCCATGTATGGGCAGTTAACACACGCTGCATTATCGAGCTAACTGTCGATAGCTATCTTCCCAATAACAGCCACTCATTTGCTAACAAACACACCAACCAGCTGGGACTAGAAAAATATAAAACCCCCGGAAATATTTTACTCTTTCTCTACCAGGTAAAAAATATTTACGATTGCCCGGTTACCTGCTCAAGTTGAGTCTTCAAACTCTCCAATTGAGGGAGCGATAGCTCTGTAAGATTCACCGCCATGTTAAAAAAATGTGAGAATGATATTGACCCTTCCCGGCTCACGTACTTGTTTCCATTTATAGAAAACGCCCTTATCATTGCAGTTGCAGGTTTATCGACACCCTGCCCCTGCTGGACCGGAGCACATTATATGTTACAATGACAATTTATTTAAGGGGCACCGTGTAAAATCCCGTTTCTAATTAATAGCACGACTCGTCTTCTCATTTTCCTTACCGAATGAGACAGGTTTAGTACTAGCTAATCCAGAGTGTTTTAAAGATGAAAGGGTTGTACTGCAAGTGTTTAAAGCAAGTATGCAGAGATTACAAGTCAATGCAAACTGACAGACAGACAACTAATAACTTTTGATAATGGAGTAGAATGGAATCTCACAGGAGTAGAAATCATTTGGTTAATACTTTATTTATACAATCATGTAATCATTACATTGACATAAAATCTATAATGAAAAATGTACGTTTTCATTAAAGACAGCCATGGGAAAGGAATACAAAAACATGTTATAATAATCAATGGCTTCGTTAGCAGGTAGACCAGCTTCTAGATATATACACATTACCCCTCCCCATATGGATAAAAAGCAGGTCTCCATTTTGAGGTTAACAATGTAATAAAACACAATCTTGGGCTTTGCATCAAAAATGTTAACTGAATAGGGATTCCGTTTATCATGGCTAATACAAATCAGGTGAAACAACAAAGCAAGGCATAAATAATGATCAAATGCATGTACAGTTTGGGAGGAGTTGAGCTATAGGCGATACTGCATTTGTAAAACTCGTGTTCACGTAGGTGTTCCCATCCTAACGCAGGTGGATAGGGAGTCCATAGACAACAGGCGCTGCCCCTATGAGGTGTTTGAGGTGTGTTGCCTGGCGGGATGAGGTCATGTGATCCAGGATCGGAGCCCCCGGGCCGGCAGACAGCCAGGACTCCAGCAGAGCCGTGGTGAAGCGGTCAATGTCCCGATCCGTTACGTCCCATAGATTCCCCAGAACAAACGGGCTAGAAGGCGAATGGAGACAGATAAGCATACATATGTACAGGAAGTCCCAGATCAACGTACCCGTGTGGGAAACAAAGACAACTGAGGTGGGTGTGTAATACCCGTCAGACCATTGCATTGACCTGTCGGAAGCAGTGTGACACGCGTGTGTGTGAGTTTTACCATCCAGCCATGAGGTAGTTGAGGATGATGCCAGTGCCCTCCAGCTCTCCCCGTACAGCCAGAGCAGCGCTGCTGCAGCCAAACAGCAGGGAAGCGGCTCTCATCTCCTGCTTCAGGATCTTATGCCCATCCAGAAACCGAGCACCTGCCCCATGACCCACGTAACTACAGGTTCAGAGAGAGAAAGGTCTGTCAATGTGAGTCAGACTCCTTAGCACTAAACAATCTGCATTAAAGCATACCACTCTCTGTTGGGGTTTATTTTACAATTATTGTATTCCTAAAGAAATGCATTAACGCATAGTAACATACCTTGTACAACAATTCAGACAACGTGTTTGTAATAGAAGACACAGCTTCTCCACACTCACATGTAAAGGTCTTTGGCAGTGACTGCCTCCAGCAGCTGAACTGGATCAGGAGCCACTCCACACACACCATGCCAGCCAGGTTCACTTGAGGACAGGCAGAGAGAAGGTGAGTCCCTCACATCGGACTCCCTCTAGATGTGGCAGACATAACCCCCTCCCCCCCACTGGCGGCAATAAACCCCCGCACTGCAACTCACCTGGTAAACCATTGTCTGAAACGGTCCTCTGTGTTCTCCAGGTTGGCATTAGGGTTGAGCACATAAAACACCTGTTTCGGGTCCACACCTTTATTCAGTACACAACCCGGGTTGGACTGACAGGAGAGACAAGCGGACATCAGAATTAAACACATCGTTCTGAAGTAAAATAGTGTTTGCTGTATTCATGTTTTAGTTGGCTGGACCCAACCAAACATAAGTGTGTGTGTGTGTGTGTGTGTGGTCTGACCTGTTGCAGAGCACAGTGGCCCAGCAGGGAGTGTAGAGAGGGCATGCGGGTGACAGAGCAAGATCTGAGGCAGGACATACTCTCCCACGGCAGCTTCTGGAGGTACTGCAAAAGGACAGGACACGATGCATCTGGGTTCAGCGCAACTGTCACACACACAGGTAGTGTGTTCATGTCATACAGGATTCCTAAATCCACCACTACACAAAGAAAGGCAGGAGAACCCAACCTTGTCCAAGATGAGCACTACGTGTCCTTGTGGATCAGAGCCCTCTGCCAGAACAGCTGACGCGGTCCGCAGAAGGTCCACACACTCTTTAGCACGTTCCGCACACACTCCCTGGGCGAACCACTGCAGCTGGGACTGGGAGAGCATGGAAGAAGCAGACAGCAGAGCCTGGAACACAGTGGTAAACAAACAGTTAACATGTTGTTAAGTATACATGCTGCTAGACTTCTCAAACCGGAGATGAGCGATGCTTGAGTCATCGACTGGTTACTGGAAAAGCCCATTTAAAGGACTGCAGAGGTAAAAAGGGCTTTAGAGATGAACGTGGAAGCACCTTTAACATCTCCTCTGAGGGCTGTGCCCCCCAACCAGAGAGGGTCTTCTGGAGGCGCTTAGCCTGGACAGACAGTTCAGGATCTGAGGTCCAGGGTTTGAGCAGCCCACACCAGCAACCAAGCAACTTCTGCATCTCCTCCAGCATCCTCTGAAGAAATGAGAAAACATGTTAGTTTCAAATCTCCAACACATCAAGAACCTAAAGATAGATGGATAGTCCTATATAAAGCAGCAAATGAAAGGATTTATATAGCAAGCACTTCATGGACCCATCTGTAGTCTGCGAAGGAAAAAATTGCATCTAAGAGTGGTTGTAGGCATCTATGGGTGGTTCAGGTGGTCAGAATGTACATACCAATCTGAGATTACAGGTGTGAGAGTGTCAGGGAAAAGAAAAAGAGGAGCTATACTTTAACCACATGAGAAAATGTTAAATTCAAATCCAAAACGTGAAGTACAGAGGTGAAGAGAAAACAACGCTTTACCGTCCCAATGATAACAGAGAGAAACAAACCAAGAGTTAAGATTATGCTTCCCTGATGTCAGGTGTCATACACAACAGTGGTTCATAAGGCTCCATAAAGCTCTATAACCTGTCAATACCTCTATGCGTGCGTCCAGACACCTCCTGCTCTCCCACCACTTGGCCTTGTCGGACAAACTGCTCACAGCCTTCTGATCCTCCCGGACAAGGTCATTCTCCTGAACCAGCCAGCTGATAGAGTGCTGTGAACATTCAGGAAGACCGGTCCATCAGAAAATATGTGAACGTGTATCAAATAGCCACCACAGCTGAGAACATGACTGGGGGGGCTTCTAATACCTCCTGTAGGGCTGTTGGGATACGGACGGTAACAGGAGCACAGCCCTTCTCCAGCCTGGACAGTAGAAGGTTGTCTCCCATCTCTCCCGGGTTCAACCCCAGTATAGACAGCACACACACAGTCACTCCTACAGACGGGGGAGACACAATAATGCCACTCATCATACTAAACATGTCTAGATCTATTCCACGGGACTGCATTGCTTTAAATGCCTCAGCAGTTTGACCGGTGACACCATACAATTCCCATGCGCTGATCATTTGAGCGTTTTATCTTCGTGATTAATGAAGCAGCATTGAAATGTTTCAGTAGTACCAGTAGGAATATCCTCCAGCTGTGTGAGGAATTGCTGGCAGTGTTGCTGTGGAAACATTGAAGGCTCAGCTGTAGTGAAAGAGAATATGTTCTCCAGCTGGGACAGTTGCTGTTCTACAGGGTTCCCCGTCCGGCCCGTGGGCTCGTCTAGACTCAAAGAACCCAGTCTGTCTGTCAACTCGGACGAGCTCTTTAGCTTCCTAGAAGACAAAAACAGGCAACATTTTAGCACACAGGATCCAGGGTGTTGACTGAGATGGGAAGACAGAAATGGTTCAGACTGGACCGGAGTATAGATAACTTACTTCAGGCGACTGGCCAAGTTTCGTGTCATGTGATGGCGGGTGGTGACACCAAGCGATTGGGCGTGGAGCATTGCCGTGGTGACGGGATCCCTTTGACCCAACGACAGAGCCAGCAAGCCACAGAGGCGCGGGTAGAGGTTTGGCGGGGGAGAATGCTGTAAGGCCAGCAAGGCAGAGCGGAGCAGAGACTGGACTGCCTCTACAGAAAGGACGTCTGTATGGATAGAACATAGAGACAGACAGGAAGGACAGTCAGGTTCAAAATGAGCGCGTGGATCCACCGTTAAACACGATCCCTAAGGATGTCACACTGACCTGGGCTGGGGAGGTGGATGTGGGCCTGCAAGCCCCCTGGATGAACCCCAGTCTTCAGGTCAGACAGACAATCACGTTCTGCATCGCCACACAGGTCCCTCCTAAGGACCTCAAAGTCTCTGTCTGGGCAATCTACCAGCAATCCTGTAGAACAATTCAGTTAAAGTACAGTATTATAAAACAGGTCTGCGGTCTGTACGGCAGAGACACACATCTGTGTGTGAACAGTCACTTACTGGCTGAAACATTCTCCTCGGCCTCTGCATCAGAAGCTCGTAGCTCCTCGATACTAGAGTCCAGTTTAAACATGCCCGCCTCCTCTTCAATGGTCCTCATCCTCTCTGGCTCCTCGATGAGTGTCCCCGTTCCCGGCTGCTTCCTGGGCCTGCCTCTCCTGGCTGGTGTACGCGCACAGGAGGCCAGCTCATCCTCAGAAGAAGTGCCGGATAAGGGGACAGCCGTGGTCTTCTTCCTGCTCTTCTTGGCCCTCTCTACAGGGGCGTCAGGGGCTGGTTTGGAGGAACGAGATGCCCTGGTTGACGTGGTCTTTCTAGTGAGCCCGGGTTTCTCTTTGAGCTCCACTTTGGAGTTGGACTCAGTGTCACTCTCATCACTGAACTCCACCTACAGCAGATGACAAAGTTTAACACCTGGCTGCACCCCTGAAACTGGCTTACACACACGGCGCACACACACACAGGCGCGCGCACACACACACAGGCGCGCACACACACACACACAGGCGCGCACACACACACAGGCGCGCGCACACACACACAGGCGCGCGCGCACACACACACAGGCGCGCGCGCACACACACACAGGCGCGCGCGCACACACACACAGGCGCGCGCGCACACACACACACCAGGCGCGCGCGCACACACACACACAGCGCGCGCGCACACACACACAGACGCGCGCGCACACACACACAGGCGCGCGCACACACACACACAGGCGCGCGCACACACACACACACAGGCGCGCGCACACACACACAGGCGCGCGCACACACACAGGCGCGCGCACACACACACACAGGCGCGCGCACACACACACACACACACAGGCGCGCGCACACACACACACACACAGGCGCGCGCACACACAGGCGCGCGCGCACACACACACACAGGCGCGCACACACACACACACACAGGCGCGCGCACACACACACACACAGGCGCGCGCACACACACACACAGGCGCGCGCACACACACACACACAGACGCGCGCACACACACACACAGACGCGCGCGCACACACACACACACACAGACGCGCGCACACACACACACAGACACACACACAGACGCGCGCACACACACACACAGACGCGCGCACACACACACACAGACGCGCACACACACACACACACACACACACACACAGACGCGCGCACACACACACACACAGACACACAGACGCGCGCACACACACACACACAGACGCGCGCACACACACACACACACGCGCGCACACACACACACACAGACGCGCGCACACACACACACACACACAGGCGCGCGCACACACACACACACAGGCACACACACACACACACACAGGCGCGCGCACACACACACAGGCGCGCACACACACACAGGCGCGCACACACACACAGGCGCGCACACACACACAGGCGCGCACACACACACAGGCGCGCACACACACACACAGGCGCGCACACACACACAGGCGCGCACACACACACACACACACACACAGGCGCGCACACACACACACACAGGCGCGCGCACACACACACAGGCGCGCACACACACGCACACACACACACAGGCGCGCACACACACAGGCGCGCACACACACAGGCGCGCACACACACAGGCGCGCACACACACAGGCGCGCACACACACAGGCGCGCACACACACAGGCGCGCACACACACAGGCGCGCACACACACAGGCGCACACACACCTTGCCAAGTAAAATATTCAATAATCATTTGAAAGCAAATGTACTGAAACTTGTAGTACTTGATCCCATTCATAAAGGATAATATTGCAGACATTCAGCCTGTAGGAGTACCTTAAAGCGAGGTTTCTTCGTGCGTTTCGGGGCTGCAGGCACAGGTTGGGGTTTGTCTCGTGTCGGCGACACCTCCTCATACACCTGGAATGGGAGACTCATAGTGCCTTTGGCTGCTCCTCTCCTGGCAGAGACGGGGGCTTTGACCCTCTGGACGGGCGTGCAGGTCACCGTGGGCACCTCTGTGTTGAAGTCGAAAGCACTGAGCTCCCCAGTGGACGACTTGGCACGCGGGTGTTTGATTGCCACTGGTGTTTTGGGGAGAATTTGACCTTTCGGAATTAAAATGTTTTTCATTTTACTGACTGGGTCTTTAGTCTTCTTTTGGGTTTTAGCAGCCGTGGCTATTGAGGGTGGAGGAGGTTGGAGTGTTGTGGGCTTTCGATCCACCTTGGAGGGAGGGTTCCAGGTCCAGGCTGAGGAGAACAGCTCATCAGGGGGGTGGCCTTTCTGGGCAGCGAGGGCCAGGCAGGAGGCGTGGGCTTTGGCCCCAAGAAGTCTGGCCTTCAGTGACCCCAACTCCGGAGAGGGCTTGGAGGACACGAATGCCAAACCTGCCTCCAGGACTTTCCAGGTACTTGCAGCCTTCCCCGGTTTCAGTTCCAGACCAGACAGGGCCATGCGGAGGTAGACACGGCCCACCAGGTCCTGGAGCAGACAGGGTTTCGGTGGGATGGCCTTCAGGGGGAACAACGTGTTCAGTTTAGCAGACATCTTGTCAGTGATTCTCTTGCAGCGGGACAAGGCAGCCAAATGAAGGTTACGGCTGTTTTGGGTTTCGGCGGAGCTTAGCTGGAGGGCGAGATCAGCCTGTGTAGTGGCCCAGCGAGCAGTCACCCGACCAAGACTTGGCTCAGAGCAGCAGGGACAGGGGCAGGTGGCCACATGGCCCAGAGAAGATAGCCAGCGTTGGGGCCGGGCTTTAAGCGGAGGAGAGGTGGCCTGGTCCTGTTCAATGGGCTCCTTAGGGAGCCAGCGGGTGCTCAGGAAGGCCTTACCGTCCTCCTCAACACGGGGGAGGGGAGGGTCTTGCTTTGGAGCCGGACGGCCTTTCCTTGGTTGGATCTTGACCTCAGTCTTCTGCTCCACTTTAGTGAAGTCTACAGGAGAGCCAGAACAGTGTTGACTGAATGTTACAGCAAGACCGAAAACGCTTGGAGCAACATTTACAGTAAAAAAACTAATTATAGGAATAGGTTAGTAACATGTTATTACCGGTGCAAAGGTCCAGTAGGTTCCTGACTTTATCCAGGTCAAAGCGACACTCCTCAGTCTCTCCCTTCAACAGCTCCAACTCAGCCTTCATCACCAGCAGCTCAGCAGATCTAAAAGAAAACACAGGAAATAAATGTCATGTTGCCGATACAGGGACAACAGACACAACCAACACAACAGACACAGGGAGAACCTACCGGCTCAGTGTCTGCAATTTGGTGGCCAGTTTGAGGGCCTCTAGACACTGGAGTTTCGCCTCGTGGACAGATCCACAGCTGCTCCACACCGACACGATCCTCATAGAACAGCCCAGCAGCTCTGACAGCACCTGCCACTTGTACATCAGGTTTTTACCTAGAGAGGTCAGGAGACAGACTGCCATTATAACAGAGAGAGCTTGACGGGAATGGCTTGGTTCATTGTGAAAATACTGCTTCACCTGGGTCATTTTTATTAGCAACCTAATGCACATATTTAAGAATTAGCTAAGAAATTGTGTGTCAAAACACATGATTTTCTTAGAAAAGAAAAATAATGATGAATACCATTAATTTCAAAATAAAAGCTTGAGACCCAGTAAGACAAAAGACTCTCCATCAAAATAAGTGAAAGCTGCCAGCTATACAGTAGTATGTGTGTGTGCGTGATCCATAAAGTACCCTGGTGAATGAAGTGTGTGTCTGAGCTGCAGTGTGCTCCATACAGGCTGCTCCCCACTAGAGTCACCAGCAGACTGTGCAGCAGCTTTAGGCTCTCGGAGAGAGTGGTGTCAGAGGTCTTCAGCCCTGCAACACACACACACAGAGACACACACACGTCAATCCTCTGACCCATGGAATTGTCATGGAAATACACAGACCAATATTATATAAAAGTACAATATAGCCCACCAGTCTAGACGAGGGGTTTTCAATTCTTACCCCACAAGACCTGGCACCAGCTGGTTTTATGTTCTACCTTATCATTAATGTCACCCACCTGGTGTCCCAGGTGTGAATAAGTCCCTGATTAGAAAGAACCGGCTTTGGTGAACAGTTGAACCCCCCTGGTCTGAACCGTTTAGTAGTAAAGAGGACAGACCGTGTTGAGTGATTCGTTGGCGCAGTACTGGTGGCAGTGTGGCGGTGTCCAGATTCAGGTAGGCACTACTCGTCTGTAATGCCTGGGCACGCAGCAGGTACCAGGCCTTAGACTGCCTGACCCCCCCCACCTCCTTCAGTACGTCACACAAGTAGGGCACGCCCCGCGCCACCTGGTATGAAGAGACCAGATGTGAAGATGACCAGGGGACATGTAAAAAAACCATGTGCTGAGGGGTTTGTGTCTGTGTCACCTGTCCTTGACTGTAGCAGAGCTGAGCCCTGAGCAGTGTGGCCTGCACAGAGAGAGCAGACGGACCCACTGCGTTCTGATCCTGGGTCAGACACTGCTCTGCTTTTTCCAGCTGGGCCTGAAACAAACAAGTTAACAACAACAACCTTAACACAGGCCTCTGCATTTACAAACAGAACATCTGGGTTTAAGTTCCAGAGATGTCCCAGGCTGTTTAGAACATATAACGGGTCTGTGCCAAGGCAATGGGGTACCTCCGCTATTTCAGGAGCACCCAGCTCCAGTAGCAGCCGGGCACAGTGGCACAAAGAGGAGGCGAGGCCTTCTGTATCCCCAAGGCGACAGTAGAGGCCAGCAGCCAACTGGTAGGCTTTCAATGCCTGTAGAGGCTAGGAGAATGACCAAAGATTAACATGGATGTACAGACAGATGGCCTCAGCATTGCCAGATTCAGCTTGTTCCCATAGCATTACAAAACAGGACAAATTGACCAATGTCAATATTGGCAGAAAGAAATTGAGGGCGGTGAACAAATGATGTCTCGATGCAACCGAATACCAGTGCAGCAGCGTTACCTTGCCCATGAGTTCATACAGGAGAGCACTGAGGGTGATGGATGTACAGGTCTGTTTCGGATTCTTCACAGAGGGCAGCTGGTTACCCTGAAGGAGAGAGGCCCACTCTTCCAGGGCCTTGTCCAGAGGTTGGCTCACTTCTGGGAAAACAAGAGCACACAGAGTTGGTGGAAATCAGCAATGGTCGAGCAGCAATGTAACATCTAACTATGACATTGATAAGTTAGCGGCGCGTATGACAGGGGACCAGCAGCAGCCTCTTACTGCTCTCTGCAGTCAGGTTAAAGCGTAGGCCCTCATACACCAGCTGGCTCTCCGGCTGCTTCTGTCGGTCCTCATAATTCAGATCATTGATCTCCACAGAGTCCGTGTTGCTTCCTGCCTGCTCCCGCACATTCCGTAGCCTCTTCTCACTCTCTATAGCCTGAAAACAGAAGTGCAAACACACTTACAACCCAAACAGACATACGCGTGGGACCCATTATACTAACAAATCACATGGGAACATAGAAGCCTAAATGAAATATTAACAAACAGAATTCCCTGATAGGTCACAAGAGCACCCACCTCCTGCAGGTTCTTCTCCAGATTGCAGATGTACAGCCACAGAAAAGCCTGGGCCTTATCATCCTTCAGCCTATCAGCATTCCCCGCCACTTCTGGCTCCTCCCCCAACAGTCTCAAAGCCTCAAGGATGAAATCATCTGGAGAGCTGCGATGTTACAACAAACGTAGGACTTAGTGACTACCCACAGCACCAGCTTATCAGGTAAATAACGTAGGACACCAACGATGCCTGATCAAGACACATAAGACTGCATCTGAACAATCTTACGTATTTTTTTTATATAATATCATTATTAGTGAGTCAATATAGAGCAGTATTACTGTCCTACCAGTCTGTTTGTTCACTGAAGTCCTGGAAACAGACCACCTGGGCCATCTCACACAGGTACACAGCACGCAGGTGTGTGTGCTGGCTCTCCTCGTGGCAGATCTCTAGGAGGTCACACAGGGTGTTGTAGCGCTCCTGGGTGCTGTCCCTCGTCTCGTCCCTGTAGGCTCGCAGCTCCACCTCCAACAGACAGAGCACCGCCTCCTCATCAGGGCAGTCGGCTCCAAACCCGTCACGCAGGGTCCTGACCAGAAAACAGCAGTTTGTCATTCACAATATTATCCTTATCAGGGCAAAGAAAAAGGTTAGAAAGCGTTAGAATATCTACAGCCTAGTGTAATAATAACTAATCATATTTGTCTGTAGTACATCAAAGATAATCACAGATTGTTTTTACTTCAGCCAGAACAAACACTCTTCTATAGGAGTGCTATATGTTAAAGACATATTGGTAGGTTGTTACTAAATTAGTCAACATAAGTTACCATAGAAACTATAGGGTTACGAGGAAGCACAAACCATGTAATAATAACAATTGTGGCATTAATATTTAGTCATAACATGAACATCAAAGAAATGCTGTGTTTATGGGTTAATTCAAACTTAAATATTGCTTAGTAGTACTAACATTAACACGTTAACATTTTTTTTTTTTAAATAAAACCCAAATATCTCAATATATTTTTTGCAATAACACAGACTAAACGCAGTGGTCTCTTTCCAAGCTGAGACATTGATTAGGGTTTCATGGCCCTAAAATGACATCCCTCAAATAATCAATTTGCCGTTTCCATTTGTAGTCCCTGTAGAGCAAGAAGATGATCCAGTAGCCCTACCGGCCTGTACGCCCTAGAAGAAGGCACTAAGTAGAATAAATGCCATATTAGGACAGTGTAAAAAAACAGGCCTTTAATCTGAAGAACCTTGTTCTCTGGTATCTCTTTTTTTGTAGGCCTGGCAATCGTGGTTGTTGGCTGGTAAATGAGATCACCTCTAGCACTTGTGAAAAACATCCGGGTATAGAAATTAGCCCAAGATGTGTCTTGAAATATAAATGTTGAGGGAATAATATATGAGTATTAGATGATTAATATCTAATGTGTTTCCAATGTGAACAGCCTTATGCCTCCCTGAATGGACCCTACCTGAGGCGTGTGTCCGTCTGTCCAGTCCGGGATGCATCCGCCTTGGTCTTGACCCACAGGGATACAGGTTCAGTTATATGCTGAGTAAGCCGTTCTACCGGCCTTAGTGCCTGCAGCCACAGGATGACCCAGTCCAGGGCCTGCTCCAGATGACCGGCACGCCTCAAACTCTTCACTGCTAGCATGAAAGCCTGGCTTAACTGAAGGGGAAAGAAACACATTTCTATTCACAATTGGCAGCGCTTTATAGAACTATTTGCCAGCCTTTCAACAGTCTACATAAAAGCATCTTGTATGATCGCGACACAACGACTAAATCAGAAATTGCGGGTGCCAACTCACCCTGTCTACAGAGAAAGAGGGAGGGCAGTTCTTGCGTAGCTCCTGACACACAATCTCGATCAAGGTGAAGGCTTGGTTGTACAGCTGACGGTTATAAAGACCACACACCAGGTTGCTGACTGCGGTCACTGCAAAAAGGGAAGGGACAAACAGGGAAGCAATTAGGATGACGTTTATACAACGATGATATTCAGTTCGTGTCACAAGTCAAAAACTTTGACAGGGACACATTCATAAAGACCACTACGATTTTACACGGGTACAAAAAAGTTGTAGAACCTGCTTTGATGAAGACATGGTCACTGGGTTGCTTGCGTAGTTCAACCATCATCTGGCCAGCTGTTGCCTGAGAGTACAGCAGCACCCTGTCTAATGTCTCAGCATTCTCAAGCTACAACAACATAAAACACACATTAACACTCCAATAAAGCACGTTAACTACACTTATCTTTATTAGTTACATCGAGACGGGGACTCTAACATTGTAGTGCACCAGCACTGTGACCAGGAACATTTGATAACAAAGTAACCACTTGGTCAAGTGTGCCATGCATTTAGTCTCATAAAATAAATGCATTACTATTAACATGCTTCCCAACTAGACGGACATTAACCCAATAACTAAGAGATCACCCGAAGAACAGCTTCCGAAACAAATGGATCATCGTGATTGGAGTAAAGCACCCTTACCTGCGCGGCCTGCATGCTCTCGTGGGCAAACACAAAGCCCTGTACCATACTGAGGCACAGGGACTGGTGGAGACGACTCTCTTCAGACTGAGATGCGAACTCCTGTCCAGAGGTCACAAGCAAAGACACTCGGTCACAACACAGTGACAGCAGAGAGATCCCATATATCCGCAGTAAATAACTAAATGCCACCAACCGTTTGTAGTCTCTTCTGAATGAGCTCATGATACTCCTCCAGAAAGGAAAACCAAGCCAGGAGGACAATTCCACTGAGCGCCTGGCCCGTCACCACAGCAGACGCCACCAGACTGCACCCCTCCAAGACTAAATGGATCTCCCGTTCCCCCAGGGGTTTGGGAAGAAAGCGGAGGGTTCGGGCGCACTCTGTGAAAGCCCTCCCGTTCTCCTGTCCCCGACTCCTGGAGCGGTGAATGTCTACTGCACATTTGCCGAGAACCACCCCGGGACTCACTGTGTGAGGACAGCGTGTGGCCTTTCCCAGGGACCCTTCAATCAGCCCGGAAGCCATGGCCCAGAAACCTGCCTTCAAAAGGAGCTTTGAGACAACCAGTGCCACCTCACAGAGCGTAGACAGGCAGGGCTGCTCAGACTGCACCTTGCCCTCCATCTGGGAACCTCCCCCAGGGCAGGAGGACAGGAGGTGACTGTGGGTCTCCTGCAGGATGAAAGACACGTCTTCCTCAGCCAGAGTCCCACAACCCTTCTGAAAGTCAGCCAGGGCATCTTCCATATACAATGGGACTTTCGAGCAAGAGACGGTCGAGGTGCAATCCCTTTCTAACAGAAGCAGGAAGCTGAGCGCTTGAATCTGGCGGCTGAGTTTTTCCTTTGGGTCTAGACTGGAGCCATCTTGGGCAGCACCCACTCCATTCCACAGCACAGCAAAGCAGCTGCGTACAAGCACACAGTAGTCTTCTGTCTATGGGTCAGACAACCGGAAGGGAGACACACTTAACACTTGTTCAATAAACGCACTAACTTTCATGTTGGGAAGAACGGTTATAGAATCCCAACACTCCATGTATCTTACCTGCTGAATGGGTGCAAGCCTCAGGTAGATCAGACTTCCCACACGGCTACAGGGATGGTGTAATCCCAAAGAGCCAAGTTTCTTCAGAATGTGAAAGGTGATTTTCTCCATATACAAAGGGGAGCTTTGCGTCCCACTTCCCCTACAGATATCATAACTCCGGAGGGCCAGCTCCACCAGCTTTATAAGTTGAGCAACGTGTTCACTACCTAGGGGCCCATCTCCCAATTGGTGGTTGCAGGCCCGAATAACTCGGTCACACAATATACTTCCATGTGGACCAGGATCATGTTTCATGTAGGTCTGTAGAAATACGAGAAATTACGTAAATAACTGTTATTATTTATTTTCAAAACAAAGAGCTCGGTGGATATTTATGGAACAAACAATCGGTATGTAGCCCCATCAGAAACATTTACGGTAGTAAACCAGGCAAAGTAAAAATGCAAAGGGTAGACTGACAGTAACGACATATTATAAAACCACAACTGTCTGTACTAGCTAGAGGATATGTGATGAAGAAAGCTCACCTTTAATTCGTCATACAAAAGCCGTATCCCCTTTGAACAACCGGTCTGTTTGATGTATTCGTCAACCTTTAAAAGTTTCATTTTTCTTACCTGCAAAACAATTTAATGCATATTTAACTAACGACAACATCATCAGCCATATCAATACAGTGTAGCAGTAGCTAGCTAACTAACTTACCATGTTAAAAAGACAACATAAGCGCCTGTAAAACCACTACTATAAATTAATAAACGAACCGGAAGCTAACTAGTTCACTGCTGTTAACAGCAGTCACTCAACATGAGCCATTACAAGAAACTGAAAATGGTTAAATAAAAACTATCATCAATAATCTGAATAAAACACGCGCACTGTTTTTCAAACTTTAGTTCAGCCAATCAGAGAGCGTCAGCTGTCTCTTGTTCTCTGACGGTATCTTGGTCGTATTCGAAGAGACCATTTAGCTGCATGGCGCCACCTACAGTACTGGAATAGTAAATATGGGTTTACGTCGCAAAAAAAATTTGTATACCAACTCGACACAAACTGACAAGACTTGACAGCACAATAAGAAAAACTTTAAACCCTAAATGATCTAGTTAAATAACAATGAAGTCATATTTACATGGTAACATGTGATGTGATAATATACTTTCAAATCAATATCCAGCACTGCCTTAACCCTCTTCCCAGTCTCAGAAGGGCCCAGTCTTCAGTATGTTACAGTACATGTTGGCATTCATGGTTCCCTCAATAAACTGTTGCTCCCCAGTGCCGGCAGCACTCATGCTGCCACAGACCATGCCACTCCCTCAACATGCTTGACTGTAGGCAATACACACACGCCTGACACCATCTGAACTGAACAAGTTTATTTTGGTCTCTTCAGAACACAGGACAAGGTTCCAGTTATCCATGCCCTTAGTCTGCTTGTCTTCAGCAAACTGTTTGCAGGCTTTCTTGTGCATCATTTAAAAAAAGGCTTCCTTCTGGGACGACAGCCTTGCAGACCAAGTTTGCGGCATATCGTCTGAGCACTGACAGGGTGAGCCCCCACCCCTTCAACCTCAGCAGCAATGCTGGCAGCACTCATACATCTATTTCCCAAAGACAACCTCTGGATATGACACTGATCATGTGCACTCAACTTATTTGTTCTGAGTGGAACCTGTCCTGTAAAACCACTGTATGGTCTTGGCCACTGTGCTTCAGCTTAGTTTCAGGGTCTTGGCAATGTTCTTATAGCCTAGGCCATTTATATGTAGAGGAACAATTCCTTTTTCAGATCCTCAGAGGGTTCTTTGGCATTATGTGTCATTTAGAATTTCCAGTGACCAGTATGAGTGTGAGAGTGATAACACCAAGTGTTGCACACGTTCACACCTGAGACCTTGTAACACTAACGAGTCACATGACACCGGGGAGGGAAAATGGCTCATTGGGACAGTGTGTTGAGTTATTTTCAGGGGACAGCAAATGTACACTGTTATATAAGCTGTATTCACTGCTTTACATTGTAGCAAAGTGTAATTTCTTTAGTATTGTCACATGAAAAGATATAATCAAATGTTTACAAAAATCTGAGGGACAATGTAGAACAATTTGCAGATTATTTGTACATATTGAGTGCCTTTTTGTATGAGCAGAAGCTAATTCATGTTGTATACTTTTAAGATCCACAATAACTTGTATGTTATTTGATTATCTTTGAGATGTAAATCATGATGGGTGTCCTCTTCTGGCAAATTCACAGTCCATGCTATAAGGTGGAAGGTTATACAGAAATGCTGATGCTTCAAGAATGCACAGTGTGCTGCTACGTTGTCAAACATGAGTAGTTTGGAACCACGTTTGTTGTAGTTTGGAAGACTCTGACTAGAGCGGGCCACCCAGCCAAGTAACTAGGCAAATCCCATTGGCCACTCTAACAGAGCTACAGAGCTTCTCTGTAGAGACGGCAGAACCTGCCAGTAGGACAACTGCCTATGCAGCACGGCATCAATCAGGCATTTATGGTTGAGTGACAATATGGAAGTCATTAAAGGAAATCACTCAATTTAAGTAATTTGATTGAAATTAATCAATTAGACTTGAATCTATAGATTTCTCATGCACGACTGGGAATACAGACACTTGCACATTACATATTACTGGAAGCTTTTATTTGAGTTCATGTAACATAGGACTAACAATTACATAATCATTTTTTTGTTGAATGTACGTTAACTTTATCCCAATTCAGAGCATAACACACAAAAAGTATGCAATAGAAATAATATGCACAAACTGGAATTACATTTTAAAAGAGCAGTAGACAAAGAAATACATACATATTTGATATAATCTAAGGAGATGAGTAGCATCATGAAGACAAAAATCGCGAGAGAGATTATAGAGGGAGAGAGATTATAGAGGGAGAGAGATTATAGAAGGAGAGAGAGAGCAACGTAGTCTTAGGTGTTGGATAGATGATCCAACATCAGGTATCGTATGTAAATATATTCTGATAAGTGTCTGATGAATTGTTATACAATCAGACTTATTAAAACATTTAGCTTTTTAAGGTATATATAAAAAACACACAAAGTTGGTTCTTAGGCATGAACTAATGGTTTAGAAATACAATTGAAAAAGATCTCTCTTCCCCATCTTTTGCTGTGTACCAGTTTCACTACAAATTACTTAATTGTACAAAGAACTGTTACACAGACAGTTTACAGTTTTTCTACATGATAAATATACTTTACAGCCAGTTAACAATTCAGATCTATTTGACCTGGACTTAAAGTTCAAATTACATTTTGTTTTAGAAGGATTAAATTTAACTAAGATTAATATAAATCCAAGTTTATAGTTTGGCCCTTTAAATCTGGTTTAATTGACACACTACATTTGACTAAGTTTATCCATATTGGTTCAACCAAAAAGGAAAGAATGTCACAAAAGATTCAACATACGGTTATGATATATATGTTAAGTTATGTACACATCATAAATAGATTACAAGCTTCGAACTGTTTGTTGTAAACCCTTTTTGTGTTTGTTTGAATTGTCTTATAGGCGTGGCTCAGTCCTCTTGCATATGCATGGGATTCAGAATGGTTGTCGTGGCGTCCTGGAACAATGGATTGTGGGTCTGAAATAAAAGCAAATTCATGGGTAAAGATGAATTGTAATCACTGGTTCAGTTTCATTTCCAAAGCAAATCGCTATGCATATGGAGGCAGGCTATGGAGGGAGGCTACAGTCTAACATTTTAGCTAAGTAGATTCCGTGGTACAGGTATCCGAATGTATTAATTGAACAAAATAATTCAATCATTTCTGGAAAAAACTATGTGGAGATAGTGTTAACATTTATTAATATACTGTATATAATTAGAATCCCAAATCCACGGATATCTGTTCCTTATTTGGTTTCATGTTAATTTAGCCACTTCCAGTGGCATTTTGCTTGCAGTGTCTAAAGTTACCAGACATTTTTTAATGAGTGATTAGGGGAAACTACGTATTACAGTTCTTCTTCTTAACGTTTCTTCTAACAGTTTTTTTGGACAAACCTGATTCGTCCTCAAAACATATGTGGACAAATTCTAATGTGATTGGTTAAAAAAACAGTTGTGTGTGAAAAGGGTCAGAAGTGGTCTTTCCGTGTGACCTCAGTCATTGTGATTCATTATAATGTGTGTGTGCTGTTCTTTCTCTCACATCTTTCCAGACTTCGGCCTTCTGTGCTTTGACGAAGCTGGCGTACTCCCTCCGGTAGTGATATTCCAGCATCAGTCTGCATATGAGGATTATTGCAATGCCAATGAAGATGATGCCCGAAACAGAGCCACCAATGATTGCGTAGGTCTTGTCAATAACACCTGCCGGGAGGGTGAAGAAGAGAAGGGTTTTAGTAGAGAATTTATCTTAACTGGGCCTGTCATGGTGAAATAAAAAAAATATATATATGTTTACATTAAAAGAAAGGATCATACTGAACTTATTCGCACATTAATTAACTGACAAAGCTCTGCGATCGGAAAGCTAGTGGTGCAGTTTACATAAGTTGTCCATAAGTTGGGGAAAAGATTTGTGTAAACACTATAGGATTTAAGATAGCTTGGGTCGAATGCTAAAACCTTTCCAATGGAGATTACAAATATAATTATGGATAATAGTAAGCCATCAATATACCTTTCTTTAATGCAAATGAAATATGTCAATAAGATAAAAGTATGGTCTCACGGGGCAGACTTGCGTAGAAGATTTTGATTTTGCCGTCAGGTTGAGGCTTCAGTTCATAGGAGAAGGTTTCGTGTTGGCAGGAGAATACATGCGTTTCATCCTTAAGCTCGAGTTCGAATGACCCACACGGTTGACCACTGCAGTTACTGTGTGGGCCAGCTTGACCATCCAACTTACATTTCACACAGTCCCTAGCAATGTTACATAAAGACAGGGTAAGAGACATAAAGGGCACACACACACACACACACACACACACACACACACACACACACACACACACACACACACACACACACACACACACACACACACACACACACACACACACACACACACACACACACACACACACACACACACACACACACACACACACACACACACACACATAGGGACACCAAAGTTTATTCCCCTTAACGCTGCACTAGGATTGTGAAAACAATTATAATGTGAGAAACAGCGCCCCCTATCCTCCCCACATGAACGCGCATGCAGGCAGTCTGATGCAATTCATAGACAAAGAAAAATGAAAATGAATGAATATAGAACAATCTAAATGCAATGGCAACCACACAATTAAGAAACATTTGCAATCTTTTTTTATGTAAATTCTGCAAATAATTGTTGCCCCAAAGAACAATATTTCTTTAACGTATATTCATCACATAAAATATGTGTGTATTCACACATATCAATCTATGAACTTATTACACTTAAACTGAAAAAAGGTTTCACTTAAAAGGTTATTTAATTGTGTAAATAAATAAGAATGGGAGTGACTTTTTCCTTAAAGGTCAGTAGTTAAGTCCTATGTTTGAAAACCTGGAAGTTCAAATTGCACTAATTAAGTACATGTGGTTGCACTAATTAAGTACATGTGGTTGCACTAATTAAGTACATGTGGTTGCACTAATTAAGTACACTTACCTAAATGCTGAGCATGCTTCAGCAATATTTGAACAGTTTGTTCCAAAGAAGTGCTGGTTGCACTGGCATTGGTTACACTGGCATTTCCCCCGGCCGTTGCACAAGGTCCTCCCACTCCTGCACTGGTCTGTGAGGGTGGAGCATTCACATGCAAAGCCCGTGTAGTTGGGATTACAGGAACAATTCCCACAGTTACAGTCCCCATTACCTGCCAGAGACAGGGAGCGGACAACTGTCAAACACACCTGTCAAACGCAGCTGTCAAACGCAGCTGTCAAACGCAGCTGTCAAACGCAGCTGTCAAACACACCTGTCAAACGCAGCTGTCAAACGCAGCTGTCAAACGCAGCTGTCAAACGCAGCTGTCAAACGCAGCTGTCAAACGCAGCTGTCAACATGGGTCAAATTTGCAGTAGTCTCTCATAATGCAGCAGAACTGAATGTTTTTCAGACCTGTTACCCCAGATGAGACATGCTTTTATCCTCACAGGCAAAGGAAGGAAGCATTGGGCAGTTAAAGCTAAATGCCCAATGATTTCTATTACCTGGAACAAGACCTATTAAGAAAATCAAATGCCGACTTCTGACTGGCAATGTACATTTAAAAGGAACAGATCATTCTGTAGATATGATGCCATTGGTAATATGTGTTTTGTCTGCCTCTAATGCCTTGTAATTATCATGTAATTGAAATTATTCTGATTATGTTACTAAGTTTGTATGTAGTCTAAATTGAAATGATTGACTTCTCTTAAGTTAAGCTCTTATGGCATAAAGTCCGGAACATGCTCTACAAATCCATCTTTGACAGACAACAGTTTTAGCTGCTGAAAGGCAGAAATTAAAACACTGCAAACGTGATTCTCTGGCTTGGTATCTCGCTCCTTCAGCCCAAGAAATGAGCGAGCAGAGCCTGACGATGGGAGGTTTCCCCGGAGATTATTGCTGCGGCTCCGGGTAAGAATTTCTCCCACCGTCGCAGAGCAGTGGGACTGGTTTAAGCCGTAGACTCCTGAATACGAGTACACCGCCTTGGGGGTTTGCCCTTCATATCCCCCTTCCCGCCCTTCCTATACCTCCCTGGACAAACTTGGGGTTAGGCCTGGTCAGTCTGGGGGCCCCACCTTTTTGGGGGTGTTTTTCTGTTTGTTGTTCTGTGTTTGTTCTAATTGTAATTAAAACACCACAAATGTGATTTTCTAGCTCTGCATCTCAATTCTTCTGCACGGATTTGCAACAGTGGTTTTCTTTTTTGTTTCAACAGGGCCATGGATGTCCTGATGTCATGCATGTGATTTTCTGTGATGCACCACAGAGCTTATACTGTTTAAAGTATGATCCAAAGAATACATGATAGACAACTTCAATTATTTTTTGTTGTTTGCTGTTCTTGTATTTAATCAATAAGTTTAATAATTTTGTAAGTTTACTCACCACCACAGAGCAAGTTGTTATGGCGGGCACAGCTGTTATCATCACACTCGCAGAATTTGTCATGGTACGTGCCCTGGCACACACACGCTCCACACTCACAGTTCCCGTGTCCACTGCACAGCTGCGAAGAGTTGCCATGCCGACAGGTTGCGTCCATGGAGTTGACAGAGTCCTGCTCACAGTCACACTTCTGACCCAGGTAACCTTCAATACAACTACAGGGCACACATTAAAAAGTACAATGAAAAACCAAGAGAACTCTGGGTTTATTCTTTGGATTGGAAGTTATTCAGGCCTTACAAATACACAGATGAGCCAAAACATTATGACCGCTCACGGGTGACGAAAATGATCTCCTAAAAAGGTCACATGTCAAGATCTGGGTGACTGGGTCGAACAAGACCAGAGAGACTTTGAAGAAGGCCAAATTGTTATGTCCAGAGAACAAGGCCTTTCTGAACCGCTAAAAGCTTGTGGGTTGCTCCCGGTCAGCTTGTGGGTTGCTCCCGGTCAGCTTGTGGGTTGCTCCCGGTCAGCTTGTGGGTTGCTCCCGGTCAGCGGTGGCTGGTACCTACAGAACGGGGATTGAGGCTTTGGGCGCCCAAGGCTTATTGACGTGTGAAGGCATACCAAGATAATGCATGTAAAACGCATGTGCATTGACACCAGGGTTATGATCGAGACGTAGGCAGTCGAGATCACGTCATTTGTCTGGTCGGGTTTAACATGTTTTAGAGAGGCGCCCACAGGTCCTGCTTCTACATAGGCAGGACCTCTGTGCTTGTTCTGCAAAGACCTCTTAGTTTGCTTCATCGCTTTCTTGAGATTAACGCATATCTTAGGACCTGTGAACAGTTGAGGTTTCCAATACGCGTAACCTTCAACCCTCCCGTTTGTCCCTCTGACTGGTCATGTATTTCACCTGGACTATTTTATAAGACTCTCTGCATTTAATACGAATCCATTTAGTAATTATTCAACTATTATAAGTTCACCCAGCACTTCCAGAAGAGGACTGGCCACCCATCAGAGCCTGGTTCCTCTATAGGTTTCTTCATAAATTTGACCCATCAGGGAGTTTTTCCTAGCCGCTGTGTATCATCTTGTTAATGTGTGTTGTGTCGGGTCCAGGCTGGGTGATTGTAAAGGCACATTGTGACAACTTTGTTGTAAAAGGGCTATATTAAATAAATGTGATTGATTGATGTTAAAACATTCTCAGATTGCCACTATTAAGTTAATATGGTTGCCTGCATAGTCACAAATTAGTAGTGTTTCTTTACTTATGTTTTTAACAAACATTTAAGTGGCAAACGAGGTGATCCATTTTCCATGTTTCCATGACTGATTGAGGTTCATAACCAACTGGAACATTCTGGAATTTATTCATTAACAGACTTGCCTGCAGATGCCACAACTGAATGTCCCCTTTCCTTTGCAGTGTTCGGACTGTTCTTCTCTGTCGTCGCAGTTACAGTCACACAGGGTTTCCACAGTGACCTTTAGGCTCTCACTGATGCCCTGCAGTTTAAGTGAAAACTCTGTTTTCCCTTCCAGACATGTTGACATGTTCAGCCTCACCTTGAAATTAACCTGAGAGCAAGGAAAAAGAAAGAAATGTCTAATGAAATGTATATACTATAGACCGAAAGAAAAGGACATGATGTGCTTCTATAATGACAGGCCGCTGTGCAAAAACGAATCCTAGGCCCAGTCACTCCATATATCAACAACCACAGCCCACACTATATATACAGTGGTGGGAAAAAGTGTTTGCTCCCTTCCTGATTTCAAATTTTATTGCATGTTTGTCACACTTAAATGTTTCACGTCATCAAACTAATTTAAACATTAGTCGAAGATAACACGAGTGAACACAAAATGACGTTTTTAAAGGGAGGTTGTTATTATTAATGGAAAGCAAAATCCAAACATACATGACACTGTGTGTAAAAGTGATTGCCCCCCCGCACCATAATTACATAACTTAACTGTGTTTTATCACACCTGAGTTCAATTCCTCTAGAAACAACCAGGCCTGATTACTGTCACACTGCCACTTGTGAGTGGTCATAATGTTTGGGCTCATCAGTGCACATATCAATGGGAGAATACTTCTTATTCTATTGGTTCAAAAGGATTCTTAGGGGTGCAAATAATTGCATATTTCATGTTTGAGAAATAGTTTTTTCATCCAATGATTGTACTTTAATTAAGACTAGTTCCTCAGTTGGTACATCTACTGACGACATGGCCCTTGCTTTTCCTAAAATCTGGTTCCTGCCCAAATCTCCCAACCGCTTCTTTGTGGTCAGACAGACCTGCTGGTTGAGCTTGATATTCTTGCATTCGCCCCTACTCTGCCATGGGGTGTTTTCTTCAGCTCCTGGGGTGCAGTGGGATCTGTAGGTCACATCCAGACCCGCTGGTGCTTCATGGTGCTCCAGTAAGATGGTGGAGGACAGACTCTGTGAAGACATGGGGTCAAGAAATGTTTCAGAAAGGTTTCTCTTCGAAAATTACAACTTTCACTCTATGTAGCAGACGTTAACAAAAACAAAATATGTTGCATTAAATACTAGGCTACATATCATGGCATAAAACCTCTGACCTTCTCCCTGGCAACCCCCTCAACACGGGGGGGGTCGTTCAACATAGGGGGTCGTTCAACATAGGGGGTCGCTCAACACGGGGGGGTCGCTCAACACGGGGGGGGTCGTTCAACATAGGGGGTCGCTCAACACGGGGGGTCGCTCAACACGGGGGGTCGTTCAACATAGGGGTCGCTCAACACGGGGGTCGCTCAACACGGGGGTCACTCAATACGGGGGGTTGCTCAACACGCAATGATTGGATTCGCAATTCCAATCATTGTGATTTCTTCGCAATCTGAAGGTCATACTTTCCTTGGAATTGGGACAATTGACAATTGTACTTCTCCCGTGCAGTTATACTTATCATATATACATCCACTGTAAAAATGTAGACACTCAATGTGTCACATGTTATTTATCTGCCTGCGCACTCTAGACACAGCATCAGTAATCAGGTGCACAGTGTCATTCTAGTGACATTCTGTGTTTCCTGACTGCAACCACAGGCTTGTTTTTATTAACAACTTCAGCATCTTGGTTTCAAATACTGCTGTCTTTTTTTAAATACATACCATTTTGATGGTGTCATTACAGCCATTTTTAACTGTGTACATTGCAGCCTTTCACAATTGTGGTCAGTGCAGCTGTCACAAACCGGTGCCAGATAAAGCCATGTGAGGTGCCAGGATAAAGCCATTTGTGAGCCACTTCCGTGTTTTTGTTCTTAGATTACTTCCTCTTTCACGTGGTCACAGCTGTTAGTAATCTGTTATGTCGGGATATAAACAAGTCACTCCTTGCTTAGCATTGTTGTTACTATACGTCAGTTGTATTAGAGGTGAGTGTGTGTATGTATATAGCTGTCGTTCTTAAACGTTTGTGTGTAAGTCGCTATGTGCGCATCTTTGATTTAAGTTCACAGTTTAGTGTGTTTTCGCCGTACTCGGTTTGTTTTATGTTCAGGTTGTCTTGAATAAACCTGGTTAAACGGATCTATTGGCTCTGCACATGGCTTTCACCGCACTACGCCGCTCCGGTGCATGACAGAATGCTAAGCCACCCAAGAAGCCCGCAGAGCCGGACGGTGAGTGGATTCCTCGGAGGGGCAAGCTATAGCGCTCCGAGGTATGAAGCTCACCGTCAACCCACGGAGCAGCAGGAGCAGCGCTACACCTGGCAGGGTGATTGGGGGTCCGACTCCCTCTCCTCGGATGATGAGGAGGCGTTCTACGAGCGAGTGGAGGAGGACTCCCTGGAAGACGCCCTGCTATGGGATCCCGTCCTCAGTCGACTAGTCCCCGCAACATCGGACGTCGGCTGGGGCGGGCAGAAGACACCGCCCACTGTTCCGGGGCTGCAGACAGGGGGAGGAAAACCCCTGGAGCTACAGCCACTACCCCCGCCGGGGGAAGACCCTTTCCGACCACCTACCTCCGGGACAGAGAAATCCCCGGAGGGGTTACATAAGCAGCCCCCGGCTGTCATTAGGGCGTGGTGGAAGGCATGGCTGGACTTTCAAGATCTGACGCCAGAGATCGCCTCCGCCACGCCAGCGCCCGAGATGGCCGCTACGCCTGCGCCTGAGATGGCCTCAGCTACGCCTGTGCCCGAGATGGCCTCAGCTACGCCTGCGCCTGAGATGGCCTCAGCTACGCCTGCGCCTGAGATGGCCTCAGCTACGCCTGCGCCTGAGATGGCCTCAGCTACGCCTGCGCCCGAGATGGCCTCAGCTACGCCTGTGCCCGAGATGGCCTCAGCTACGCCTGCGCCCGAGATGGCCTCAGCTACGCCTGTGCCCGAGATGGCCTCAGCTACGCCTGTGCCCGAGATGGCCTCAGCTACGCCTGTGCCCGAGATGGCCTCAGCTACGCCTGTGCCCGAGATGGCCTCAGTCACGCCAGCGCCCAAGATGGCTGCCGCCGTCACGCCAGCGCCAAAGAAGGCTGTTGCCGTCACGCCAGCGCCCAAGATGGCTGCCGCCGTCACGCCAGCGTCCACGATGGCTCCTGCCGTCCCGCCAGCGCCCAAGATGGCTGCCGTCGTTCCGCCAGCGCCCAAGATGGCTGCCGTCGTCACGCCCACGTCCACGATGGCTCCCGCCGTCACGCCCGCGCCCAAGATGGCTGTTGCCGTCACGCCAGCGCTCAAGATGGCTGCCGTCGTCGTCACGCCAGCGCCCAAGATGGCTGCCGTCGTCACGCCAGCGCCCAAGATGGCTGCCGCCGTCACGCCAGCGTCCACGATGGCTCCTGCCGTCCCGCCAGCGCCCAAGATGGCTGCCGTCGTCCCGCCAGCGCCCAAGATGGCTGCCGTCGTCACGCCCACGTCCACGATGGCTCCCGCCGTCACGCCCGCGCCCAAGATGGCTGTTGCCGTCACGCCAGCGCTCAAGATGGCTGCCGTCGTCGTCACGCCAGCGCCCAAGATGGCTGCCGTCGTCACGCCAGCGCCCAAGATGGCTGCCGCCGTCACGCCAGCGTCCACGATGGCCCCCGCCGTCACGCCAGCGTCCACGATGGCCCCCGCCGTCACGCCCGCGCCCAAGATGGCTGCCGCATCGCCGCCCACAATGGCTGCCGCATCGCCGCCCACAGTGGCTGCCGCATCGCCGCCCACAATGGCTGCCGCATCGCCGCCCACAATGGCTGCCGCATCGCCGCCCACAATGGCTGCCGCATCGCCGCCCACAATGGCTGCCGCATCGCCGCCCACAATGGCTGCCGCATCGCCGTCCACAATGGCTGCCGCATCGCCGGCCACGAAGGCCGCGCCACGACGACGCTCACGATGGTCGCCGCCACGGCTACGCTCACGATGGCCGCCGCCACGACGCGCTCACGATGGCCGCCGCCACGACGACGCTCACGATGGCCGCCGCCACGACGACGCTCACGAAGGCCGCCACGACGACTACGCTCACGATGGCCGCCGCCACGACTACGCTCACGATGGCCGCCGCCCGACTACGCTCACGATGGCCGCCGCCACGACGACGCTCACGATGGCCGCCGCCACGACTGCGCTCACGATGGCCGCCGCCACGACTACGCTCACGATGGCCGCCGCCACGACTACGCTCACCATGGCCGCCGCCACGACTACGCTCACGATGGCCGCCGCCACGACTACGCTCACGATGGCCGCCGCCACGACTACGCTCACGATGGCCGCCGCCACGACGACGCTCACGATGGCCGCCGCCCACGACGCGCTCACGATGGCCGCCGCCACGACTACGCTCACGAGGGCCGCCGCCACGACTACGCTCACGATGGCCGCCGCCACGACTACGCTCACGATGGCCGCCGCCACGACTACGCTCACGATGGCCGCCGCCACGACTACGCTCACGATGGCCGCCGCCACGTCGCCAACGATGGCCTCAGCCACGTCGCCCACGATGGCCTCCGCCACGTCGCCCACGATGGCCTCCGCCACGTCGCCCACGATGGCCTCCGCCACGTCGCCCACGATGGCCTCCGCCACGTCGCCCACGATGGCCTCCGCCACGTCGCCAACGATGGCCTCAGCCACGTCGCCAACGATGGCCTCCGCCACGTCGCCCACGATGGCCGCCGCCACGACGCACCCTGAGCCGCTCAAACTGGCGGCCTCTCAGCCGCTCGAGATGGCGGTCGGCTACCGTGGCCTATTCAGGACTGGACCCGTCCTGATGGACTAACCCATTGGGTTTAACTGTGGGTTCTGTCTTGTTGCTCCCTTAGGGTTTTTGTTAGTTCGTTCGGCTATCTGGGGAGCTAGCCTTTTAGTGGGGGATACTGTCACGATTGGTGTGGTGGCGTTGCTACACTTCCATTTCGGTGATCCACTTCCGTGTTTTTGTTCTCACTAGCTGTGATTACTTCCTCTTTCACGTGGTCACAGCTGTTAGTAATCTGTCACTTTATGTCGGGATATAAAGGGGTCGCTAGCAAGTCACTCCTTGCTTAGCATTGTGTGTTACTATACGTCACAGTTGTATTAGAGGTGAGTGTGTGTATGTATATAGCTGTCGTTCTTAAACGTTTGTGTGTAAGTCGCTATGTGCGCATCTTTGATTTAAGTTCACAGTTTAGTGTGTTTTCGCCGTACTCGGTTTGTTTTATGTTCAGGTTGTCTTGAATAAACCTGGTTAAACGGATCTATTGGCTCTGCACATGGCTTTCACCGCACTACGCCGCTCCGTCCGTGACAAGGATACTCGTTCGTGTTTTTTTAGATTAGATTAAACTTTTTGGTCATTGGACAGTACAAGTACAGTAGAATTAAAAGTAGTTTGCATCCAACCAGAAGTCCGAAACAGCAGTGCAAATAGATATGGATTACATGTGAGGATGTGCAATTGACATGAATAAGTAAATGTGCTGATATTCAGTTCAACAATGAAGCAAATTGCAAATGAATGTAGCGTGTAAGGTTGTTAACTGTGCCACTGAGATACTCACACTGTAGGCTTCTTTAATAAGCTCCACCACGTTGCTTGAGTCATTTCTCAGAACTCCTACCACAGACTGAGGTATTAGATTACTCAATGCCTAGAGTAGTGTGTGAGTGTGTGAGTGTGTGTGTGTGTGTGTGAGTGTGTGTGTGTGTGTGTGAGTGTGTGAGTGTGTGTGTGTGTGAGTGTGTGAGTGTGTGTGTGTACATTTAGGGATGAGCAAAAGAGAAAAAAACTGAGGTTTAACAATTTTATGAACATTTGTCAGATCAGGTTTAAAAAAAAACATCTTACATGTCAAGACTGACCTTGTAGACGTCACCGCTTTCCTCTGTAACAGCAAAGATGAGCTGGATGTTATTAGCTGCCAGGACCCGGGCGAGGTGGCCAATCGATGGGTAGTCCTAGAGCATATAACGAAACGCTAGGGAACATCCGTCCTGTCCAAATATCAGTCCCTACACTGGAATACTCTTATGTGTGAACACTGGAAAACTCTTATGTGTGAACACTGGAATACTCTTTTGTGTGAACACTGGAAAACTGATGTGTGAACTCACATATTTAGTGCCGTCGTAGATATTGCCGTTTAGATGACAGGTCCCGTCGTTTGGCTCAAATATCCCGGCCAACTTGCCGTCTCCGGCGATGTGGAAGGTGTCATCTGATGTGTAGACCAGGATTCGGGTGACATTTTTCCAACCAATCTCTTTCTGGAAAGAAGGCGCAAAGATAGAGAGACAGAACGAGATGGATACACAGATAAAAAGAAAAAGAGTGCGAAAAAACCCAGACCAATTGGAAAACAAATAAATGGTCTATTGTCTGTTCAAGATATTCTGGTATCCAATCCATGAAGTGGTGAAACCAGCCCTACCTGACATACAACTGCCTGCATGATGGCATCAAAGCCAGACTCAGGAGAGTCCAGGTTTCCAGAGATGACCTGGTCGCTGACCCTGGTCTTGAAGTCAGAAACATTTTCGGTGAGTCCAAGAATGTTCTGGAAACTGAATGCAGGTTGACACGGGTAAGAGGGGCTGGGGCAGGGGTTGGTCTTCCTCTTCTTCACCTGGCTGACGTACGGTAGAGCCACCTTGTCTACAAAAGAGCCAAAACCTGGCGAAACAGTGCGGCATAGACAGAAGGAGATAGGAGATAGACAGGATAGAGATAGACAGGATAGAGAGAGACAGGATGAGATAGACAGGATAGAGATATGAGATAGACAGGATGAGATAGACAGGATAGAGATATGAGATAGACAGGATAGAGATATGAGATAGACAGGATAGAGAGAGACAGGATAGAGATAGACAGGATAGAGAGAGACAGGATGAGATAGACAGGATGAGATAGACAGGATAGAGATATGAGATAGACAGGATGAGATAGACAGGATAGAGATATGAGATAGACAGGATAGAGATATGTGTGTGCTACTGAAACATAGTGTGTGTGCTACTGAAACATAGTGTGTGTGCTACTGAAACATAGTGTGTGTGCTACTGAAACATAGTGTGTGTGCTACTGAAACATAGTGTGTGTGCTACTGAAACATAGTGTGTGTGCTACTGAAACATAGTGTGTGTGCTACTGAAACATAGTGTGTGTGCTACTGAAACATAGTGTGTGTGCTACTGAAACATAGTGTGTGTGCTACTGAAACATAGTGTGTGCTACTGAAACCTACAACTCATTGGCACCATCTTAACTGCATTAAGTGTCAGCTGGAAAAACAAGCTAGCGACCAAAAAGCCTGAGTCAGGTGGTACCACTGCTCCTGGGTCAGGTGGTACCACTGCTCCTAAGCACTCACCTATGCGCACTTTCTTAGTAAAGTTTTCTAGTGTGGAGAGGATATCCTGGCCCAGGTTCTTAATGGTGTTTAGGTCGTCCATCATCGAGAAGGACAGGTCCATGAGGTAGTACAGATCTATGGGGTAACCCTCGGCTCGCTTGAAGGAAACGTCAAAGCTTACTGGGACTCCTGTATCCAGGTAGGTTAGTTGGAAAAGCAACACATAATTAATTGATGTCACTTTCCCAGTCACATATTACTATGGTTTGTATGTCTTCATATAGAATCAATATGCGTTACTCTTCTCTCCAGAGCTATTTGGATAGCGACATCTTTTTTGTGCTTTTCAGTCCTACATACCATCACTTGGATTTGAGCCACAATTGCGAGGCTACTTGTGATTTTGCAACTTACAGTCCAACCTCTGTAGTTTGGCTGGTGGGTCTTTAGCAGACATAAGTAACCTTTCACATCCTGTTCCTGATCTGTCAGGCTTTTTTGTGGTAAGCCTTATTATTTCATCTACTGCAGAGATCACCCTTCCAGGTCATTTTCCAATGTACCAATCAGATGTTGGCACATCTCTGACTCTGGCGTATCTGCCTCCTGGTTTTCAGATTTAGCTTCCGTTAAACGTCCTAGGTTCTCATGTCGTGAGACACCAGCAGAAAACTCTAAATGCAAGGATGGAGCGGACGGGGCCAAAACGAGACTAAAACAAAGTCTAGAATATTACAGCTTTTTTTGCATGCACTAAAAATTTAGAAAAAAAACAGCAGTCCATATCTTTCAGAACCCCACAATGGGAGGTAATTTCTAAACGTTTTATCAGACATGGATGAAAATACCATTATTAATGCAAGTGATCTCTACTCTAGTGGTGCAACACAGTGGTGTAACACAGAAAAAGATGTCGCTGTTCAAACACTTAATATTGCTCTGTAACAGTGATATATATCTGAGAGGCTGCTGTATAGGTAAAGGGCGGTGTCATGCTCACCGACTCTCAGTTTGAAGTGGATGTTTTGTGGCGTTAGCTGGACCACATTGTCAGCGTGGCCGCTGAGTTCATTTTTCTTTTGAATCATATAGCTTGGCTCCGGGTTGATGACGTTGGTATACTCACATCCTCTTGTCATCAGAGATCTAAGAGTGTCACATCTCCGTTCACTGGATACCCCAGGCTTCAGAAAGTCCTGTCAAGAGGATGGTATTATGGATCTGGTACTATTATACTTCCGGCCCGTCGCTAGATAATGTGCTCTTTAGGCATTATCCCGCTGTACCTAAACTCTCTAGTCACCATAGCTCAACCCACTCACAGTCTACACTCCAGTAGGCACATTGCCTTATTCACCTCGAAAGCCTTCACATCATTCGGCAGCCAATCCATCCACATTTCAGCCACCAACGACTGGAACGAATTACAAAGAACCCTAAAACTTGAAACCCTTATCTCACCCATTGCCTTTAAACTACTCCTGTCTGAACTCTTGTCTGGTCACTGTACGTGTTTACTGTCGTCTGGTTTTCACCCACCCCTTCTTTTCATTTATGCCACGCCCATTTAGATCAGTGGATCACCTGCACTGCTGCCCTACCTGCTTACATTCTTGATTTATTCTATTTGCTCAGGCATAATGCTCTTCTTCCCAAATCCACGGTCATATAATTTGTAAACACTAATGACCTACCTGCTAGATACACTTTAAACTTTTTTTACATTCTGTTTATTGACACTCCTTTGTATTTGATTTAGTTGTTATTGACATATACCGGTATAGATTGCTGCTTAACTAACCTACTTATACCTCATCCTGTATTATATGTATATTAAATCTCCACTTGATCCTGTATTATCTGTATATTGACTCACTACTAGATCCTGTATTATCTGTATATTGACTCTCCACTTGATCCTGTATTATCTGTATATTGACTCTCCACTTGATCCTGTATTATCTGTATATTGACTCTCCACTTAATCCTGTATTATCTGTATATTGACTGTCCACTTGATCCTGTATTATCTGTATATTGAATCTCCACTTGGTCCTGTATTATCTGTATATTGACTCTCCACTTGATCCTGTATTATCTGTATATTGACTCTCCACTTGATCCTGTATTGCCATGTAGAATCCCACTGCTATTTGCACACACTTGTGTTCTGTGTATTTATTGTGTAAATGTATGGTGTCTTGCACATTTCCTGCCTTATCTTGGCCAGATCGCCGTTGCAAATGAGAATTTGTTCTCAATCGGCCTACCTGGTTAAATAGGTTATATAAAATGAATGGGGAAAATTCCACTTGTTAGTTAAACTGGTGTCGTAAGTGTTATTAAAAGAAAATATGATGTTACAAAGTGGAAAACCGTCGACTGTCACAACTTTTTTGATTGTGTTGCCGAATTGAAATTAGTGTATATTTAAAAAAAACATTTACGAAGTAAAACATCAAATAATGTGCTGGAATTTTCAAATGACAAATTTTGCTTTGTTTTGCATTTCCACACTGTTTGGACTATTTCAGAATTGAGGTTGTAGTTCACGTGATAAATGCAAAAAGTGTAACTCATATCTGGTTACAGACAAAACGGAAGTGAGTCTGGCACCACTAGCACAGTGAGAAACCACAGAGAGCTGCAGAAACATAATAACACTTTCAGATTTTAGCTCTTAACGGAAAGCAATATATAGAGATAGCAAACACCACTCTCAATGTATAGAGATACTCAATATATAGAGATAGCAAAGACACCACTCTCAATGTATAGAGATACTCAATATATAGAGATAGCAAAGACACCACTCTCAATGGGTTTTATGAGAACACAAGCCAAAACTGGTTTACTGATTAAGTCAATTCACATTTTGAACACACTGTTTCTAATCAAATACACAAATATGTCCTTCTTTATTGTGAATAATTATGTATCATTGACATTATCAATGGTTGAGGAGGGAATGGACCGATGCGGATATGACCTTTTAAACATGTGAAAATATTTTATGACATTTTTCGGAGGAACTGAAACATTCACTGATCTGTTCGGTTCTTTGTTCAACTTAGGTGTCTCAACGTCAAGACTTATTAGGTTTTACAGAATAAAAGTCTGCATTACCAGGCACCATAACCAGAGATCAAATTGGAAAATGTTTCTCTCAGGAAATTGCGACATTGTCAGCTAGGTATATGCAATAACTGTAACTGTGGGTTTTTTCTTTGGTAAAGGCAAATTTCGACAACAGCAAGTCTACTTTAGAATTTTTATTTCTGGGTACAGAGTCCCCAGGCAACCATGGGAAGTGGAAATAACCACCTGATTCTTCCAATTCATGCATCTCAGGGGCCATCTGGATCTTATTCAAATTAAAGGCAAACACTGTTGCTATTTCACCATCGATTTAAGGTGGTTTTGTTAAAATTATCTGGTCCAAAATTGTTGTTTACTTGTCTCTAACATTCCACTCAACGTTCACTCTGGTAACTGATTGAAACCAACCCTCAACAAGAATGTTAAATGTTAGAACAGAAGATATGTGATAAAAACAAACCTTGCTTTTGCACCAAGCACATCCAGGACTCTTCAGGCAGGCTAAACATGATGATTGGGGGACACATCCTTGGGGAGTCCCTGATACAGCAAACACAACAGAGGCATCATTAATGACCTCTGAACTCTGACCCTCCCTGACACAAACACATAGAGGCTGCCATTCTCTTGTGTCCCATAATGTACCTGACGTGAATACATTACTTGTATCTGCCTTGTGCTAGGCTTAATGCCTTTTAACTTCAGCAAGGGAATTGAAACAAAACAAATTATATTCAATTAATTTTTAATTATTTTTTATTCTGTAATTTTCACAGTTTGTATGAGCCAGAACAGGACAGTCAGGTATTTTGACCGACAATGTCTCATAGTGATAAAAACAATGTCTATGTCCATAGAGATAAAAAAATTACGACAACACCGTAATGGAGACTTTCTGTGTGTATCAATTATTTTAGATCTCTCCATCCAATACATTTATCCCCATAACAAAAAATTATTATAAATAAAATAAGTAATTGGATTACCATTGAATAGGTATGATTAACGGCTAGCTATCAGATTTAGCATACACATTTTAAATAATATGTTTTAAAAAAGACAATGTTAATATATATATTTTGTGAAAACATTTCTGTCCTAGTGGTAGGGCGACGCTGGTACCTTCATCACTGAAGTCCCAAAATATAATATTAGACGGTACGGAATTCCAGGGCTCAGCTTTAAAGAATTCAGATGTCACAGATGCAATACAGAGATTCATGATTAAAGTTAGTTTCTGTAACTGGTAAAGTGTCAGCCAACATATAAAAAAACATATTGCTCTACAGGGGTTTATGAGAAAGATTGTTTAGCCATTTCCTTTTTTGGTTTCAGGACACACTTTTTTATTTAGAGTGCTTTGAATAACGCTTTTCTTTTGTGTGCCTTGTGGGATTCTCTGGGTATTATCGTAGCATGGTTCCTGCTGACTACACCATATCACACTCTAGTGTCTCCACAGCTCTTTTGTTCCTAGACCCTGAAGTGATGATCGGATGTTCAACTGACGTACAGAGTTTAACTGATCCCCTAATTTAACAGGCTGATTTGGATTGGACAAATAAGTGGAAATGCACTTACCTGTAATTTGGTTATGACCCCCACAGTACAAGAGGAAGGTCCCTAATAGAAAGATCCCAACCATTTTATGGATATAGAGGTGAGATAAATAAAGAGGAAAGGCTCCTCTACAGACGAACAAATCAATGTAGAGTCGTTAGAGAAAAAGAGGCGGGGAAAACAGAACAGAAGTCATCTCCCTTTGAGTTCACAGACAGTCCACCACACACACGTGAATACAATGACGTTTCTTTAGTGAACGCTTCTGGAAACAGGAATAATAACCAACAATTTGGTTAGAATAGTTAGAAAAGTTAGAATAGTTAGAATAGTTAGAAAAGTTAGAATAGTTAGAATAGTTAGAATAGTTAGAAAAGTTAGAATAGTTAGAATAGTTAGAAAAGTTATAATAGTTACAATAGTTAGAAAAGTTAGAATAGTTAGACTAGTTAGAATAGTTAGAAAAGTTAGAATAGTTAGAATAGTTAGAAAAGTTAGAATAGTTAGAATAGTTAGAAAAGTTAGAATAGTTAGAATAATTAGAAAAGTTAGAATAGTTACAATAGTTAGAAAAGTTAGAATAGTTAGAATAGTTACAACAGTTAGAATAGTTACAATAGTTAGAAAAGTTAGAATAGTTACAATAGTTAGAAAAGTTAGAATAGTTACAATAGTTAGAAAAGTTAGAATAGCTAGAATATTTAGAATATCTAGAATAGTTAGAAAAGTTAGAATAGTTAGAAAAGTTAGAATAGTTACAATAGTTAGAAAAGTTAGAATAGTTAGAATAATTACAATAGTTAGAATAGTTAGAATAGTGTGAATAGTTATAATAGTTAGAATAATTACAATAGTTAGAATAGTTAGAATAGTGTGAATAGTTATAATAGTTAGAAAAGTTAGAATAATTACAATAGTTAGAATAGTTAGAATAGTGTGAATAGTTATAATAGTTAGAATAGTTAGAGTAGCTAGAATAGTTAGAAAAGTTAGAATAGTTAGAAAAGTTAGAATAGTTACAATAGTTAGAAAAGTTAGAATAGTTAGAATAATTACAATAGTTAGAATAGTTAGAATAGTGTGAATAGTTATAATAGTTAGAAAAGTTAGAATAATTACAATAGTTAGAATAGTTAGAATAGTGTGAATAGTTATAATAGTTAGAATAGTTAGAGTAGCTAGAATAGTTAGAAAAGTTAGAATAATTACAATAGTTAGAATAGTGTGAATAGTTATAATAGTTAGAATAGTGTGAAAAGTTATAATAGTTACAATAGTTAGAAAAGTTAGAATAGTTACAATAGTTAGAAAAGTTAGAATAGTTAGACAAGTTAGAAAAGTTAGAATAGTTAGAATAGTTAGAAAAGTTAGAATAGTTAGAATAGTTAGAAAAGTTAGAATAGTTACAATAGTTAGAATAGTTAGAAAAGTTAGAATAGTTAGAAAAGTTAGAATAGTTACAATAGTTAGAAAAGTTAGAATAGTTAGAATAATTACAATAGTTAGAATAGTTAGAATAGTGTGAATAGTTATAATAGTTAGAAAAGTTAGAATAATTACAATAGTTAGAATAGTTAGAATAGTGTGAATAGTTATAATAGTTAGAATAGTTAGAGTAGCTAGAATAGTTAGAAAAGTTAGAATAATTACAATAGTTAGAATAGTGTGAATAGTTATAATAGTTAGAATAGTGTGAAAAGTTATAATAGTTACAATAGTTAGAAAAGTTAGAATAGTTACAATAGTTAGAAAAGTTAGAATAGTTAGACAAGTTAGAAAAGTTAGAATAGTTAGAATAGTTAGAAAAGTTAGAATAGTTAGAATAGTTAGAAAAGTTAGAATAGTTACACTAGTTAGAAAAGTTAGAATAGCTAGAATATTTAGAATATCTAGAATAGTTAGAAAAGTTAGAATAGTTAGAAAAGTTAGAATAGTTACAATAGTTAGAAAAGTTAGAATAGTTAGAATAGTTACAATAGTTAGAAAAGTTAGAATAGTTACAATAGTTAGAAAAGTTAGAATAGTTACAGAATAGTTAGAATAGTTAGAATAGTTAGAATAGTTAGAATAGTTAGAAAAGTTAGAATAAAAAAAAAAGTTCGAATAGTTACAATAGTTAGAAAAGTTAGAATAGCTAGAATATTTAGAATATCTAGAATAGTTAGACTATTTAGAATAGTGTGAATAGTTAATAGTTAGAATATCTAGAATAGTTAGAATAGTTAGAATAGTTAGAATAGTTAGAAAAGTTAGAATAGTTAGAATAGTTAGAATAGTTATAAAAGTTAGAAAAGTTAGAATAATTACAATAGTTAGAATAGTTAGAATAGTGTGAATAGTTATAATAGTTAGAATAGTTAGAGTAGCTAGAATAGTTAGAATAGCTCAAATAACTACAATAGTTATTGTTAAAATAGTTAGAATAGTGTGAATCAATAGTTAGTATAAGCTCCTATAATCATGTTTGAAATTAAACTTAAAACAAAACCCATTTTCTTTATTTTCTTCTAATATGTCTATTATTACATATGATTTAATGAACAAATTATAGGAACATAAATATAACTCAAACTCAATGTATATATTTTTTACCCAAATATATGACAATTTTGGCATGCTCTTAATTTACTTGTTAACTAATAAATAAAGAGCTAACGCATGCATCGGCTTTGGCCCACATAACTGCTATCAAGCTTGCTGGCATGTTGTAGTGTAAGTTATGCATGATCTATCTAACTGCAAATTCTCAACCGCAATCTAGTGAGGAAGTCTGTGTGTTGGAAATGGTGCAGATGTAGACTAACATAGCCACACTGCAGATTAAATAATTTCACAGGCTGTCTGATTCATCTACTTTTCCTCTGCTTTGTGGGTATACTGGTCATGCCATTTGGCCTACAGAAATCTACACTACCATTCAAAGGTACCATTCACCTCTGTGTTTTACTTTGTGTTTGCTAAAGTTAATTATTATTAAGGCGAGAAACTCTTTTTGTGATTAAAGAAGCAATAGAACTGGCCTGTTTTAGTCTAGTTGATTATCTGGAGCATCAGCGGTTGTGGGTTTGAGAACCCGCTGCACAAGTGAGTAAGAGGACAAACACATTTGTGTCTAGTTTGAGAAACAGACACCTCCCTGGTCCTCAACTGACAGCTTCGTTGAACTGTACACACAGTTGGCAGCGTTACTATGAAGAGGCAACTCTGTGATTCTGGCTTTTTCCAGTCTGTGTTTGTTTTGCCCATCTTAATCTTTTCTTATTATTGGCCAGTCTGAGATGTGGTATATCTCCACATACGCTCCTGATGACTCCATGATGATTCCTCCTGATGACTCCATGATGATTCCTCCTGATGACTCCATGATGATTCCTCCTGATGACTCCATGATGATTCCTCCTGATGACTCCATGATGATTCCTCCTGATGACTCCATGATGATTCCTCCTGATGACTCCATGAGGATTCCTCCTGATGACTCCATGATGATTCCTCCTGATGACTCCATGATGATTCCTCCTGATGACTCCATGATGATTCCTCCTGATGACTCCATGATGATTCCTCCTGATGACTCCATGATGATTCCTCCTGATGACTCCATGATGATTCCTCCTGATGACTCCATGGGACATGATGGCTAGTGGATCATCATGGAGTTTCACCTTAAATCGAACTAGTTGCAGATACGCTGTCCATAAAAGGTCATGAATCGAAAACGAACACCATCAGTGGTATCGGTGTGAGTCATTTACTGAAGCTAACAACTGTCTCTAATACTTTCCCACAGCTTCTCTACGATCTGACTGGCTGACTGACACACACACAAACTGACACACACAAACACAAGTTACTGTTGTGAAAAAGGAAATGGTCATGGTTGAGTTGTCAGTGCTTGTACTTGTATTAAAGAGCACAGTCAGCTATTATAGCTCCTATACACTATTATAGCTCCTATACAATATTATAGCTCCTATACACTATTATAGCTCATATACACTATTATAGCTCCTATACACTATTATAGCTCATATACACTATTATAGCTCCTATACACTATTATAGCTCATATACACTATTATAGCTCATATACACTATTATAGCTCCTATACACTATTATAGCTCATATACACTATTATAGCTCATATACACTATTATAGCTCCTATACACTATTATAGCTCCTATACACTATTATAGCTCCTATACACTATTATAGCTCCTATACACTAATATAGCTCCTATACACTATTATAGCTCATATACACTATTATAGCTCCTATACACTATTATAGCTCCTATACACTATTATAGCTCCTATACACTATTATAGCTCCTATACACTATTATAGCTCCTATACACTATTATAGCTCATATACACTATTATAGCTCCTATACACTAATATAGCTCCTATACACTAATATAGCTCCTATACACTATTATAGCTCCTATACACTATTATAGCTCCTATACACTATTATAGCTCCTATACACTATTATAGCTCCTATACACTAATATAGCTCCTATACACTAATATAGCTCCTATACACTATTATAGCTCCTATACACTATTATAGCTCCTATACACTATTATAGCTCATATACACTATTATAGCTCCTATACACTATTATAGCTCATATACACTATTATAGCTCCTATACACTAATATAGCTCCTATACACTAATATAGCTCCTATACACTATTATAGCTCATATACACTATTATAGCTCCTATACACTAATATAGCTCCTATACACTAATATAGCTCCTATACACTATTATAGCTCATATACACTATTATAGCTCCTATACACTAATATAGCTCCTATACACTAATATAGCTCCTATACACTATTATAGCTCCTATACACTATTATAGCTCTTATATAATATTATAGCTGTTATACATAATTTTACTAGTTTATAATTCCCTGTGTTAGTCTTGCATTCTATATTATTTTACCCATAAAAAACATCCACCAGGAAAATCTATGTTATACACAATAGTTTTTTCAAAATGCACATAGGATTAAGTTCCAGAGAAATCATGTTTTATTACATATATTCAGTTTATTTTTTTCTCCATAGAATGTCTACAACAAATATTGCTGACAGGAAACCACCCCCACTACGGGTAGGTTTGTGGTATGTTGGGTAATTGGGTTAGACTGTGAGAATGGCACGGCTTTATATCCCAGCAACATTCAACCTGCCATCTGCAGAATGTACAACGACTGTACAAAAGTCTGTGTGTTAGTGATATTATGTTTGTGTTCATTTTTGTAACAGTTTGCCCCCCTTGATTTCCCCAGTTTTCTTGATAATGTGCTCCATGGCAGCCACCTCAGAAGTGTCCATCTCTATGGCGTCATATTTGGCCAAGATCTTCAGGATGGGCCTCAGTCTCATCCACCATTGTGTCTTCGGGATACGATGCCTGTGGAAGACAGGAAGACGACGGGGCTGTTTAACGAGACAGACAAAACAACGGAGCATTCTAAGGCTCGTTTGTGCACAGTCTGCTCGGAGAAAAACTCAACGGTTATATTTAGATTAGTAAAACTAGCAACAACCCTTCAGCCCGACTGCCATTAAGACTTGGACTTAAGACTTACTCAAAGTCTGTGTCGTCCTTGAGGGAGGCCAGGGGCTGGAAGAGTAGGGATCGCTTCCTCATGCCCAGCACACAAGCAGAGTCCGGTGTGTTGGCAAAGATACGACCTGGAAATATCAAGGTCAGCATCAACATGTGGGACAGTGGTTAAGCTACAGAAGACTGGCCGAGCAAATGTCTAGTGAATTACAGCCTTTAGTTCACACTGCTGTCCCATTGTCATGACTCCTACGGGAGAAGCGGCAGCTCCACCTGCGGGCGGTATTCGGCGGTCGTCCTCCCCGGCCTATTAGTCGTCACCGAAGCTCCGCCTCCCTGCACACCTTGTTCAGTCTCGTCATCACTCACCTGGTGTCCATTACCTCATTAGAGGTCTATATAAGCTCCCTTTGTATTGGTTGTCTTTGTGTGGAATTGTTTCATGTTACGTGTGTTATGTACAGCCCGAGTCTCGTTGTGAGCTCAGGGCTTCTTGTTTATTATACCTCCGTGCGAGGAGTGGTTACAGTTTGTGCGCTGCGTCGCATCCTCTACTTTGCCTGTGGGCGTTGAGTAATACTACGGGTTTTTCCGTAAGGTATTAAAGAGACTCGAGAGTATTTCCGTGGGTTGTCTGGCTCCATCCTTCCGCCACCTACATCACCTGACAGAATTCCACACCTACCACGCGGAGCTATGGAACCAGACGTCCAGGGGACCCTAGGACAGCACTCGGCCACGCTGACTGCCATGGGGGAAGCCATCACCGCGCTCACTGAGACGATGAACCGGTTGGCCCACCGGCTTCCCGAGCCTGTGAACCCCGCGGAGATCCCGTTGCCAAGTTCCCCGCCCTCGGGAGTGGGGGTGTTGAAATTACAGCGACCCGCGGCATATGACGGAGCGGCAGACCGCTGCCAGGGGTTCCTCCTCCAGCTTGAGCTGTATTTGGAGGACCTGAACCCAGCGCCCTCCGAGCGACAGAAGGTTGCCGCCCTCATCACCTGCCTCTCGGGGAAGGCCCTCGCTTGGGCCAACGCCATCTGGTCGGAGAGAGGGCCTATCCTGCGGGACTACAGGGCGTTCGCCACGTACTTCCGGTCAGTGTTCGATCAGCCGCCCGAGGGAAGGGCGGCTGGCGAGCGTCTTGCTCTCCTGAGGCAGGGGAGGAGGAGCGTGCAGGAGTTCGCGCTGGAGTTCAGGACCCTGGCCGCGGGAGCTGGGTGGAACGAACGGGCCTATGTTGACATCTTTCGGGTACGGTTGAACCCGGACGTCCGTAGGGAGATGGCCTGTAAAGACGCTGGCCTCTCCTTCGAGGAGGTCGTCGAACTAGCCATACAGATGGATAATCTCCTCACTACGCGCGGACGGTCCGGGCCCGTCCCCTTCGTTCCGTCCAGCTCAGCTGTCGCTTCCGAGCCTATGGAGGTGGGAGGCGCCGCGTCCAGGGGGACCGCGCGGCCTCGGGAGTGCACCTTTTGTGGCAGGAGAGGGCACTCTGCCTCCCATTGCTACCAGCGGGTCTCAACACCCGGAGAAAGGGGGTCTGACACTCCTGTGGCAAGGAAGGTAAGAACACCCCACACTCCGTCCGGGTCCTCTGACACCCCCACAACCATCACCGTATGTTTCCCCACTTTCCCTCTGTCTCCCCAGTGTAAGGCGCTCGTAGATTCAGGCGCAGCTGGGGATTTCATTGACAAGACTTATGCCAGTCATTTACAGATTCCGGTGGTGCCGTTGGCCTGTGCCCGAACCATCACAGGTCTGGACAGTCGACCGCTGGGTTCGGGGATGGTGACGCAGGTGACGGTACCAGTAAGAATGATCACACAACACACACACTCTGAGATGATCTCTTTGCAAGTTATTGATTCACCTTCCTTCCCCGTAGTGTTGGGCATGCCTTGGCTGTCTCGACACAACCCACAGTTTTCATGGCCTCAGAGGACCTTGACGGGATGGTCACGGGAGTGTCAGGGAAGGTGTATGGGTGTTTCCGTCGGTGCGACGACGGTGGAGAGTCCAGACAGTGTCTCCTCTGTGCGTATTCCCCCAGAGTATTCTGATCTGGCACACACATTTTCAAAAAAATTGGCCACTAAATTACCTCCTCATCGTCCGGGGGATTGCGCGATCGATCTGCAGGTAGGCTCTGTACCGCCACATAGTCACGTGTATCCCCTGTCTCAGGCAGAGACACAGGCGATGGAGACGTATGTGTCCGAGGCATTGAGTCAGGGGATAATCCGCCATTCCACTTCCTCAGCCTCCTCGAGTTTTTTCTTTGTGAAAAAGAAGGATGGTGGTTTGCGACCGTGCATTGATTATCGGGCGCTGAACAGCATCACAGTTCGTTATCGGTACCCTCTCCCACTGATTTCATCTGTGATCGAGTCAATGCACGGGGCCCGCTTTTTCACTAAGTTAGATCTCAGGAGCGCATACAATTTGGTGCGTATCCGAGAGGGAGATGAGTGGAAAACAGCATTCAGCACCACTTCAGGTCATTACGAATACCTGGTGATGCCATACGGGCTGATGAATGCTCCGTCGGTTTTCCAGTCCTTTGTGAACAACATCTTTCGTGACATGATCGGTCGCGGGGTGTTCGTGTACATCGATGACATCCTGGTGTATTCGGATAACCGGGCTGACCATGTTTCCCTGGTTCGCAGAGTACTGGAGCGACTGAGGGCGCATGACCTGTATGCCAAATTGGAAAAATGTCTGTTTTTTCAGCGAGCAGTCTCCTTTCTTGGGTTCCACATAACCACGGGGGGGGTGGAGATGGAGGTTGATCGCGTGGCGGCCGTGCGTAATTGGCCCGTTCCAACCACGGTTAAGGCGGTACAGAGGTTCATGGGATTCGCCAACTTCTATCGCCGATTCATCAAGAATTTTGGCAAGGTAGCAGCTCCCATTACATCATTGTTGAAGGGGGGGCCGTCTCGTATTCGTTGGACGAACGAGACGGACTGCGCATTCAGTACGTTGAAAACGCTGTTCACATCTGCGCAGGTTTTGGCTCACCCTGATCCATCACATCCGTTTATAGTGGAGGTGGATGCATCGGAAGTTGGGATAGGTGCTGTACTGTCTCAGCGTTCGGGCACACCATCCAAAGTACGTCCCTGTGCGTTCTACTCGCGGAAGCTCAGTGCGGCGGAAACAAAATTATGACGTAGGTGATAGGGAGCTGTTAGCGGTAGTCAGAGCTCTGACAGAGTGGAGACACTGGCTCGAGGGAGCGAAACACCCGTTTGTAGTCTGGACTGACCACCGTAACCTGGAGTACATACGGGCTGCGAGGAGGCTTAACCCTCGTCAGGCCAGGTGGGCGCTTTTTTACCCGGTTCGATTTCACCCTATCGTACATCCCGGGTACAAAAAACGTCAAGGCAGATGCGCTGTCCAGACTGTATGACACACATGAGAGGCAGGTGGATAACTCACCTATTCTTCCTGCTTCTTGTATAGTGGCGCTGGTGATGTGGGAGGTAGATGCGGACATCCAGCGTGCGTTACGTGTGGAACCATCTCCTCCTCAGTGTCCGGAGGGGCGCGTTTACGTGCCGCTGGATGTTCGCGACCGTCTCATCTGCTGGGCCCACACATCGGTGTCATCGGGTCACCCAGGTATTGGTCGGACGGTGCGTTGCCTTACCAATAAGTATTGGTGGCCTGGTTTGGCCAAGGATGTGAGGTTGTATGTGTCTTCGTGTTCCGTGTGTGCCCAGTGTAAGGCACCTAGACACCTTCCGGCAGGTAAGCTTCATCCTTTGCCCATTCCGCGGCGACCATGGTCTCATTTAAGTATTGATTTTGTGACTGACCTCCCTCTCTCTCAAGGTTATACTACGGTCCTGGTCGTCGTGGACCGGTTTTCAAAGGCCTGCCGCTTCCTGCCTCTGGGAGGTCTCCCTACGGCCCTGCAGACCGCCGAGGCCCTATTTACACACGTCTTCCGGCACTACGGGGTTCCGGAGGACATTGTGTCAGATCGAGGCCCCCAGTTCACTTCCAGTGTATGGAGGGCGTTCATGAAGCGCTTGGGGGTCTCGGTCAGTTTGACCTCCGGGTACCACCCCGAAGCTAATGGGCAGGTGGAAAGGGTTAACCAGGATCTGGGGAGGTTCCTAAGGTCTTATTGTCAGGACCGGCCGGGGGAGTGGGCGGAGTTTCTGCCGTGGGCCGAGTATGCCCAGAACTCACTCCGTCACTCCTCTACCCAGCTAACACCTTTTCAGTGTGTTTTAGGTTACCAGCCGGTCCTGGCACCGTGGCAGCAGAGCCAGCCTGACACCGGGGTACCGGCAGTGGACGACTGGTTCAGGCGGGCTGAGGTGACGTGGGACGCCACACACGTTCACCTTCAGCACGCTGGACAGCGCCAAAAGGCAGCCGCTGACCGGAGGCGCAGTGACGCGCCCGTTTACACCCCGGGGGATCGGGTCTGGCTCTCGACCCGGAACCTTCCCGTCCGCCTGCCCTGCCGGAAGTTGGGTCCGCGGTTTGTGGGGCCATTTAAAGTCCTGGGGAGAGTCAACGAGGTGACTTATCGATTGCAGCTGCCACCTGACTATCGCATTAATCCCTCGTTTCATGTTTCTCTCCTCAGGCCGGTGGTGGCTGGTCCCCTCCAGCGATCTAGGGTGCTGGAGACCCCCCCGCCCCCCCTGGACATCGAGGGGGTCCCGGCGTACAGGGTGAACAACGTTATCGACTCCAGACATCGGGGGGGGGTCGTCCAGTACCTGGTGGAGTGGGAGGGGTATGGCCCGGAGGAGCGATGTTGGGTGCCGGCGAGGGATATTCTGGACCCAGAACTACGACGGGAGTTCCATCGTCGGTGCCCTGATCGTCCAGCTCCTCGTCCTCCGGGTCGGCCCCGAGGTCGGGGTCGACGCGCTGCCGGAGCCGCGCGTCAGGTGGGGGATACTGTCATGACTCCTACGGGAGAAGCGGCAGCTCCACCTGCGGGCGGTATTCGGCGGTCGTCCTCCCCGGCCTATTAGTCGTCACCGAAGCTCCGCCTCCCTGCACACCTTGTTCAGTCTCGTCATCACTCACCTGGTGTCCATTACCTCATTAGAGGTCTATATAAGCTCCCTTTGTATTGGTTGTCTTTGTGTGGAATTGTTTCATGTTACGTGTGTTATGTACAGCCCGAGTCTCGTTGTGAGCTCAGGGCTTCTTGTTTATTATACCTCCGTGCGAGGAGTGGTTACAGTTTGTGCGCTGCGTCGCATCCTCTACTTTGCCTGTGGGCGTTGAGTAATACTACGGGTTTTTCCGTAAGGTATTAAAGAGACTCGAGAGTATTTCCGTGGGTTGTCTGGCTCCATCCTTCCGCCACCTACATCACCTGACACCCATGTACATTGTAATGGTGAACACTGGAGTGTTGGGCCAGAAAGAGACAGGTGGTTGGTTCACATCCCTGAGCTGACACTGTGAGAAAAACTGCTGTTCTATTTCTTGTAAAATAATGACAAAATGTTCTTTTCTGCAGATTAATATTTTTAGCATCATATTATTATATGTTTTTCTATCCGGTCGACCATCTACGGTCTTGTTTTGGAGCAACAACGGTCCTCACCGTGTCTATAGCACTCCTTCAGTTTCTCAGTCACCCACAGAACAGACTTGGACCCCATCTTGGTGCCAAAATTCCTGTCGAAGGGAGTCGGAGTTCCACCCTGGTGGTCGCGGGTGAGTGATAGAGTTAATGAGTAAGAGAGAGAGTGAGAGAGTGAGAGAGAGTGAGAGTGATAGTGTGACAGTGACAGTGAGAGAGAGAGAGAGAGATAGATAGTGAGACAGTAAGAGTGAGAGAGAGAGAGAGAGAGTGAGACAGTGAGAGAGAGAGAGAAAAAGAGTGAGAGTGAGATCATACAGACATATCCATGCAGCATATGTATTCCCAACAGGCCAGCAGCGTAACAGTCTACATCCAACTTCCACCTTGTATTTTAACTAGCGTCAATTTGTTAGCGACCAGCTAGTCAGTGTCATAACGACCATGTCTCTTCTCTCTTCTCTCCAGTGAGACCAAGTGCACAATAGGGAATTTCCCCATTACTAATTAAAGTGCTGTGAAGAATAAAGCTAACGCATCATGATGTTATACTTCAGACATATCAGAGTTGATCTCATGAAACGTCCATCAGACCTGCTGCATGTGTCCCAATATGTTCATCCTGCAGTCAAATGTCCCCTTGCCCTCCTCTGAGTACAAGTTGTAAAGGAACTGAGTTGTGTAGTTGTCGTTGGCATTGTTGTTCCTGTGGGCAGAAAGAGGGCCACATCTGTATGACACAATCCACCATCCTGTTGTTATGGCAACTAGAGCTATATGATAAAACCATAACCCAGATTCACCATCCTGTTGTTATGGCAACTAGAGCTATATGATAAAACGACAACCCAGAGGGTTTGAGAAGATATACGTACCTGAGAATGAGACCTCTCTTCACTGACGTCTTCATCTTAGAAATCAGATGCTCCACGTTCAACTGCACACAATAAAACCACGAGACATTCAAACCATGAATGAACAACCCACGTGTTTGTAATGAATGACATCGGTAATGTGCCAGTGTGCCAGTGTGTCATTGTGCCAGTGTGTCATTGTGCCAGTGGGTCATTGTGCCAGTGTGTCATTGTGCCAGTGGGTCATTGTGCCAGTGTGTTATTGTGCCAGTGGGTCATTGTGCCTGTGGGTCATTGTGCCAGTGTGTCATTGTGCCAGTGGGTCATTGTGCCAGTGTGTCATTGTGCCAGTGTGTCATTGTGCCAGTGGGCCATTGTGCCAGTGTGTCATTGTGCCAGTGTGTCATTGTGCCAGTGTTTCATTGTGCCAGTGTGTCATTGTGCCAGTGGGTCATTGTGCCAGTGGGTCATTGTGCCAGCAGGTCATTGTGCCAGCAGGTCATTGTGCCAGTGTGCCAGCGTGCCCGCTGACCTCCAGGTCACGGATCAGGAAAGGTTCTTCATAAATGTAGGCGGCATCAGCCCCAGATGACAAGCCAGCCATGGTTGCCAGGTATCCACAGTATCCACCCATAGTCTCAATGATGAACACCCTCCTCTTGGTGCCGGCGGCTGACTGTTTAATCCTGTCGCAGGTCTGACAGAGAGCAGCAACAAGACAACAGGCAAATATTAGGCCTATGTGTCTGGATATATTCATATGTCTATTTCAAAGTGTGTACGTGTGTGCAGTAGTTTGTTGCGTCCGTGCGTCACCGTGGTGATAGTGTTGAGTGCCGTGTCAGCTCCGATGCTGAAGTCAGATCCAGGGACGTTGTTGGAGACGGTGGCTGGAATCACCACCATGGGGATACACAGCTCCTCATACTTCTCTCTGGCTGTCACCAGCTCCAGACCGCCCAGATACGCCTGGCAAGGACACAGTCAATAGCAGGTTTAAATGGAATAGGGCTCAACAGGACACTACGGTGTTCATGATAGTCAGTGCTGATCTTTTATTATACTTTATATTTTAGGATGTGGGAATTTATTAGGGTGTGGACATGTATTAGGGTGTGGACATGTATTAGGGTGTGGACATTTATTAGGGTGTGTTTTTTAGTTTTTAACTTAATAATATAGTGAAACCAACCATTATGTTAAATTCATGTCTTAACAAAGTGGGCTAATGTCAATGTGCTTTTGAATAGAACGTCTTCAGTGTCTGATAAGGTGTGTTTATGACATGATGGAAAATGTGCAAATTGCACGTACTTAACGAGCTACAATTTGACGATCTACTAATTATTGGTCTACAAGCTATGTTGCCATGTTAGTGTGACAATCCAACCTCTAAAACCTCACCTCAAAGCCTCCGATGATGATCAGAGAATGGATGTTGAACTTGGCAATATTCAGGCTTATTTCCTCAATGTTTGGACCTGGCAGTTGTCTTTACACCAGAGAGGAGGAACAGAGTTGATTGCGACCATCTGATATCATGTGTCAGTTACTGTTCATATTCCTGTATGAGATTCCTGTCATTTTCCAGCACACATGACTCTTCCTGGTCAGGTCACATGTTTCGGAACTTCAGATCTTACACATGGGTGGAAATCTCACCGTTTGGTACCGAGATTGGATCCTCCCTGCCCGGTCCAACCGCTCACTTGAGACCAAGTGATAGGCTCAATCTGGAGACAAGGGGAGAGAGATGAGATTGGTGGGTTTCATTGGTGTTGATATCTGCCGCTAAAGTTCCACTGAACAACAATCTCTACGACAACCATCTCTTTTGAAGTTGTCTCCATGACAACAATCTCTTCTGAAGTTGTCTCTACGACAACGATCTCGTCACTTCATAAGAACTTGAAGCACAACAGACGTCACTCACCTGTCCGTTAGCGAGGCCGTCGAAGCCGTCCTGTACTGCCAGCATCTGGTGTCCCTGGATAATCCCCACCCTGACAGCGGCGCGCACGGCTGCATTCATCCCAGCACAGGGGGCGCCAACATTTATTATGGCAATGTTGATGTGGCTCTGAATGAGGCAGAACAAGACAGAGAGTGGCTGAATCTGTATCCCAAATGGAACCCTCCCTCCTGCCCTCGGCCCCTGAGTTGTGCAGTGACGTACGGTCAAGTGTCCCAAAAACCCTTCGGTGGTCTCAAACAGTGTGTGAGCCACAATGCGGCCTCCACCAATGAAGTGGAATCTCATGAGGACCATGTTATTATTATTGAGGGGGGGGGTAATGTCACTAAGGGGAGTGGATAACGGTGCTTTATTACATCACATAAGCATTTGTTCATATCAACGGCTGTGAGACTAAATTAAATATTGAATTTTACGCCTTGATCTTGTGTGCTTGTTTTGTGACAGTCGCAGGCACTCCAAGCAGAAGTGGGTTGTGTCAGGGCTCATATGGGACTCATATAGATATTCAAATTGTGGTACAGAGAAGACATGAGCCAACACAATACAGGCCTACATGTTATAGTGGTCCATTCAACATCATTCATCCTCTAAACCTGGTTTATTATCATCTAAACCTGGTTTATCATCCTCTAAACCTGGTTCATCCTCTAAACCTGGTTTATCATCCTCTACACCTGGTTTATCATCTAAACCTGGTTTATCATCCTCTAAACCTGGTTTATCATCCTCTAAACCTGGTTTTCATCCTCTAAACCTGGTTTATCATCCTCTAAACCTGGTTTATCATCCTCTAAACCTGGTTTATCATCCTCTAAACCTGGTTCATCCTCTAAACCTGGTTTATCATCCTCTAAACCTGGTTTATCATCTAAACCTGGTTTATCATCCTCTAAACCTGGTTTATCATCCTCTAAACCTCGTTCATCCTCTAAACCTGGTTCATCCTCAAAACCTGGTTTATCATCTAAACCTGGTTTATCATCCTCTAAACCTGGTTTATCATCTAAACCTGGTTTATCATCCTCTAAACCTGGTTTATCATCCTCTAAACCTGGTTTATTATCCTCTAAACCTGGTTCATCCTCTAAACCTGGTTTATCATCCTCTAAACCTGGTTTATCATCTAAACCTGGTTTATCATCCTCTAAACCTGGTTTATCATCCTCTAAACCTGGTTCATCCTCTAAACCTGGTTCATCATCCTCTAAACCTGGTTTATCATCTAAACCTGGTTTATCATCCTCTAAACCTGGTTTATCATCCTCTAGACCTGGTTTATCCTCTAAACCAGGTTCATCCTCTAACCGTCAGTATTCATACCTTGACAGCCGGGGGGTTCACGTGCGCCAGCATTTTG